>JAHLJS010000168.1:116854-407747 GCA_038502445.1 Eremochloa ophiuroides
GCGGCTCGATGAAGGAGATGAACAGGGTCGCGGTGGCTTCTTCGCTTTTATAGGGCACCGGCTAGGGCTTCGCGGCATCGGACGGTGGTCCTTGGCGTCCGTGCAAGGTGGTGCACGTGGTGCCATCGAATCCTAGGGGAGACCGGGCGCGGGCGTCGCCATTGCGTGCGTGCGTGCGTGCGCGCGCGTGAGGAACAGTGGCGGCGGCGGCTCCAGGGGCAGGGGCGTCCTGCCTGCTAGGGTTCCCAGGTGCGCGGCCAAGTGAGCCAGATGGGTCGTGCGGCGCTGGTGCTTTCGTGTGCGCGGCCCAGGAGGAGGGGTGAGGAGTGGGCCGGTCGGCTTGGTTTGCTGCTGTTTGGTCCAAGGGAAGAGAATGAGATGGTGGGTTGGGCTGACCGGTTTGGAGAAAGAGAGAGGGGAAAATAAATGGTTTTATCTTTTGTTATTCAGAGTAGTTTGATCTAGATACGAATTTAATTTGGAGTTATTCGAAAAGTTCAAGGTAGTTAGGGAGGGACTTGAGAGGGAATGGAGCAGAGTTAGTTGGGAGAGGGATTTAATTTTAAGCAGAAGACTAACTTTTCCTTGGTCATAAATTATGGATACTTTGATGGGGATAAAAGGAGATTTTGAAAGTGAATGTGAAAAAGAAGGGCTCGCGATTCCGAGAGCGATTCGAATGGGAGTTGGTACGAATCCGAAAAGGATTCATGGGAATCTTGTCACGGAATTCCGAACGAACACGAGAGAGGAGTTCAAGGGGTTCTCGGAGCGAGGATGTCACGATGTTTCAAAAAAAGAATTTGTTACGGACTTGTGCTTCTCCAACACGAACACCAGACCAAGAAGGAGAACTCAGCAAGCTCCTACAAACAATTCTACTTGCATGCCATGATCGTTAGTGGCTAGTCTCGAGTCAGCCTAGTTACTACATGCTTCACACAATTGTAAAAAAAATTTTAAAAGTTCAGATTTTTGGTTGTCGGAAAAACCCGGGTTTGTTACATGGGATGGGATTCATGGTGGCATCGAGGAGCGAGGACGGACGGGGTGCTGGGGAGGGGTGTCGGGACAGACGAGATTGGCGAAGGGGACAGTATTCAAGTGGGGGTGCCATGCCGGGAGGGGAATATGGTGGCGGCGTGCGAGAGTCGAGATGAAAACGAAAAAGAAGCGTGGTAGTGAGTTGGTGCAGGAATTTTTTTTCTAGGAACAAGAGAGCTCTCTACACACCCATGAGAGATGGCAGAGGCCTTCATAAAGTAAGGACTTGAGAAAGGCCTTGTTGAATTAAGGTTTTTTATTCTCGTACGAAAAAGTACAACATAGGCACTGCTTTCATCTCTGTTGGAGATGAGGCGGATATAGTGCAATTATTTCATTTGGTCAAATAGAAAACATAAAAGTGCTAAAATTAGTCATGAAGAAAAATATGTGGAATTTTATATGAACATGTTGGCGCGAAAAGTGGTTCCCTAAGCCCAACACACCAGCGAAGCCAGAAACGACCCTTGAAAGCAGTAGAGCTCTCGCAGATCCAGCTAGCTTCGGACCCGGTCTGAGAGTGTCGGTAACACCCAAGCGTGCCAGTCAATTTGACCTACAATTGACAAGGAAACATATATAATCAGTAACCCAAGGCGAAACTAACTGGTGAGTCCAGATAGTTCCAACTGTACGGCTCAAAGAGCCAGTATAATCGGAGATCGACTAGAAAGCCGATTCCGTCATGTTATGAACCGATAGTATAATAATGAAGTAAAACGGCTATCAGGATATTCATATGAAGATAATAACATGCTAGCCGATCTAATTCGGTTAATGTATATAAAAGAAAATAGATCACGTGTACAGATCTGATCTGTACATCAAACAAGCAGAGATCCACTAAAGCTGGTCTAGAAGGCCGGCGGCTTTAGTAAACCCTCTTCGCTAAGTTCACCAAATCTGCGTTCACCTGGTCTAACGGCCAGCGGGCTTCGACAAACCCAGCAAATAAAGCTAGATCGTTTGATATCCAAATAAGTCTATATGCACGATCTATTCGTGAAAGCATAACTGAATCGGCTCTTTAGCCGATGCAGGGTCCATGAAGCACGAACGAATGCTAACGTAGTCATAAACAGACCTCAAATTAAAGCAAGTCTAATCTAGCGAACCTTGTTCAGATTAAACCTGTTCCACCGGATGACCCTCAGTTTAACTTAAACAAGAACACGAGAATAAGACTTACGATAACCTCAGGACCACTTATGTCTCGAGTAGAACCGAACGCACAATATGAAACGAACAAGATTGATAGAGAATTAGCCGATGTAAGCACGGAACCGATCATCATGGTAACGACGGTCAGATTCAAGTAAATCTAAGGCCAAATCTATCAATCTTGATCGGGCAAAGATATTGTTATAATAAGGTAAATGAATTTAAACAAACAATACTGATAACTTAATAAATCTAACTAAACTGTCATATTTAGCTAGAGCCGATAACTAATCCATGCATGCAAACTATCTCAATCTATAGCCTGTCTACCGGATGACATTAACTAATAGATTAATCAAGCAAACAAACACGAATCGATAACTAATCCGCGCGTGAAAACCGTCGTAATCTGCATCTCGTCCACCGGATGATGGTTAACACAGATTAATCGAGTAAACCAGCGTGAATCATCCTTGACTCACTATACTTCCCGCGTCCACTGGATGACACCAAAGAAACAGAGTTTAGCAAGGACCCTGGTCCGCCATGCTTCCACGTCCACCGGATGACGTTAAAAAGACATAGTTTAACAGGGGGTTGACGATACTTACAAGCAACCCTGCGTCCACCGGATGACACCCTGTCTGGATGAAGTAACTCGCCGGACTCGACTGACTCTATGGTTTGTTGGCCGGAACCGAAAGTTATGTTGTATTGATGTTGTTATGTTTTGTTCAATGGCTGAGGGCTTATATTTATACCCTGAGCGTAGATAGAGTCCTAGTCGAATTACAACTCATCAACAGATAAGGAAACTAATAAACTATCCTATATCTAAGGTAACTTGGAGTCCAACCTTCACTTTCCATAATGGACTCCGATCATGATCGCACCCTGACGGCGCGGACTCTGAATGACATCATCAATACTGACACTGCGCGCTTCCTGTCACCTTAGCCCGATAACCGATTCAACGTGCAATCGGCTATTTACTTCCTTCCGCTGGACGGAATCTGCTTCCGAGATCGGCTATCTTCCTCTGGTATCGGCTATCGGCTCCCAGTCTAAAATTTGGTGTTAACAGAACATAAGTATGCACTGAGAAACATGTTTCTAGGTCCTTACTAAACATTCATTAAAATAGTCAACATATTCACAGCGACGACCAATATTCATATCTTTCTGACGTTTAAAGAATCAAACAATTCAAAATTGAATTAGTAGTTCTTTGCATATAGTTTTTTCTTTGAACGTAGCAAAAGTTGTGTATAAAAAACATATCACTTACAATTTGAAACGATTTGTATATTTTTTAACTTTTAAAATTGACTTCTTGAAACATCTATTCTTTTCCGGGGCAGAGGGTACATTGGCAGAAAAGTAAGTCAGATTCTCAGATGGAAGGATCTTTATCTCCGGCACATTCGATTCCTCAAGAGCATATATATCATATAATTGTGGCACATTCGATTCCTCACAAATTTAAAGCATATATTCATGCTGCTTTTAGTGCTTTCCTTCATCTTTCTCACCCTGTGGTAGTGTGGTGGGCCCGGTCCAGCCGTCCAGGATAGACCACCGGCAGATTGCATGCGAGAAAACCATGATGCATTGATGCATATGGAAGAACATATAGAATAATTGGTGATAGTACAAGTTTGTAATTATTGGATAGAAATTACATAGTGTCCTTATTAGAAAATGCAAAGAGGGAGAGAGAGAGGACCTAGAATATATGCAATTTGGATTTGTTGTTGGTCCTAAATATATCAGCGATGAATTTATAGAAGTAAAATGCATGTCTTCAAACTTGTTAAGCAGTGTAACCTAGATCCAAGAACTATTAGTTTGTACACTCAGGTCCCGAAACTTTTACAAAGTGATGCACACGAGGTCCAAACCTCTCTAACTAGTGTAGATATGCTAGCGGGGTTGGACCAGTAGTACAAATTTTATCAACTTTAAATTGAATTTAATTTTTTAATGGAAAATACACTAACATAGGCGGTTTGTGTCCCCCCGCCCCTGCCCGCTCCTCCCTCCACCTCTGCATCCATGTCACCAATTTTTACGCTTCATCATCCATATCAATGATGTCACATCATAGTCAATGTTACAATAGGACCCAAATGTTATCCAAGAACATCATCTCTCTTTCAGATGGCCATTTTTGTATTGCAACATGGCAATGACATGTTAGTATTTGGACCTAAAGAGTATAATTGATCAGTTTAGGGAGCTATAGATATATTGAAAATTAATGGTTTATGGACTTAGCCACTTTTAGGTGACGCTGAAAAACTTTATACACGTGTCCTAATGAATTAAGTTAGTGGAACTGGAAGGGCGGGACGACCGACGCGTAGTTACAAGGAGCTGAGCTTGACAAATGAAGGGTTTCGTGCTGGATGCTCATGTCTATCCTTTGTTGTCTATCGGAACCCGGAAAGATGGCCATCACAATGGCTCTCTCTAGGCACTACAGTGCTAGAGTCAAGTCAAGATATCGCTGAGTGTTTAAATTTGAGGACCTAAAGTTTTAGGTGTCACATTGGATATATATGTGATGATACCAATAAATAAATAATTTACATATTCCATCAATAAAACACGAGATGAATATATTAAGCCTAATTAATCTATCATTAACATATATCTAGCGGTAGCGCACGCCGAGCTCCACAGCCATAGCCTACGATTCCAACGGAGCTCGTGCCGCGGCGATGCCCACGACAGAACTCCGGCGATCTCACGGTGAAGGTGCATCACGCTGAGTGTAGGTTCTAGGGCCTCTCCTAGTCCTTGATTTGGGTTCACGGATTTACTGTGAAGCTCGATGGCCCATAGTTAGCACTCGGTTTGGTCGCAGTCTCCCGGAACGGGTGCTCGCCATGGTGCAGAGTGTCCATGGCGACTGCGCTCCCCGTGAACGCGTCTTGCTGCGTTCCGGGGTTGCAAGGACTCGGCTTGCCGGTGGTTTGCTTGTTCGTGGTGACCGAGAGGGTAGCGGATAGCTCTACTAGGTTAGGTTCCCCTACAGCCCTCCCAGATAGATGGAACGTGATGCGGTGCTATCGCGGGTGCTTTTATGGCGTGTCGGGAGGTGATCCAGCCGCGCTGATGAACTCTCGTCACCTGCGAATCCATTGGGTCAAAAAGGCTAATCGTGTCCGTGCGTGCAAACGTGTTCCAGAGCCGATGGTGGCTCGTGCTTGCGCGTCCCAGAGGTGAGACGCCATGGCGTGGCGCACGGGCGGGGTTCGAGAAGAGGCACGGGCGGCTCACTGTGGTGTCGTTGGAGTGTGGATAGCGGCGCAGTGAAGGGTCGTGGCCGTGCCGAGAGTTCGCAGTGCCGTGCCGACCCGCAACGGTGGCGCCAGCTCCGTCTTCGGCTCCGGCGTGTTCCGCGGCGGCAGCACCTCAGCGCCACCTTCCTTCACGTTCCCTCCTTCTCTAACGTGCGGTGTGATGAGGTGATCTGTGCCACGGCGCGGCGGCGGGGACACGGGATTGCTCTAGGGTTGGTGACCCGCTCCCTTAAATAGGCGAGCTCGGTGTGCTTCCTATGGCGGGACTGGCTCCGATTTCGTCCGGTGGATCGGAGGGCTGTGGCTCGTGCCAGTCTAGGGTTCCAGGCGTGCTCGGGTTTCCTTGGCGGCCAAGGCGAAGGGGACAAGCGGGAACAGGTGGTGTCAGCAGCGTGGCCTTGTCGGGGTAGTGCGCGCGGTCACGCGATTTGCGTGGGTTTCTCCACGAGGAAGAAGAACAGAGCCCTAGGAGTGGCTGGCAAGCGGGCCCGGTTTGACAGCGAGCGAGGGCGCGGGGTAATGCGTGCGTTCGGCTGTGACAGCGCGCGCGCGAGGTTGGGTCGGCCCAGCTGCGGGACGGCAGGGTGAAGCACGCGGGGATGGGAAGAAAAGGCCGGTTTGGGCCAGGCCGGTCCGGGTAGCTGGCTGGCTTTCCTCTATTCCCTTTTCTTTTTCCTTTCTAATTTCTGGTGTTCAATTCTATACACATGTATATGCTTTAATACTTGTATAAGTACTCAAACCACACATGAAATGCAAATAAAATCCACATATGCATATAGCTAGTGAAATAACTAAAAAGAAGTTGGGGTGCTATGACACATATTTGTAGCTTGTAGATTTTAATTCCTATATGCATGCACATGAAGTACGTTTTAGTGTAATAAAGATGAAAATTTTAATTGGTTGGTATTTTTGGGTTGTGTGGATTTTTAGGGTTGTTACAGTCCTCCCCCTCATTAGGATCTCGACCTCGAGATTCAGAAATAACGTACCCTTCGAAGAGGTAGGGGAAACATGATCCGCAGGTCAGATTCTTTTTCCCAAGTTGCTTCTCATTCTGTGTGATTGCTCCACTGTACCTTACACATTGGAATGGTCTTGCTTCGAGTCTCTTTTGTATCCCGTGCCAATATCTTGACTGGATGTTCTTTGTATTTGAGTGTGTCCTGTAAATCCAGTGCATCCGTAGGTACCTGTTCCTCGGGCAATCCCAAGCACTTCCGCAGTTGCGAGACATGGAACACGGGGTGTACCCCTGATAACTCTTCCGGTAATTCTAGCTTGTAGGCAAGCTTTCCAATCCTTTTGCAGATCTTGTACAGCCCAACATATCTCGGAGCCAACTTTCCTTTCACATGGAACCTGACAGTACCGCGGAGCGGGGATACCTTGAGGTAGACATAATCTTCAACTTTGAACTCAAGTTCTCTTCGTCTTTTATCCGCATAGCTTTTCTACCTGCTTTGGGCGATTCGCAAGTTCTCCCTGACCAGTGCAACACCTTCTTCGGCTTATACTATCTTGGCGGGACCAAAGAATGACCTTTCACCTGGTTCCGACCACATTAACGGGGTTCTGCAAGGTCTTCCATACAACGCTTCAAATGGAGACATCTTAATGCTTGTCTGATAGCTGTTGTTGTATGAGAACTCGGCGTGGGGTAGACAGCTCTCCCAACCTTCCTTGTACCTCAATACGCAAGCACGCAACATGTACTCGAGAATCTGGTTTACTCTTTCTGTTTGTCCGTCCGTCTGCGGGTGGTATGCTGTGCTGTAGTCGAGCTTGGTCTCGATGGACTTGTGCAAGGATTTCCAGAACTGGGATACGAATTGTGAGCCTCGGTCAGATATAATACTCAGAGGCGACCCATGTAACTTCAAAATGTTTGCTATGTATAGATCTGCCAGCTTTTCCGCTCTATACTTCCTTTTGACCGGAATAAAGTGTGCAACTTTGGTCAGTCGGTCCACTATTACCCATATGGAGTCATACCCGTGCTCGGATCGGGGTAGTCCTATTATGAAGTCCATGGATATGCACTCCCACTTCCATTCTGGTATCCCAACTGGTTGTAGCAACCCTGCAGGTCTCTGATGCTCGGCTTTGATTCTACTGCATGTATCACACCGAGCTACATGCCCTGCAATATCTGCCTTCATATTCTCCCACCAGAAGTGCTTCCTCAGATCATGGTACATCTTGGCTGACCCTGGGTGAATGCAATACTTGGAGTCATGCCCTTCTGACAGGATCTCCTCTCGTAACGCCGAGTCCGTCGGCACACAGATTCTATCTTTGTACCATACAGTTCCCTGCTCATCTTCTCGGTATTCAGGGCCTCTCCCCAGCTTCATCAGCCCTCGGATGTAATCTATCTCTGGATAATTCCTTTGTGCTGCTCGAATCCAAGAGGTAAGATTGTATTTGACGCGAAGCTCATTTAGCATGCCATGAGAGACTACCTCGAGCTGGAACACGTCGAATTCCTTCTTGAGCTCGGGCGGTATAGACTTGGTGAGGAGGGTACGACAGTAGCTTTTACGGCTAAGGGAATCAGCAACTACATTTGCTTTCCCTAGATGGTAGTGAATCTCCAGATCATAATCCTTGATGAGTTCCAACCATCTTCGCTGTCTCATATTTAGATCTTCTTGAGTGAAGAAGTACTTCAGGCTCTTGTGGTCGGTGTAGATGTCACACTTGTTGCTTATTAGATAATGCCTCCAGATCTTAAGTGCATGTACCATGGCTGCAAGTTCCAAGTCATGAGTCGGGTATCTTTGCTCATGTTCTTTCAACTGTCTTGAGGCATATGCTATCACCCTTCCTTCTTGCATTAGTACGCAGCCCAAACCCTGCCGAGAGGCATCGCAATATACCACAAAGTCTTTGTGAATATCAGGTAGAGCCAATACAGGGGTTGTGGTGAGTTTCTGCTTCAAAGTTTGGAAACTCTTCTCACACTCTGGAGTCCATACAAACTCATTGGCTTTCTTTAATAGGTTAGTCATAGGTCGTGCGATCCTGGAGAAGTTCTCGATGAATCTGCGATAATAGCCAGCAAGTCCCAGAAAACTTCTAATCTCTGTCACATTGCGGGGTTGTTCCCATTCTTTTACAGCTTCAATCTTGGCTGGGTCTACTGCAACTCCCTTGGCGGACAGCACGTGGCCTAGGAAAGCAACTTTCTCCAACCAGAACTCGCATTTCCTGAACTTGGCATACAGCAGATGGTGAGATAACCTCTCCAACACAGTCCTGAGGTGTAGCTCGTGCTCCTCCTTGGTTGCCGAGTAAATTAGTATGTCATCAATAAACACCACCACAAACTTATCCAGCTCATTCACAAAGACCTTATTCATCATGTTCATGAAATAGGCTGGTGCGTTAGTAAGTCCGAATGAGACTACTGTGCATTCATACTGCCCATACCTTGTGACAAACATAGTTTTCGGGATATCCTCCTCCCTAATCTTCATCTGATGGTAACCTGGTCGGAGGTCAATCTTTGAAAAGTACTTGGCATTGCGCAACTGATCCAATAGGTCATCAATGCGGGGCAGCGGGTACTTGTTCTTGATCGTGACTGCATTCATGTTCCGATAATCGATGCACATCCTCATCGAGCCATCCTTCTTCTTGACAAACAAGATAGGGGATCCCCAAGGCGAGGCACTTGGCCTAATATAGCCCTTCTCCAACTGTTCTCCTAGCTGCTTCTTAAGTTCCCTCAATTCATCTGCTGAAATCCGATACGGTCTCTTGGCAATCGGGCAGTCCCTGGCATCAGGTTGATAACAAACTCTACATCCCGGTTTGGTGGCATGCCTGGCAATTCTTCTGGAAATACATCAGCTTAGTCTCTAACCACTGGTACATCATCCACTGTCAAGGCCTTCTTGTCTTCTTTGGTCTCTAGGGCACATAGGAGGGCTTGAATTCTCTCGGTTTAGGGTATACATCGGACAGCTTGTCCGGAGGGATGGGTTACTTGGACATATCTGCGTGAGCAGGATATCACTCCACGGTGTTTGGTTAACCAATGCATACCTAGGATGACATCTAAGCTGTTAGAGGGTAGCAGGATGAGGTCGGCTCGGAAGTTTAATCCCTCGATTGTGATTCTCACTCCCTTACATATGTGGATGCTCCTAAAGGTTCCTACGGGTGAGCTAGTTAGGATAGGATTTTCTCTCGGGGTTACAGGTACATTATGTTTATGTGCATATGCAGATGAGATGTATGAACATGTAGCCCCAGAATCAAACAGAACGGTAGCCTTGTTACCATGTACCAAAAACATACCGTATACTGCATTTGGAGCAGCCTCTGCTTCCTCGGCGGTCATGTGGTTCAGACGTCCACGGGCAGCAGATCCCCGGTTCAGTGCGCGGTTGAGGTCGGGGCACGCAGCCACTCTGTGTCCGGGCTTCCCGCACCCGAAGCAAGTGAAGGGCGCAGTGCCTGCTGAGGTTGTCGCAGGAGCCTTCCAGTTGCTTGCCCTCGACGTGTTGGTAGCTGGGGCGGGTGTGTTTTGCACGGTCCGAGCCAGCGCAGGGTAGGTCTGAGCGGGGCGGTGGTAGTTGCCTGGGAGATGTTGCGGAACTCGTTCTCCTTGGCCTCCATGACTCCCTCAGGAATGTGGTGGTCACGGAAAGCCTCGGTGAACTCATCCCAGTCAATGCGGGCTAGGTCCTCGTGAGCGCTGGTGTAGTTGTCCCACCATGCTCGTGCAGCACCTGTCAGCTGGTGGCTAGCAATCCCAACACACTCCTCGTCGGAGCAAGTGGTCAGGTCCAGCTTCTTCTCCATTTCCTTAAGCCAGTCGTCGGCAACGAGGGGATCGCTGTCGGTCCCGTCGAAGGTGGCTGGCCTCAGCTTTAGGAATCCCTCCAGCTTCCTTTGGAAGTTGTTCTGGGGTGGCCCGTGGCGTCTGTTCATCCCTGTAGCAATGGCATTCAACAACGGGGTCTGCTGAGCCATCACCTCCGCCAGCGTTGGTGGTGGCGGCGGTGGTGGTGGCGGAGGTGGCGGAGGCACATTCTCACCCTGTGGTGGCGGGTCGTTCACCGGCGGTGCATCCTCTGCCCGGCGCAGCTCTTCTTCCAGGTTAACTCCAGCACGCCTGCTAGCTGGGCGTCCACGGTTGCGACCACGCCCTCGTCCTGGTGCAGGTGCGGGGGAGGGTTGGCGGTTTTCCAGACGAGCGGAACGTCTCATCGACATCTGTAAACATTCGGTCATGTACTCAGTGCAGTGATAATTAGGTGGTGGTTTAAGTAGGATTTAGATGTTTTCAACGATTTAAATGAATCAAAGCATTCTTCATTCTATCCTACACTCAACCAAAGAAGCATAGAGAACCATAAGAAGCATAAGATCCAATGTCACTCATCACATGGGTTATTATTACATAAAGGATGTTCCTAGCTGCCATGAAGATCGTGCTATGCGCAGATAGCCAATGACAGGATAACTCATGGTAATACTGGACTAAGGGCCACGCAGGGTCCCATAAGCTACTGGTGCATAAGGTCGAGTACGGCGTCGGGGATGCGGCTGTTCTCTGCCTCGATCTTGTCGTTGGCCATGGTCAGGTGCTTGACGTAGTCAAGTGCTACAGCTAGCTCTGGAGTAACCTCAATCTCCTACATCCTCAGTGACGGACACGCTCCCAGGTTGAGCGTAGTGGGTGGCACGCGGAATTCTCCCTCTCGGGGCTTCACCATCTCCAGTGGGGGAAGCGGACTCTGCACCTTCCGGACCTCAATAGCTCTCTTGGCATCAGACTGCTTCCAAGCTATCTCTGTCCTCCGCAGCTTGTCCTTCAGGAACTCTACCATTTTCACGCGGTCGATCAGAATCCCTTGGTTGCGGGTGGACTTCTCCTCGGTTTTCTCCAGCTGCTTCTCCAGCTCCCTGATCCTAGAGCGCAACGTGATCATCTCGACTCCTCTGTCTCTGCTCCTCTGCTCCCTCTCAGCAAGTGCTCTCTCCTTGTTGTCCAGCCTCCTCTGTAAACCCAACACTCTGTTGTTCAGGTAGTCGTTGCGATGCCAAAAATCCCCGATCTTGTCTCGCAAGTCGGCGATCTCGGCTCGGTGCAACTCATCATGGCACTGCATCTCCAGCTTCATGTCAGTGACTGCCTTGCTCAAACTCTCCAGGGTCTGAGTCCCCCTCTGTAGACTGTCCTCGGCCTCTGCCATGCGTGCTCGGTCACGCTGCCTCCTCTGCTCCAATGAGCTGATGAGCTCGTCCTGCTCCTGGAGGTGGTGTGTCACTGTGCGTAGACAAGGGTCAGTCTCAGCCTGAATGATCTGACTGGTGTACAGAATCCTCTGGATAGGGTCAGGGTGCAGCTCCAAGGCCTGAGGTAGCAGACGGAAGTGGGTCCCCTTAAGGTACTCGTAGGCTGTATACACAACTGCGCATAGTACCTTGCGGGAGACGGACTGTACTCCGTCCTCCATAGTCTCTCCAGCCGTGTAGTCAGTAAAAACCGGCATCCCTGGGAGGGTCAGGCTGACGGGTGTCTCAACTCTGGTAGTGACAGGTCCCTCAAATCTTTTAGCCTCGACAAGCTTCCCTCGGCAGAAGTACTGGATCTGGTCAGACGGTGCTCCCAGCTCCTCCAACACCTGACGTAGTACCATGGCAAATCCGCCATGGTTCCTCCCATTGATAGGGATCTCAATAGTGCCATCATGCAGTGGACGAAGTGGTGGTCCAAGGCTGGTCATCTGCAAATTTTTCAAGAAACGGATTAGCAGGTCCATGTATTAGATAAGCCATTGCATAAAAAGTGAATGCAAGGTCGGTAATATAACCGAAAGAGAGTCTGGCTTCCTATTCTATCGTTAATTTTCTATGGGTCTCGTCCTACAGTCAAGTATGGCTCTGATACCAACTGAAACGACCTCGATTTCCGTGAAGGGAAATCCACAGGCTCAAATTGTAATTCAAAAGATTGCTTGGAACAATCCATGAAATTACCCATATCTCAGTTGAAACCAGGATCCATACAACGATAATTTAAGTCTTACATAAACATTTATTACATCGCCACATTGGCGGAATCAACATTCAGAGAAGCTTAGAAGATGCGGAAGCGATTCATCCTTCACAGCCAACTTGAGTGTAGCACGTGACCCTATTCCTCGTCATCATCTCCCTCGAAGTCATACTCATTCTCGTCACCTGACAGCAAATTTATCAGTACGATATGTACTGGCCACAGAGCCCACCTATGATAGCAGTTTGCTTTGTGAAAAGTGGATGCAAGGCTGTTCAAGCAGACCTATAGGCTGGGGTTTCCTATGCAAGTGTAATCAATATTTTAATAGCCAAGTCTTTATCCCATTCAACCCTAACCGTTTCACCCAATCTATTCCATTCCCATCCCTTACACCACCTCTCGCACACCTCGCACTCATTCGGCAGGCCCAACTCCCTCTCGGGCCTATCTCAGCGGCACACTGCCGCATCGGGCACACTGCCGGAAAAATGTCATCTAGGGGGAGAAGACAACACTCACTACACTAGTAGAAGCTTCACAGGAAAGGTCCATAGCCAACAAGTTGGCATATGTATCGATCGATCAACCACACACTCTGCAAAGGTTTCACTACTCACAAGATTAGCCATCATAGGTGTTGCGCAACACCTAAGCAGAATTCCGGGTGCTTGCTTGCCTAGGTCGGTGCCACCCTACCACCCAGCCCTGGGGTATTCCGGATCCAACACCGTTATGCTGAGACTAGGCGACACAGTACCGGGGCCATCCAGTGGTACTGCGCATCTAGAACGGAACGGGAACCCATCGACCGTCTCCGCCCACCCTTATCACCTCTCAACCTGGCAATTGTGGCACCGTCCTACCAAGTAGTCCAGCCGTCTCCCGCCCATCAGAAGCGAGTGAGTAGAAAAGGATTCCCATGAACCTGAAACTAGTCCGTCCTAGGTTTGACCAAGCAGGCATCTTCCCTTAGGGGGATACTCTCCTCGTGCCATCACAGCACCTCCGTCCATGGGCTTCAAACCACCAAGGCTATCCCACCCGGAACCTCCTCAACAACTTTACCCGCCACAGGTATCTCGCGTGGGGATGCCCAGGTTGCACCCCCGGCACGACTGCCCCATGGGCTCGTCTCATCTCCCACTTGGTCGACATCAACCCTTACCACGCACCCAAGACGCACGCAACACTCTCTCCCAGTGGTTATAATCAGGTACATATTCACCGTCCCAATTCCACCACATAGCACATAGCAAGTAGTAAGTAGTGGAAGAGTAACAGTATTAAAGTAGCAGCTTATCCTAGCAGCGAACAGCAGGGTAAAGTCTTAACAAGGCAGGGAATTCAAATATACTATCATGCAACCTATGCATAACATATAATTATAAAGCAATGGCAACAAAGTCATTAGCAATGCGTAAATAGGTTCTAAGGATTTTGGTGGGACGTGGCACCTTCGTAGTCGTCTCCTAGCTCCTGAAGGTACTCGTGGTCGTCTTCCTCAGTCAGATTCTCCTCCGGCTCTGAAATCAAACACGAAATAGTCGCGTCAGCGACTCCTACAGAGTATTTCAGAAAAATCCAATAAAATAAAGACCCAAATGCACACAAACATAGTCTTAGATTGTAGATCTCATTTTTCTGAGAATTTTGATATATGGTGCGCAATTTTTGGACATCGTATGAATAAGTTATGAATTTCCGAAGATTATCCTATTTTCTGAAAATGGAAAAATGGCCGGATTACCGGGGGTGACACGTGGCAGCACGGGATTGGTTAGGGTACTGTTCATGTTGACCGAGTCAACGGCTTCGGCGGCAATGGCTCTGCTGACGTCAGCATGACGTCATTGCTGACGTCAGCGTTAACCGAGTCAACGCTTCCTCTGACTGGTGGGGTCGGGTGATGTCATCATGACGTCACTGGCATGACACGTGGCAGCGCCAGGGCTCGCCACGTGGTCGTGCTTGGACGCTTCGGTCCAGGCCTACGAGAGGCCGGCGCACGGTGGACTCGGGCGTGTGAGGGTCTCGGCTCCAGGACTCAGTGCACGTGAACCAGATTTATCCCGCCTTCCTCGTCTTCTTTTGAATCCGACACGGTGGAGCTCTGCTTCACCGGCGAGCTCACACGGACTCAACGTGGTGGTGGTCCTCGAGCTTTCCTAGGGGAAAAAGGATCGGTAACCTCAGGCGGGTGAGCTGAACTCCGGCTAGGACTCCTCCTTCCGATATAGGTGGTTCAGGCGAGTTGCCTCGGCTAATGCTCGGTCTTAGCGGCGGCGGTCATCGACGGGGCGATTCCGGTCATGTCTCCGTGCAATTGAGGGCGGACTTCCTCGATTCGCCTCGTCGGGGAGGTCTACATCTTTACGTCTTCGGTTGAGGGTCACGGTGGTGCCCTCCCCGCGGAGAGGTCAATCGGCGGCGCTCCGGCGAGGCATGGGGCTCACGGTATGTGTGCGCGCGGCGGCTTTGGCTCACCCGTACCTTGTTTCGAAGTCGCTACAGGCAGCGCGAAGGTCATTAGGCGGATGGGTAGTGGTAGCTGTTACTCATCGGATCTTGGTCCTTGCGGCGGCACGACGTGACCGGCTCTCGCGATGGCGAGGTTAGCCCAGGGTATCTAGAGCACTCCTACTCGTGCGTCCAGCAAGATCTAGTGATAGCGCCCGCCGAGCTCCACAGCCGTAGCCTATGGTCCCAACGGAGCTCGCGTCGCGGCGATGCCCGCGATGGAACTCCGGCGATCTCACGGTGAAGGTACATCTCACTGAGTGTAGGTTCTCGGGCCTCCCTATACCTTGATTCGGGTTCGCGGATTCACCGTGAAGCTCGATGGCCCACAGCTAGCGCTCGATTTGGTCGCAGTCTCCCGGAACAGGTGAATTGGCGTCGGAACGCGTCGGTGGTGAGCGCGCTCTGCCGAGAACGCGTCGTGCTGTGTTCTCGGTTTAGCAAGGCTCGTAGTCCGAGGGTTTCGGCCGGTCGTGTGAGTGCGTGGTGCTGGTGATCACCCTGAGCCGGTAAAGGCTCGTGCCTGCGCGTCCCGTGGGCGGAACGCCATGGCAAGAGCAGGGCAAGGTTTGGACAAGGAGCTCGGATGTCTCACTGGTGGTGCCGTTGACGAGAGGATGGTGGTGCAGTGGCGAGTCAGTAGCCGTGCAGATGGATCGCAGTGTAGTGCCGAACCGCGACGGGGTTCCGGCTTCTCCTCCGCGTCCGGCTCGGCGTGCTCCGCGGCGGCGGCGCCCCGGCAGCTCCTCCTCCTCTGCTCCGCCCTTCTTCCTTCTTCCTCTCTCACTCGGTGCGGTGTTGGTGTTTTGTGCCACAGCGCGGCGGCGGCGTGTGGGATCGAGACGAGGGCTTCGGGTGGCTCTCCTTTTATACACGAGCTCGGGCCATTTCATGGCAAGCGGCCGTGATCCATCGTTGAGAATCGGCTGGCTACGGCCTCTCGGGCTAGGGTTGCGATCGCGGCTGCGGTGGTTCCTTGGTCGCCAAGGGTTGGCGACAAGCGGGGGACAAGCGGGTCAGAGCGTGGGCTGGTCGGCCGCGTGGGGTCGGGGTCACGCCATTTGCGTGGGCGTCGCGGGGTGGAAGAGAAACAGGGTGAAGGGGGAGCGCGGCAGCTGACAGGCGGGGCCGGGCGGTCAACGGCTGCGAGGGAGCGGTTGCGGATGATCAGGCCGCGCGCGCGTCGCTTGCTCAGTTGGGCCACAGCTGGGCCGATCGGCTTGGCCGCGCGCGGTGAGTGAGGGAAAAGGAAAACGGGCCGGTTGGGCTGACTAGCGGGCCGAGCGAGCAGGCTAGCTTCACTCCTCTTTTTCCTTTTTATTTTTCATTCTTTTCTATTTTCCGTTGATTTAAGTGTGTGTGTATATTAGCTTCTATTCATGACACAATCACTAGTATAATTTGCAATAAATCTCCAAATAAGAAGCATAAGTTACCAATTATTACAAAAAGAATTGAAGTGTAGATTATACTCCCATATTTGCTAGTTTCATAATTATTCTACATGCATGCACAAGGTAAATGGGTTTGCATAATGAATAAGTGAAAATTTTAAATTGGAATTTTTGGTGTAGGATTTTTAGGGTTGTTATAGCTGCTGTGCGAAGGCAAGGGTCGGCCTCAGCCTGAGTGATCTGGCTAGTGTACAGGACTCTCTGGTAAGGGTCGGGGTGTAGCTCCAGGGCCAGAGGTAGCAGACGGAAGTGGGTTCCTCTGAGGTACTCGTAGGCTGTGTAAACCACTGTGCGCAGTACCTTGCGAGAGACCGACTGAACTCCATCCTCAACAGTCTCTCCAGCAGTGTAGTCTATGAACACCGGCAGCTCTGGAAAGGTCAGACTAACTGGGGTCTCTACCCTGGTGGTAACGGGTCCCTCGAAGCTCTCATCTGCGATGATCTTCCCTCTGCAGAAGTACTGGATCTGGTCAGCCGGGGCTCCAAGCTCCTCGAGCACCTGTCGTAGAACCAGGGCAAACCCGCCGTAGTTTCTCCCGCGGATTGGGACCTCGACTGTGCCGTCGCGCAGCGGTCCAAGTGGTGGGCATCCAAGGCTGGTCATCTGCAATTTTTCAAGTAACGGGTTAGCAGGTCCGAGTCTTAGATAAGCCATTGCATAAAAAGTAAATGCAATGATCGGTAATATAACCGAAAGAGAGTCTGGTTCTTTATTCTAGCATCCATTTTCTACGGGTCTCGTCCTACAGTCAAGTATGGCTCTGATACCAACTGAAACGACATCGATTTTCACGAAGGGAAATCCACAGGAACGCATTGTAATTAAATAGATTGTATCGAACAATCCATAAAATTACCCAAACATCAGTTGATACCAGGATCCATACAACGAGTTCATAAAAGAGTCTTACATAAATTATTACATCGCCACACTGGCGGGATCAACAATTCAGAGAAGCTGATAAGATGCGAAAGCGATTCATCCTTCACGGCCAACTTGAGTGTAGCACTCGACCCTACTCTTCCCAATCGCCTCCATACTCTTTCTCGTCACCTGACAGCAAATTTATCAGTACGATTTGTACTGGCCACAGAGCCCACCTATGATAGCAGTTGCTTTGTGAAAAGTGGATGCAAAGCTGTACAAGCAGACCTATAGGCTGGGGTTTCCTATGCAGGTGTAATCAATATTTTAATAGTCATGTTTTTATCTCATTCATCTCCACCCATTCACCCAAATCCATTCCATCCCATACACCACATCTCACACACACCTCGCACGCATTCAGCAGGCTCAACTCCCTCTCGGGCCTATCTCAGCAGCACACTGCCACATTGGGCACACTGCCGGAAAGTGTCAACCAGGGGGAAGAAAAGAACTCTCACTACACTAGTAGAAGCTTCACAGGAAAGGTCCATAGCCGACGAGTCGGCATATGTATCGATCGATCAACCACACACTCTGCAGTGGTTTCACTACTCACAAGATTAGCCATCATAGGTGTTGCGCAAACACCTAGGTAGAATTCCGGGTGCTTGCTTGCCTAGGTCGATGCCACCCTACCACTCAGCCCTGGATAAATCAGGTTCCAACACCATCATGCTGAGACTGGGAGACGCAGTACCGGGCCCAATCAGTGGTACTGCGCATCTAGAACGGAACGGGAACCCATCGACTATCTCTGCCCACCCTTATCACCTCACAACCTAGTAGTAGTGGCACCGTCCTACCAAGTAGTCTAGCCGTTCCCCGCCCATCGAAGACGAGTGAGCAGTAAAGGATTCCCATGAACCTGAAACTAGTCCATCCAAAGTTTGACCAAGCAGGCATCTTCTCTTAGGGGATACTCTCCCCGTGCCATCACAGCACCTCTGTTCACGGGCTCCAAACCACACAGGCCGTCCTTTCCGGAACCACCTCGTAACCCATTACCCGCCACAGGTATCTCTCGTAGGGATGCCCAGGTTGCACCCCCGGCACGACTTGCCCTTCTGGCTCATCTCATAGCTCACTTGGTCGACTTGACCCTCACCACGCACCCAAGACTCACGCAGCACGCTCCCCCGTTTAATTAAGTTTAGTTCACATATGTCAAACCGTTCCCGATTCCCCACATATGTGTAATAATCGTTAAGTAGTAGAAGAGCAAATAAGCATATAACAGCGAGCATCTATTCTATCAGCGGATAGCAGGGTGATAGTTTAAACAAAGCAGGGTAATCAATTATTCTAACATGCAACCTAAATAGTTCATATCATATGATCATAAAGCAATGGCATGAACAATATTTAACAATGCGTAATAGGTGCTAAGGATTTGGTAGGACGTGGCACCTTCATAGTCGTCTCCTAGCTCCTGAAGGTACTCGTGGCCATCCTCCTCAGTCAGATTCTCCTCCGGCTCTGAAAATGGAATCGAAATAGTCGCGTTAGCGACTCCTATATATCATTCAGAAAAAATCCAATAAAAATAAAGATCCAAATGCACTCAAACATAGGTTCAGGCTGTAGAGCTCATTTTTCTGAGAATTTTGATATATGGTGCGCAATTTTTGGACGTCGTATGAATAAGTTATGAATTTCCGAAGTTTATCCTATTTTCTGAAAATAGGAAAAAAAGCCATTTAATCAGGGAGTGACACGTGGCAGCACGGGATTGGTCGGATTACTGTTCTCGTTGACCTGGTCAATGGTCTGGTTGGCAACGGCTCTGCTGACGTCAACATGACGTCACTGCTGACGTCATCGTTGACCGAGTCAACATTTTACCGACGGGTGGGGTTGGGTGACGTCACGGTGACGTCATCATGACGTCACCTGCCGGACACGTGTCGGCACGTGGGCGCGCCACGTGGCAGCACTGGAGCACTTTGGCCTCGGTCCACAGGAGGTCGGTGTACGGTGGACTGCGTGTGTGCTGGTCTATAGACCGCACACTTGGCCCATGGTGAACCGGGTGCACCACTCCCCTCTTCTCTGCGGTCTATGGTGGTCCGAGCTTATCCTCCACCTGCTGTGTGGCTCATTAGCTCGTAGGCGCGGTGTACGGTGGGTCACGGTTGCGGGACATAGCACAAGGACACGGTCCTCGTGAACCAGGTCTACCTCGACTTCCTCCTTCCTTTCCCCCTTCTCTTTTCGAACTCGACACGGCGGAGCACTTCCCCGCCGGCGAGCTCGCGCGGGATCGGTGCTGTGGTGGTCTTCGAGTTCTCCCCAAGGGTCGATAACCTCCGGCGGGCGGGCAAGGCTCTGGCTAGATCATAGTTTCATTAGGTAGGGTAGTTCGGTGAGCTCGTTGCATCGGTGGTTGGGAGCTAGCAGCGGCGGACGACGACGAGGTGGTGGCAGCCGTGTTGTCGTGCAATTCGGTGCAGAAATCCTCGATTGGCTTCGTCTAAGAGGCCTACAACCTTACGGCTTCGGTGGAGGGTCACGGTGGTGCCCTCCCCGCGGAGAGGTCAATCGGCGGCGCTCCGACGAGGCATGGTGCTCACGGTCGGTGCGCGTGCAGCGGCTTCGGCTCACCCGTACCTTGTGTCCATGTCGTTACAGGTAGCGCGAAGGTCATCAAGCAGTTGGATAGTGGTGGCTGCTACTCATCGGTGCTTGGTCCATGCGACAGCACAACGCGACCGGCCCTCGCGACGGCGAGGCTAGCCCCGGGTATCCAGAGCACTCCTACTCGTGTGTCAGGGCAGGATCTAGTGGTAGCGCCCGCCGAGCTCCATAGCCGTAGCCTACGGTTCCAATGGAGCTCGTGCCGCGGCGATGCCCGCGACAGAACTCCGGCGATGGTGAAGGTGCATCACGCTGAGTGTAGGTTCTAGGGCCTCTCCTAGTCCTTGATTCGGGTTCGCGGATTCACTGTGAAGCTCGATGGCCCACAGTTAGCGCTCGGTTTGGTCGCAGTCTCCCGGAACGGGTGCTCGCCATGGTTCAGAGTATCCATGGCGAGTGCGCTCCCCGTGAACGCGTCTTGCTGCGTTCCAGGGTTGCAAGGACTCGGCTTGCCGGTGGTTTGCTTGTTCGTGGTGACCGAGAGGGTAGCGGATAGCTCTACTAGGTTAGGTTCCCCTACAGCCCTTCCAGATAGATGGAACGCGACGCGGTGCTATCGCGGGTGCTCCTATGGCGTGTCGCGCGGTGATCCAGCCGCGCCGGTGAACTCTCGTCACCTGCGAATCCGTTGGGTCAAAAAGGCTAATCGTGTCCGTGCGTGCAAACGTGTTCCAGAGCCAGTGGTGGCTCATGCCTGCGCGTCCCAGAGGCGAGACGCCATGGCGTGGCGCACGGGCGAGGTTGGAGAAGGGGCACGGGTGGCTCACCGTGGTGTCATTGGAGTGTGGATAGCGGCGCAGTGAAGGGTCGTGGCCGTGCCGAGAGTTCGCAGTGCCATGCCGACCCGCAACGGTGGCGCCAGCTCCGTCTTCGGCTCCGGCGGGTTCCGCGGCGGCAGCACCTCAGCGCCTCCTTCCTTCACTCTCCCTTCTTCTCCAACGTGCGGTGTGATGAGGTGATCTGTGCCGCGGTGCGGCAGCAGGGACACGGGATTGCTCTAGGGTTGGTGACCCGCTCCCTTAAATAGGCGAGCTCAGTGTGCTTCCTATGGCGGACGGCTCCGATTTCGTCCGGTGGATCGGAGGGCGGTGGCTCGAGCCAGTCTAGGGTTCCAGGCACGCTCGGGTTTCCTTGGCGGCCAAGGCGAGGGGACAAGCGGGGAACAGTGGTGTCAGCGCGTGGCCTTGTCGAGGTAGTGCGCGTGGTCACGCGATTTGCGTGGGCTTCTCCGCGAGGAAGAAGAACAGAGCGCTGGGAGTGGCTGGCAAGCGGGCCCGGTTTGACAGCGAGCGAGGGCGTGGGGTATGCGTGCGTTCAGCTGTGGCGACAGCGCGCGCGAGGTTGGGCCGGCCCAGCTGCGGGACGGCGGGGTGAAGCGCGCGGGGATGGGAAGAAAAGGCCGGTTTGGGCCAGGCCGGTCCGGTAGCTGGCTGGCTTTCCTCTATTCCCTTTTCTTTTTCCTTTCTAATTTCTGGTGTTCAATTCTATACACATGTATATGCTTTAATACTTGTATGAGTACTCAAACGACACATGAAATGCAAATAAAATCCACATATGCATATAGCTAGTGAAATAACTAAAAAGAAGTTAGGGTGGTATGACACATATTTGTAGCTTGTAGATTTTAATTCCTATATGCATGCACATGAAGTATGTTTTAGTGTAATAAAGATGAAAATTTTAATTGGTTGGTATTTTTGGGTTGTGTGGATTTTTAGGGTTGTTACAATGCGTTGCTAAAACAAATATGAAAAAGGATTGATGAATCCAACTCCTACACGAGCTAAGAGCCCAATCTGTCTCCATTAAAGACATGTCCAGGTGTGAGCAAACGCAAGTCCAACAGGAATTATCAATTTAGACCTTGTTTGGCAAAGCTTAGCTTAATAAGTAAAACTGTTTTTTAAGAAAATGGCTTCATGAGCAACTTTTTGGGTGAAGTTGAGCCGTTTTAAGAATGTTGTTTGGCAAAATAGCTTCATCAACAACTTCATGCATGGTGGGGAGAGAGAAATGAGGTAGAGAGTGAGAATAAGCTACTTTTTAAAAAGGGCAGAAGCAGATTAGCCCCAGCCTATCTTGCAGGAAACAAAAAAAAAGAGAGCTTTGACCTTGCCTTCCTAAAGCTTCTCTGTCCTCCTACTTTTGACAGTTTCTGCTTTCTTCCCTCGATTGGGACATCTGGGGGCTCAATAATTGCTTGGAAAGGTAGCCTCTTTAAGGGCACTCAAATCTTTAGAAATAATTTTGCTCTATCAGTTGAATTCTCCTCTTGCCATGATAACTCTAGCTAGGTGCTCACCAATATTTATGGCCCTTGTGATTCTGATGGTAAAAGAATTTTCTTGGAATGGTTTGGGAACATTCAAGTAGATGATGATGTTTGGTGGCTGGTTGTGGGTGATTCCAACATAATCAGAAGACCTGAGGATAGAAATAGGCCTGGACGCAATCTCTTAGACATGTTATCCTTTAATGCTGCAATCAACTCTCAAGGGCTTGAAGAGATCCCTCTACATGGTAGAAAATTCACTTGGTCAAACATGCAACAGCCTTCCCTTCTTGAACGTCTAGACTGGTCCTTCTCTTCTGCTGCTTGGTCAATTTCTTATCCTCACTCATTTGCCAAGTCTCTCACTAAAGAAATCTCTGATCATTGGCCTTGTGTTATCGAAATCAAAACTGCTATCCCAAAAAGCAGAATCTTCAGAATTGAGAATCATTGGATGGAACATGCAGAGTTCTTACCCCTAGTTGCATCTTGCTGGAGCAGATCCTTCCCTCAATCTGACCTTGCCATGCTCTTGACTGCCAAATTCAAAGCCCTCAGAGCAGCCCGAAGAACCTGGCAGGCCAAGCTGTCAAATCTCAAGCAAACTATAGAAAACATTAAGGTGATCATTGACTTCATTGATTGCATTGAAGAAAGAAGAGACCTGACAATTGAGGAGTGGAATTTTAGAAGAATTATCAGTGACAAACTGTTAACTTTGCTTCAGCAAAGGTTATACTGGAGGCAAAGGGGCACCATAAAGTGTGTGAAGCTAGGGGATGAAAACACAAAATTCTTTCATGCAAATGCCTCTGTTAGACACAGAAAAAATCTAATCACCTGCCTGGTAGATGAAAATGGGACTCCCCTCTATGGCCATGAGCAGAAGGCTCTCTTGATTTGGAATGAGTTCAAAGATAGACTCGGGAGGACAGATTTCTCAGGATTCTCCTTTTGATTTAGACTCTCTTCTGCATCACAATGTGGACTTATCTGCCCTAGTTTATGAAATCTCAAAGACTGAGATTGATGAAGTCGTCAAAAACCTTCCAATTGGCAAATCTTCGGGGCCTAATGGTTTCAATAATGAATTCTACGAAAAGTACTGGCATATCATCAGGTTTGACTTTTATAGGCTTCAGAATGGCTTCTTCATGAACAACTTATGCTTGAGAAGCATTAATATATGGCTCCCACATAACCCTCGCCCCCAAAGTGGATACCCCTGTGTCCATAAAAGAGTTCAGACCAATATCCCTCCTAAACACCTCAATGAAGATTATCACCAAAATTCTTGTAAACAGATTGCAGCCTGTGATCACAGAATTGGTCCATCTCAACCAATATGGTTTCATTAAATCCAGAACCATACAAGACTGCCTTGCCTGGTGCTTTGAATATCTTCACTCCTGTCACAAAAGTAAGAAAGAGGTGGTCATCATCAAACTAGACTTTGAAAAAACATTTGACAAAATGGAACATAAAGCTATGATTGAGGTTATGAGGGCTAAAGGCTTTGGACAGAAGTGGCTAGACTGGATTAATTCCATTCTAAATTCTAGAACTTCTTCTGTCCTTCTTAATGGTGTGCCTGGAAAAGTTTTAAACTGTAAAAGAGGGGTCAGGCAGGGTGACCCCCTTTCACCCCTTCTCTTTGTTCTTGTTGCTGACCTTCTCCAAACTATACTCAACAAGGCCAAAGACCTAGGGCTTTTTAGATTACCAATCCCTCTCCAATGTTCTGGGAATTTCCCCATATTGCAGTATGCTGATGACATATTGATTATCATGGAAGGATGTGCAAGGCAAATCTTCTTTCTCAAAGCCCTTCTTAGCTCCTTCTCGAAATTTACAGGGCTAAAGTTAAATTTCCAGAAATCTATGATGGTGCCAATCAATATCTCGCAGCAAAAGACTGATATCCTAGCCAGAACTCTAGGCTGCCAAATTGGAACTCTTCCTTCAACATATCTTGGTCTTCCTCTTGGAACCACTAAACCAAAAGCTGAAGAATTCATGCCACTAGTCAAGAGATGTGAGAGCAGACTGGTTAGTACATCTATCTTCCTCTCTCAGGCTGGGAGATTGCAGATAACAAATTCTGTCCTATCTGCACTTCCAACTTTCTTTATGAGCACTTTCTCTATTCATGCCACAATCAGAGAACAAATTGATAAATATAGAAAGAGCTGTCTGTGGAGAGGATCAGGTGACACAAACAGAGTAATTGCAAAGGCTGCTTGGACAATGGTCACAAAGGCAAAAAGTGAGGGGGGCCTGGGTGTGCTAGACCTCAACACTCAGAATGAGGCCCTGCTCATTAAGAACCTGCACAAATTCTATAATAAGATGGATATTCCCTTGGTTAAACTTGTTTGGGAAAAGCATTACAGTAATGGAAAACTCCCAAACCATGTGAAAAAGGCTCTTTCTGGTGGAAGGATATTCTCAAATTGCTTGATAAATTCAAAGGTATGGCTATGGTTTCTGTTGAGAATGGGACCTCATGTTTATTCTGGGATGACCTCTGGTTAGATCATGTTCCAAGGATTACCTTCCCTGAGCCCTATTCTTTTGCTAAAAAACCAAATGTATCCCTTTGCGCAGCCAAACTTAGAGATGACCTAATCACAGACTTTCATTTGTCCCTCTCGATGGAAGCCTTTTAGCAATTTAGCCAACTGGAGCCGTTGCTAGATAACTTTCATCCCTCTAATGACAGAGATAAATGGGTTTATATCTGGGGAAGGCAAGATTTTTCATGTGCTCGGGCCTACAAACACCTCTCTGGTTCAACTGGTGCTCATCCGGCTTTTAGATGGCTTTGGAAATCATCTTGTCAGCACAAGCATAAAGTCTTCTTCTGGCTGCTCATCAAGGGCAGGCTTAGTATCAGAAACCTTCTAAGAAGAAAAGGCATGTATCTTGACTCCTTATGTGTCCTATGTAACAACCAGATTGAGGAGGAAGTTGGACATCTTTCTGTTCACTGTGAATTTGCAAAAGCCAATTGGTTGATGGTGGGAGTGCCCCCCCCCCCCTCCTATCAATAATCCGTTCCAAATTCTTGAATCCATCAGGGATTAGCTCAATGTCCAATTCTTTATGAAAATAATCATCATCATGTGTTGGGCCATCTGGACAATCCGTAATAACTGGATTTTTAGGGGAGAGCAACCCTCGGTTCAGCAGTGCAAGGAGATTTTTAAGCACAATTTTGGCTAACTCATTCACAGAGCAAAGAAAAAATACTTTCCTTTCATTCAGCTGTGGTTTGACCACCTAGTTTAGTTTTAGAAGAGTTTAGTTTAGCTTTAGCTTAGTTTTGTTTTAGTTTTTCTCCCTCCCTCCCTTTTCTCCTTTGTAAATACCTTGCTTTTAATTATTTTCTTTAATAAATTTCCTAGTAGGGGCGTCAGCCCCTCCTGTTCTTTTTTTAAAAAAAGAAGCTACTTTTTTCAGCTTCATACAACTCATTCTTTTGTGAGAGGGGAAGAAAAATAACTTCATCCATGAAGCTGTTTTAGAAAAGGGTATTTGACAAGAAAAACAGCTCAAAGCTGTTGTGAGCTGCAAACACCCCCTTATTATTACATGCAGCTTTATTTGCTAGTGGGGGAAAACAGGAGATATACACGTGATCGTGACGTGCTCTTTCGGCTGGGACATCGTGGCCGAAACAAATATTGACATGGCTGCCTTGTTTACAAGCCAAAATATTGATTACAAAAGTCATACCTATTAGTACAAATAGATAACATCATATAAGTAGTTACAGTAACTATGTGGGGGCGATGGTACAGAGTTAAATGCTCGAGCGAAGATTGTGGGTTCGAATGGTATAATATCGGTTTTGCTATCCAACTCTAGAGATCATTTTTGACCATCAGTAAAAAACATTTATATACTAGAGATTCCATGCGTGAGGCCATATGCGAGCTGTTCCCTATGCTTTCTAAGTTCATACGCTGTAACTTTTCATTCCTCTTAGCTTTTAAACAAAGTGCTTAGGCACGGTCGCGACAAAAAAAAAAGGTGTTTAGATAGCTAGTCAAGTTAATGAGAAAAAAAAAACAATGGTCAGCTCTTATTCACCCTAATTACTTCTCAACTTTGTTTGGTCCTTGGGCACCGCCCAGCTCAGCTAGCGTGGCCCAGCCCCCAGACCCAATTCAACTAGTAGAAACCAGCAGCAGCCATAGCTCATTTGTCGCCCAAGTCACATTATCAGTGCGGCGGAGCAGAGAGCACACAAAGCATCGCCAGTTTGCCACCCTACCCCGGCCCAGCCAGATAGCCTGCCCGGCGGCCGGCGAGAGTCGAGAGTCCAGACCAATCATCAGCCTGGCGCCAGCCGGCTGACGGAAGGAGGGAGGGAGAGACATCAACGTAAGGTACCATGACTGAGCTAGCGGCTGGCGCCGTGAGCTCACAGCTGCTCGTCGTCCGCAACGAGCAGCTGCTGCTTGCCGGCGTCAAGGACGACGTGCAGTTCATCAAGGAGGAGATGGAGAGCATGAAGAGTTTCCTGGCGCACCTAGCCCGGAACACGCCCCCCGGCAGGGAGCACGACGAGCAGGTGCAAACCTGGATGAACCAGGTGCGGCTGCTCGCTCAGGACTGCCACAACTGCATCGACCTCTACCTGTACAGCGGGAACCCCGACATCCACCGTGCCAAGGGCAGGCTCCGGCGCTACCTCTGGTGGGTTTACTGGTTCCTGCGCAAGATGATCGCGCAGCACCATGCGGCGGTCCAGCTACGCCAGCTCAAGGACCGGGCGCGTGATGTCGGCGAGCGACGCTTGAGGTACAGCGTGGAGGTGCCAGGGAAGTCGAAAGCTGGTCTAGAGGCGACGGCATCGTCATCATCGACGCGAGGTGCAGGCTATGAGGCTGCTGCCGGAGACGACAACGAAGAAGAAGACGGTGACAATGAACTCCTGAGCACAAGGGCGACCAGCAGCAGTCGCACTCTGGAGTCTCGACGACTACGTCAAGGCAAAGATATGGGAGTGGGAGTTCCAGACAACGCCGGCGAATGTTTGTCCATCGTCACTGTGGCACCGTATACATATCAGATTCAGGACCTCCTCTCCGTCGTACAAGAAACTTTGGTTTCCAATCCCAAGGACTCCTGGTACAGCCGCATCGTCTTCATAGACATCCCAGCTGTGCACCTCGATTATATGCCGCTGGGAGCCGAGGAAATTCTCTTCTACATTCTGCACAAGCTCAAGCAGGAGCAAGGCCCAGATCTCAACCCTTGGGAAGCTTACAAAAGAAAGGTGCAGATTTACATTGAGAAAGAGGAGGCTCTTGCTCTTCTTAAAATCAAGGAGAATATCAAAGAGATGAAGGTTTACGAAAAGCTTGACAAAATCAAAAGTGATATTATTCAGGGTCGAATAAGGAACGGCGACGGACTACCTAAGGGTGACAGGCTGCAACGTGAGCTTGACTAGCTAGACCTAGGCGTACTCCTTCAGCTGCTGTTCCAGGAAGCTATTGCTGCGTCTCAACAAGACCAAGGGAAGAAAAACAGAGACATGCATATATTACCGGAGCAGATCGCCAAGAAGCTCAAGGAGCATATGGAAGCAGAGGAAAAGGACAAGGTGCTTGAAGAGGAAGAAGTGACCAAACATATTGGGTTGGAAGGAGAAAAAGCCGCAGGCAAGAACACAGAGGTGGAGGATATGGTGGAGGGGGAAGGAGAAGTAACCAAACGTTCGGAGGAGGCGGCGGAGGAGGAGGGAGGAGAAATAGCCAAGCATACGGTGGAGGGGGATGGAGAAGTAACCAGAAGTGGGAGGAGGAGGTGGCGGAAGAGATAGGAGAAATTGCCAAGCATATGGTGGAGGGGGAAGGAGGCGGCGAAGAAATCAAAAGTCAGCATGTGACATGGATTCACCTCGATGAGGCACAATATGCACACATCTTGCACAATCTGTTCCCCAAGAGCAGCAGCAGCAGTAGCAGGCCCCTGCGGGCTCAAGACAGATCGTTAGTGGGCAAGCAAGCTGCAAAGAACACAACGGCTACATTATTGGGTGAAGATGAAATCAAACAAATGATCCACGACGCAAAGAAAGACGTCTTACGGGAGCTGCAGGAAGGAACATATGACAAGGGTGAAGGTGAAGGGACAGGTGAATCTGCTGTTCCAGATCAAAACCCAGGAACTGTTTCTGAAAAAATCGGTCAGATGATTGACAAGATGAAGCAGGAGTTCGAAGAGCAGCTGAAGATCAAAGGGCTCGTGGAAGAGATTAAAAAGAACTTGAACGATAATCCTTGGGAATCGAACAAAAAAGAATGTACCCTGTTTATCCTCAAAGTTAACGAGCTGATGGATGTTTCCACATACACATTGCAAATGTGCTAACACCACCAAGTGTATAACCTCATGTGCATATGTGTTAGTCTTTCACAAACATTTTTCAAAGGATATTTCACTCTTTTTACCACGCCACTCGATCCTAACAGCGTCACGATGTTAGATCACTCGAGTGGCACTAAATGACCGATATGTAAACAAGTTTGCCCCTCTTGATAGTACGGCCATCTATTCTAAACTCGGTCAAGCACTTCTCTACTCAACCTTAGAGCGGTGAAATAAAAACGTCTTAGGTTTTACCTTTGTCTTGCGCTTTCCATTTCATCTCCATCTTCAACTCCATCTCCATCACCATCGATGCAACACATGCATCAACATCTCATGAATAATATGATCCACTTCATAGAATCATATGGCTTTTGGTTCATCGATCCTCGACTTCACTTGCTCTTTACCCTTGCTTCAGTCTCCGATGCCAAGTCTTTGCTCAAGCCTCCCGACACTCGGTACCAATGGCTTCAAAACCTCCAACTTGCCTTTTGCCCTCGCAATGAGTCCATCAAGCCAAGTCACGTCTTGATCTTCTCCATCTAGCCACATGACTCAATGTCATATCTCATACGTTAAGCTCCTTCAACATCACATGTATGAGCTAAGCAATCAATCATAGCCATTTTCATCACAATGGCATAGTTGCTCAGACACATGTACTTATGGACTAATCACCTGTGAATTCATCACTTAAAACACAATTAGTCCACCTAAGTTGTCACTCAATTACCAAAACCAAACAAGGACCTTTCACCCCTTCGCTGCATGCGTGGTGAGCCACGAGTGGCCACCAGCCCCGCTGTCGGATCGTTGACGTGGAGTAGCACATGGATCATCCCAGCGCACAACACATTTGTGCTTTCTCACTACTACCGACACATGGGCCCCACTCCCACTCCTGTTCATGTGCGTCCGCGCCTCGAGGTCTGAATGCAACGCTGAATAACTAAGGTGGCTATTTGGAAGCGAAGCATGAACCGAGGCGGTTGCGTTATAATGCCTGCCTCGGTTAATAGGCATTAACCGAGGTGGTTGTGTTATAATGCCCGCCTATTAACCGAGGCGGTTGCTGGGTTGGTTGCCCTGCCATGAATAACCGAGGCGGGCAGCCAGCCCGCCTGCCTCCGAGGCTATTTTGAAAACGCCTCGCAAAAGATTTTGTAGTAGTGTAATTACACAAAGTTTGAGGTTGGTAAGAGATATTTATGGATGTAAAGAAGTATTATCTAACATCAAATATGTATCAAACATGAAGGACACAATAACTATTAGGACCTTATCATTTAAAATACAAGTCTTTTTATATGGTGCATGACCGAATTACTATCAGATTAAACAATTATTTTTTCTACAAACTTTTACTCTATTATTGAAATGGTTACTTGTCTTGACCCAAGGAATTCTTGTGCAGCCTTCAGTGAAGTGAAAGTAATTCAACTTTGATGAGATGTATCACTACTGGATTCGCCCTCTTTGCCGACTGCTGAAACCAGTCGGCAAAGGAGAAAATGCAGTCGGCAAAGGCTTTGCCGACTGCATTTCTTGAGACAGTCGGTAAAGGGGAGGTGGCAAAGCCCATGGCGGCAAAGGCCACCTTTGCCAGCTGCCATGAAAGGCAGTTGGCAAAGCCTTTGCCGACTGCCGCTCTGGCAGTCGGCAAAGCAAACGCGCACAGCCGTTAGAGTTTTCTTTGCCGACTGCCTAGGTGGCAGTCGGCAAAGAATTTTTTTTCATTTTTTTTAATCGAGGCAAATATTTTTTTCCTTTTTTTTAATCGAAGACCTTTGCCGACTGCCTTTATTGGCAGTCGGCAAAGATTTTTTTCCATTTCTTTAAAAAAAAATGTGTATATCTTTGCCAGCTGCCAATTCAGCAGTCGGCAAAGGCTTTGCCGACTGCCTTGCTTCGTGGCAGTCGGCAAAGCTGGGTATTTTGCTTTTTTTGTTCCCAGCTTTGCCAGCTGCCGTGGCAGTCGGCAAAGCTGGAAAATGCAATTTTTTTTACTGTTTTTGCCGATTTAGCTCACGTATCGCAGCAACCAAAACACATATATGTACATATCACAGAAATCCACGTATACATCACAGAGATTCACAAATAATCCATAACCACAACATCCATCAAGTCGCACGCACGAATGCAACATCCAACAAGTCGCACAAGTCCAACATCCAACAAAGTTGCAAAAGGGTCTAACATAACAAAGTTACATCCATTATCCAACAATATGCACCGAGCCACTCACTCGTCCTGCGACCAGTCGCCACCACCGTGGTGTGAGGAGCTCCCTGTCGGCCACGAAGACCACCCGGACGGTCCGACCTGCGGCTGTGGAGAAGGTCCAACTGTCGGAGACGGGTTCGAAGCCGCCGACTGCAGCTGTACGGATAAGCGATCTCATTAGTACCTAAGGGATGGCCGCACAAGCGAAAACAATAGATAGGCTGCCAGTAACTCACCGGAGTCCTTACAGGCGGAAGATCAAGGAGTGGAGGGAGAACAACCGGGGGTGGAGTGAACATCACTTGCAACGGAGGGGGTCTGTAGTTAGGGATCTCCAGGCCCTGAAAGTAGCTGGAAATCGAGGAGGCAAACTGCGTCATCTGTTGCTGGGACTGCTGCTGGAAAGCTAGCATCGCCTGCCGATGGGCCTCCTGTTGGGCCACCAGCTGCTGCCGATAGGCCTCTTCTCGGGCCGCCTCTCTTGCCTGTTGGGCCACCTGTTGGGCCCGCATCTCTTCCAGTTGGACCTGCAATATTACACAAGCGATGTTTAAACAATGCATAAACATTCGGCAACATATGTAAAACCAATGAACGACGAATAGTTACCTGAAGCGCCGCCATCATCTGTGTGGAGCTTGCCCGCCGAGGTTGTATGGGGACATCGGAGGAGGTACCGGCACTGCTATCCGAACGACGAACCTCACGAAGGGAGGGAATGGTGGCCGGGTCGATGACGCTGTGGGCAATAAGGTACCGGCCGTGCTGCTTCCCTCCTCCCGTCCTCATCAGGACGTCCGTATCGAGGGGCTCGGTCGACGGGTCGTAGTCGGCACCATGGCGCGTGCGAACCGCCTCGGTGTACTGGACCACCCTATCGTAGACGTTTTGGTTGGTGATGGCGTCGGGCCCCCTCGCCGTGTCGTAGACGTTCTCTGGATCTGTCGCCTTGCCCTGGTGAGACAGGATATAGCCCGTGAACTCGTTGATCACCTGGCCGTCATGCGACTGGGTCTGCGAGGAAAACACAAGGACGATTACACGTAATGAGAATGAATGACTCAATCAATTGAATAAATAAACAAATTGGTGTGAAGGGTACCCATCTGTCCATGTACTCTTCGAGAGAGCGGCACCCTTGGTGGTGTGACGGCCCCGCCTTCGCCTTGGCATATCCAGATTTCTTCCTGCGCGTCTCGTAAGCCTCCGGCGTTCTCCACCCGTCCACAATCGCCTCCCAGCAGTCCATGTGCATTTTGCACCAATCAGCAGGATACTGCATGCATTACAACGTGTATTTAGGTGAGTAAGAAGATGAATTGGAATGAAATTAGAATTATTGTTTCCTACTTACGAGCATGTAGGCCTCCCTGGGCATGTCAGTTTCGGGCCACTGGATCATCTTCCTCGCATCCGCCTTGTCTAGCTTCTCCTTGAGTACGTTGGCGTGGTAGCTGATGAGGCACTGGACGTGTGCCTCGTAGAACATGTCCTTGAGCCTGATCTGGCAGACCCTGTCCTGCACTACCGACGCCTCATGCTCGTGCCCTGGGTCGCACGTGAAATACTCCTGTATACATATATCATTTATGAGTTGATTATTTCAAGGACATCCAACAAATGCTTAGTAGTGGCAAAGCGGTGCAATGAACACTCACCCAGAACTCCCTCTTGATCTTGTCGGCCGAGGATGCGTAGATGAGGTTAGCTTCCATGCTCCGCTCCCGACCGAGACGGAATTTCGGCAGCACCTCCCCGCTGTTCTCCCGATACACGTCCCGGTTTGGGGAGAGTGTGTATCCGGAGAACAACGGGGAGGTGCTGCTGAAACTCCAGCTCGGACGGGGGCGGAACATGGAAGCTAACCCATCTACGCATCCGCGGGCTGTCCAAGAAACGTGGACAATCCGAAAGAGATACCGTCGCAGATATGCACTGACCAGCATACCAACGACCGCGTATCCCTTTCGGACGGGAGACGCCTAACTCGGTTACGCGACCTAAGTACGACAATGGGTAAGGAAAGGAGGTGATTTATACCTCGGGTGGCGATGGCGAGAGGCTAGCGGGGCAGTGGCGACGAAGCCGATGAGGGTGGCCGAGTCCCTCCCACAGGTCCTGCAAAAAAAGACAATAGATTAGAATCAATTGAAAATTTTGGCAGCACCTCCCCTGCACGGGGAGGTTCCAAAATTAAACCTGCACAAAACATAGGCACGAAGGCCAACATTTTCAACGGCGCGAAGGCCGACAACCAAAACGGCACGAAGGCCGACATTCGCAAACGGCACGAAGGCCGACATTCAAAACAGTCCTTATACCTTCGGTGGTGGCGAGGCGTGCACGCGGAGAACGGGACGAGACGTTGCTGCGGAGGCACCACCTCCCCTTCACTCCATCTCCCCCTCGGCCTCCTTTCTCCTCTCCTTCCTCGCCTCGCCGGCCTCCTCCTTCCTCCAGCCTTCTCCTTCTTCCTTTCCTCCTCCTCCTTCTCCTTCTTCTTCCTTCTCTTTCTCCTCCTTCTTCCTCCCTCCTTCTTCTTCCCCTTCTTCCTCCTCTTTTCCTTCTCCTTCTCTTCCCCTTCCTCCTTCCTCCTCCCTGCTCCTCTTCCTCCTTCCTCGGGGGCGCGGTGGCACTGGGGGAGGTGGGGCGGTGGCGGCGGGGCCGTGCGGTCGGGCGGGCCGGGCGGGGCCGGCGGCGGGGCCTGGCGGTCGGGGCAAGCCGGGGAGGGGCCGGCGGCGGGGCCGGCGGCCGGGGCCGGGCGCGGGGAGGGGCCAGTGGCGGTCGGGGCGGGCCGGGGAGGGGCCGGCGGCGGCCGGGGAGGAAGGCGCGGGCCGGCCACCGGGCGCGTGCCGGCGGGGGCAGGGAGGGACGGCGGCGGCGCGGGGCGGCGGGGGGCGGGGGAGGGGCGGCCCGCGGGCGCGCGGCGGGGTGGCCGGGGCGTAGAGGGGCGGCCGCGGTGCGCGGCGGACGGCAGATCTTGGGCGGGGGCGGCGCGGGCGGGGCGGGGGCGGCGGCGGTGGTGTGCGTGCGTGTGGTGTGCGTGCGGGTGTGTGCGTGCGCGCGGCCGGCCGATTTAGGGATTGGGGATTTTTGCTTTTTTATTTTTTTTCGGAAAATTCCTTTGCCGACTGCCTCGCTAGACAGTCGGCAAAGCAGGCCTCTTTGCCGACTACCAGATCAGCGGCAGTCGGCAAAGAGGCCCTTTGCCGACTGTCCTAGCTAGCAGTCGGCAAAGTATTAATTTTTTTTTTGAATTTTGGTTTCAAACTTTTTTTGTGACCCATATATATTGTTTAAGAGTATATGTTCAAATTTAGAGTCTTTTTACAAAAGTTTACTATATTTCGTCTAGGTTTTGGACATTCTACATCGCAACGTGCTCCAAACTTCTTCAAATTTTTATCATAGCGTCCACATGCGATAACATAACACCTCGTCAAGTTTCGTGATTTTCCGACTTTGTTTCGATTTAATATAATTAAAACACACTTCTACCGCACGTGGACGGTCATGTTTCGTGGACAAGACTTTCAAACTTTTGGGTGACTTTATGGACACGGCCTCAAAATAAACTCTCCAACATGAATATCATTTTTTGAATGGCTACATTTCATTATTTCATGCACCTGCAGTTCAATTCTGCACTGTGCGGAAAAATTCAAGTAAATAAAAAAAATGAACGAAATATAGTAAACTTGTGTAAAAAGGCTCCAAATTTGAACATGTACTCTTAAACAATATATATGGGTCATAAAAAAAGTTTGAAACCAAAATTCAAAAAAAAAATTAATACTTTGCCGACTGCTAGCTGGGGCACTCGGCAAAGGGCCTCTTTGCCGACTGCCGCTGATCTGGCAGTCGGCAAAGAGGCCTGCTTTGCCGACTGCCAAACGGCGTGACAGTCGGCAAAGAAGACGGAGACGGACGCCATCCCGACGCTTGCAAGGTATGCCGACTGCTTCCCTTCGCCGACTGCCGGGAGCAAGCTGGCAGTCGGCAAAGACTGTCTTTGCCGACTGCCTTTCTTTGCCAGCTGCTCGGCGACTGCCTTTCTTTGCCAACTGTTTTGACTTCTGCAGTCGGCAAAGATAGTCTTTGCCGACTGCCCTAGATATGGCAGTCGGCAAAGATGCTGGCAGGCGGCAAAGACCCTGTTTCCCGTAGTGTATGATGTGGACTTCTCCTATCATCAGTATGATGTCATTAGGAACCAACTTGGCAATTTCATTGCTTGTGTCAAAGTTAAAATTGTTGTCTCACAAGTTCTAATGACCTTGGTATTCTTGCCATCAAGATTGTTCAAATGGAATACGGACATATAGTTTTTTACTTTTGTTCCATTGCTTACTCGACTTATTGAGTTGGATTTAAGTTCACCCGTTGCATCCGCCATAGTCCAAAAGAGCCTGCTTAGCTATGAAAAGTATCAATACCGGTTGAGAAATCAGAGGAGTATGAACTGTTGAATCATAGTACTGTATGCTATTGAGCATTTACTTCCAGCAATTTACTAGCCTTCTTGCTCTTGTTCTTGTTGTGATTGCCTTTCTCATATCTTGTCTTGTCTCAGGAGATGATGATCATGTTAGTGTGCAACCCTTGCTAGGCTCTTTTCTCGTGCTAGTGTGCTTAGTTTATAGGTTTGAAACTTGTAGATTAGGCAACATTAGAATTCTAGCCTAAGGTTTTTCTAGAAGGGCGGCAAAAGCTTTGCCGGATTTTTATTAGACGAAGAAAAAACCAAAAACAAAAAACACAATTGCAAGTTCAAAACACGTGATTTGGTTGTAGACTTCTAAGTGAAATACCTCTACCTGCACAACAAGCACACTGACTCTGCCCAAACCATGGCTTAAGCCAACGAGGGAAGGTGAGAGAAAAACACACCGTCAAGAGGAAAACAAACCCAAAGCAAAAAAAAACACACTCTACTCTATACATTCCACTGTGTTGTCATCCCCACCCTGTCCGCCATATGCAATTGATCGATGTCTTCTTTGCATAGGAATGCCACTTGTCTTGGCTGCAGGACAGTGTTTTGAAACGTCCGCATATTTCTCTCCTTCCATATATTCCACCAAAAGTGAATCATGATTCCATCAAATGTCTTCCTGTGTTCCTTCTCAATTTTACTGCGGCACCTTCGCCAATGGTTACGGAGGGATCCATTTGGCGTCACCGAACTGAGACACGTGAGTCCCATCCAGTGTCATAGAATGTCCCAATTCAACCCCCATTCTTGGGCCACCGATCCTTACAATTAGTTGCTATAGTACCACGACAAACTCTCTCAACTCGTGAACTTTGTGCTAACTCTTTACCTTACCTCTACTATTCACCGTTGTTTTTTTTTCCGAATTATATTTGCACACCCAGAAAATTGACGCCCCACCCCACCAACCGGGCAATGGAGGAAATTTTGAATCAAGAGCACTAGTTCAGGTTGCACTATTATTTCATTTTTCTAATAAAAAAGATTGTCACTGCATGTTAAATGCATCATGTGGTATTATTGTACATCACCAGTTCACCACGGAATGTTCAGTCTGCAGGTCATGTAGCACCTGCATCGTCCCTCGTACCACAACCTACCACGTGGCTGCTACCATGACTGAATGTACTTATCACTTGTTCCAACTCTTCACAAGGGCTTATCTCTGCCCGCCTGATTTGCTGTTCCAACCGTTCAAGACGGCTTATCTCTTGTTGAATCTCCTTTTGAATTACAGCGCTCTTCTTCTCCCGCTCGGCTCGCCTCTCTGCTGCCATCGATAGTCGATGCCTTTGATCACGAACGCGTTGCGCCCTTTCTTCAATTTCCCTTTTCTTTTTCTCAGTTATCTTTTTCCATTCTTCAATTTCCTTTTGAATAATGGCCCTATCGGCAAGGCACAACCATCTTGCGCCCCTTCCGAAAACCTCTGGCCTCATGTCATTGACCCAAAGGGTGATCTCGTTGGGGTGCTCCGCGGCTTCTCTTCTCACGGCATCAATCATCTCGCGGATGACCGGACCGTCGCTTGTGTAGTACTCGGAGCATCGGAAGATGACCTTCTCAAGACTGTCGAGATTCTTGATGCCCATGGAGTAGTCTTGACCACCTGTTGTGCCCGTGTAGAACTTGAACTCAAGATGCTTGAGCTTTCGCATGGCTTCACGCTCGAAGGTCACCCGTGGCAGACGGCAATCGACGTAGAACGTCTCCAGCTTCGAGAACCCTCCACCAGTGATGGCAACCGGCGCCCGTGAGAAACTCGAGATCTTCCTCCACCAGTTTGCAGAGACAGATATCTAAGGAGCAGACATTGCACAAATCTTGCTTGACCCACTGCGGTACTTTCATGTGCCTCCCGTCAACTCTAAGCAGCGGAGCTTGTAGAGGTTCACACCTCGCGTTGAAAGGATGGAGGAGCACGATGGATAGGCCCTGGCCCCCCCCTGCAATTTGCTCCAGGAGAGGAGATAACCCAGTCTTCCAACTTCACCATTTTAGCAGAAGAATGCAAGTCACCAACAAGCACATTAATCGAGTTTTCAACTTGCCAGGGTAGCTCTCTGACCTTTGTACCTCTCATGTCCAGAGTCCTCAAATGCTGCAGCTTTCTGATTTCCTTAGGCAACTCTCTCACCCGTGTCCAGCTTATGTCCAGAGTCTCCAAGCGCTCAAGGTTCTCGATTTCCGTTGGCAGTTTACTAATATTTGTACCTGCCACACGCAGGGTCTCCAGATTCTGCAGTCTCCCAATCTCCCGTGGGAGCTCTGTGATTTGATCGCAGCCAATAAGATGTACATACTTGAGACAGATCAGCCCACATATATCCACCAGATGGCCATTCTGTAGATGACTGCTACTGCTTCCATGTATTTGTAGCACTCGCAGCTTTCTGAACGCCTTGAAATCCAGCTGCCATTGGTGACCACAAACAACAAGGGAGTGAGTATGAGACACCACATCCTCATCTGGATAGCGACCGGTGGTGACATAAAGATGACGAATCTGCTGCTGTTTGGCATTGGCATGCGAGGAGTTACCGGGCCCATCGTCGTAAAAAGCAATAAAATTATCTTGCTTTGCTTTGCACACGAGGAAAGCTCGCATGATGGGGTGAACTGTGTACTTCCCACTGTAATGCTGCAGCAGGTTACTGGAGACGAGCTCCTCAAGGTAAGAATTTGCTACTTCAACTTGCGAAACAAATCTTTCGGCAATCCATCTTCTCACCAAGCATCCCTTATAAAACATATACTCCGGAGGATACATGGTACAGTATAGCAAGTCCTCAGCTGAACGGGAAGATGGTCGAAACCAAGGCATAGACTCTGGGCCAGTGGTTTCAAGGATGGAGTGATCAGAAATCCATCATAAGCATGTGGCTTGCCCATGTATCATAATATTCCCCATCACCACCACCTTGCACTTCGTGGCTCTCTGCCCATGCTGACGACAAACAGATTACTGCTAGCGGGCAAAAATGAAATGGCGGCCAGCGACACATATCCACAATCTTAGTGGACCGCCCCTTCGCGTTGGTTCCCTCGACAGATTTGCTCAGTCTCATATCCGATAGCCTTGCGGCGTCCGCACGACCAAAATACTGTGTGTACACACCTCCACCTTGTTCAGTTCCACATTTCTCAGCTATACTCCTGACCCGGGTCGTCATGATTAATTTACAGCCCAGATTATTCTTGGGGAGTGCCAAATATCATCAATTATGACCACGTACCTAAAATAAAAATGAACAAGAGGAAACAAACTTTAATACTTGGTCCATCTTACGATTTCTAATTGATTGGAATGTTCATACTCACATGACCTGCTAAAGAAAAACAGAATCCTAGGAATTCCCAAAGATATGCAGCCATCAATTTGGATCTAATTGATAACCATAGGCATTGGATTTAATTTGTTTCTAAATTATTCAGTTCACGTCTGCCACTGTGAAACAAAATAACCCAAAACATAGCTAAATATGCGCGCGTGCGTGGGCACACGCGCACACACACACACTCGATGAACATATGAAACCTTGTATTGTAGTAATCATATGAGATAACGAGATAAGCTCCGTATCACTTGGGTCCGCGAAAATTGCCGCATCATCCGCATAAAGGGAGCACCGTAAATTTGCTGCTTTAGGCAGCACGGGCTTCAATATCCCTTTATGTGCTGCGGTCTCGATAATAAGTTAGAGATGATCGATTGCTAGAATGAACAGTAGTGGTGATAATGGGTCTCCTTGGCTAAGTCCTCTTGCATGTTTAATTCCCAGGATCGGCTGTCCATTTAATCAAAACTCGTGAAAAAGACGTGCCCAGTAAAACTGACATCTAGTCTCCCTATTTTGTGCTAAAACCCAATTCTTCAAGTGCCTCTAAAAGAAAACTCCAACTTATAGAATCAAACGCCTTCGAGATGTCCAGCTTAATGAATAGGGCCAACCGTCACTAGTACAGATATGGCTTTTACTCCCGGTTGGGAAGGACCTTTAGTCCCGATTCTCTCAACCGGGAGTAAGAATCCAGGACTAAAAGTCCCAATCTTTAGTCCCGGTTGTCTTAAACTGTAAAAGAAATAATGTGTTCCGTGTGAGATTCGAACTCAAGACCACATACATAGCCTCACGCGCGACTTACCACCCCACCTACACAGTACATGTGACTACAGACGGGATGTTTTCCTTTTGAACTAAACCGTAGATGACCCTTTAATCCCGGTTGGTAACACCAACCGGGACTAAAAGGGCCTTTAGTCCCGGTTGGTAGGGTCTACCTTTAGTCCGGGTTGGTGTTATCAACCGGGACTAAAGGGTCTAGGCCTTTAGTCCTGGTTGGTAACACCAACCGGGACTAATGTTGACCTTTTAGTCTCGGTTGGTGTTATCAACCGGGACTAAAGGTCTTTAGTCCCAAACATAAAAAAATACCGAGACTAAAGCCTAAACTCGAGGTGGGATCAAAAGTCTTTTCTCTACTAGTGTGTTTCTTTTTATGGAGTAGCTGAATCACCCTTTGCGCAGAGGAGGGAGAGGAGCCCTGCCGCCGCCACCGCCCAGAGCCAGCACGAGCGCTGGCCGGCCCCGCCGTAGCCACGGCAGGCAGCCCCGGCAAGCCCCTTCTGGTATTAACATGATGAAAAATCCTTGTTGGATGCTAGTTAAGGGCACCTTGTCTTTTGGATCAGAGTACTCATCGAGTAAGATGGAGGTCTCTTAACAAGCAGTCGGAACATGTGTTCAAGATACAATGTCCCATCAGAATCCGTGCTGAATTTTGCTTGTAATGCCTCCTGGTAGATGGTAGGTGTGTTGCATATTACGAACGCGAATTAGGCGGGTGGGTATTAGGCCTGTTCGATGGTTGGGAAACCAACTCAAACATCCCGATCTATGCATCCTCGGTTTTGCTCTGCGGTTACGTTGGGAGTGGCTGCGGCGCACGGACTCAGGCCGTTGCTGGGCGCAGCTCCCTTCGAAGCCTGAAAAGTTGGTTGCTGCAATGGCCATCGTCAGTATGTCTATGCGCGTGGGTGATGGGGCGTCTACCAGGCTGTGGACGGATTCTTGGGCGCCGGTTGGGCCTCTCTGCTGTTTTGCCCGAGCTCTTTGCGGCAATTTCCAGATCGGGCAAATCCATGTTGCTGAAGGACGCGCTTCTTCAGCATCGGTGGGCAAGGGAAATTCGTGGGGCTCTAACCACGCAGGTACTTTGCCAGTATGTGAGAGTTTGGTCGTTGTTGCAATCTGTGGTGCTCGATCCGGCTGAGGCGGACAGGTTCATTTGGAAGTGGTCGGTGGTAAGTACTCGGCCTCATCAGCTTACCGCGCGTTCTTCACTGGTTCCACTTCGCTCCTCGGGGCCAGGGAGCTTTGGCAGGCCAGGGCACCGCCTAAGGTGAAATTCTTCTTCTGGTTGACGCTGCACCGACGCCTCTGGATGGCGGACCGCTATAGGCGCTATGGATTGCAGGGCGATGACGCCTGTGCCCTCTGCAGTCAGGACTCAGAGACGGCGGATCACCTGCTTCTGGGTTGCGTTTTGGCTCGGCAGCTATGGTTTTTCATTCTATCGCCTTTAGGTTGGGGCTCGCTGCTGCCGTCAGGGGACTCGGTTTTGGTTGATTGGTGGATCACACAGCGGGCGGCCTTGAGCTCTGATGCGCGCGCACCGTTCGATACTACCGTGCTCTTGGTGGTGTGGACCATTTGGAAGGAAAGGAACAGCAGAGTTTTCAGAGGGAAGGTCAGTAGCTTCCAGGAGATCGCCAACTCCGTCGTGCGGGAAGCGCAAGAGTGGTTGACGGCGGGCTTCTCTTCTCTAGTCGATTTGGTTCCGTTGTGGTCGCAATCCTTGGTCATTATGTAATAAGTTTAGCACTCTTTTTTAGCGCTTTGGGAATTGCTTGGTCAGTGGCTCCTCGCCACTTCTTTGTGGTCCATGACTCGATCGAGAAAAAAACTCAAACATCCCAATCCGATTAGGAACAGTAGTCAGAGTCGGACCCGAACACTTCCTCCTGACCTCCGGTTAGGTCAGAGACCACGATTTTGGTGAAGTTTTTGGCAAGATCATTGAGCACTGACTGATGAAGCATTGTCGCAAGAAGTTGCTTCACCGGGGCAGTCATGAGGTGGCGGTGGAAGTTTCCTTTGCCATCCATGACGCAAACCCTGAAGCCGAGGATGAACGTTGCACCTTCCTGGAACACGGTTGTTTACACCAAAATTTGGACTGAGAATAGATAGCCGATGCCGGGAGCAGAGATAGTCGATTTTCGGGAAGCAGAGCCTTCTATGCGAAGAGTTGAGAATAGCCGATCCGATTCAGAATTGATTGTTTGACCGAAACGAAGACGGCGCGGTTGAAGACAGGAGTCGATTGATGACGTCAGCACAAGTCTCCAGCGTCGGGAAGCGATCACGTTTGGAGTCCGTTTCAGAAAGGGAAGATTGGACTCTAAGTTACCTTTAAAGTAGGAAAGTTTGTTAGTTTCCATGTCTATTTTGAGTTGTAATTCGATTAGGACTCTATCTTGTCGAGCTCAGGGTATAAATATAAGCCCCCGGCCATTGTAATACGTATGTTTACATCAATACAACACATCTTTTGGCTCCGGCCAAACCCTTAGGAGTAGGAGTAAAGTAGATTCCGGCGAGTTTCTTCGAACGGGCTGAGTGTCATCTGGTGGACGCAAGCTTGCTTGTAAGTACCGTCATGCCTTGCTAAGCTTTGTCTCCTTAATGTTATCCAGTGGACATGGGAGCTTTGCAGATCAAGGTCGATTCTTATTTGATATGAGTTTAGCGTCATCCGGTGGACGTGGGCTTACATCAAATAAGGATTAGTTATCGATTCATGTTTGTTTGCTTATTTAATCTATGTTTAACATCATCCGGTGGACGAGGGCTTAGATTAAATTGGTTAATGTGCATGGATTAGTTATCGTCTCTAACTAAAAGTGGCATCTTAGTTAGATTCATCAAATTACCGGTGATGTTTGAGTTTACTTGTTTATTTACATGTATCACTCAACAAATTTGCCCCATCGTGATCTGTTTATGTTGGCTTTTATCTTTAGATCTATTTGTTCAATGAATGATAATTGTCACATGTTTATGCATTGATAAATAGAATATGCTTACAATAGCCGATAGATCTAGATCTTGATCGTGTACGAATTATACTCAAGCAATAAGATGAATAATGTTTGGATTCGACGATTGATAGATTTAAATCATGTTTACATTATGGCTGCCTTGATCCGCTCGATCCCCACTGTTGTAAACATTGAGTTAAATGTATTGGTTCAAGGATCTAAGTATTATTTATCTTATCTGCTCGTGTATCGCTCGTATTTGCCGAATCGGCTATTAGCCGATTTCGCTCTATTTTTACATTCAGACATCCGCCGAATCGGCTAAATAGCTGATCTCGATCTGTTTCTGCATTTAGACATCTTTAATCAGATTAACTTGACCTGTGTGCATTAAAAAGGTTATATTTTGTCTCATGCAAGTTATTACTATTATTGATGCAAGAGAATCAGTTAACTTATGTCATAATGCTAATCTCATAAAAATCGGTTCATGCCATCCGGATATCGACTCTCTAGTCGATAGCCTGCAAACAGGGTCTGTAAGGCCGAAAATTCGGAACTATCTAGACACACCAGTGGGTTCCGCCTTATTGTTACTGATCATATCTTTTTCCTTGTCAATTGCAGGTCAAATTGACTGGCACGCTTGGGAGTCATCGGTACTCTCAGATTGGGCCTGAAGCTAGCTGGATCTGCGAGAGCTCTGTCTGCTTTCAAGGGTCGTTCCAGCTTCGCTGGTGTGTTGAGCGCGAGAACCACTTTTTGTGCCAATACACTTTTTGGCATGCCCGGTGGGATAGTTTTCACTCATGGCCAAGAACAAGGGAGCTGCTGACACTCCGAGGGATGACGGCGTCATCAGGGTCAAGCGTGAAGAGCTCGAGCCTGAAGATGCTTTGATCATAGAGCAGCTCATTGAAGAATTTTCTGATGCCTGCCTGCTGTCATTCAGCAAGACCCGTGTGGGTCGAGTGGTGAAGAATAATCCCTTTTCAAGGTGGATCCTATCTGGCCACAGCGACAAGGGAGAAGAAGAGTTCAAGGATTATCTTCTCAGCGCCATCTGGTCAGCCTCGCATCAGGCAATCGGGCATCATCACAACGTTTTCCTGCAGACATTCTATAATATCATGAAGACTGTCATCAAGAGGCAGGATTGGGAATCATTAGGCCCAACGTACTTCAACATACCTCCAGAAGATTCCAACTCAGATGCAGCGGCCGGAACGTCCAATCCTCCGCCGCAACAGCCGAATCCGCCAAAGTCGTTTGTTTAAAATCCCAATATGACGACGGATTCGGCTCCAAAAATAGCTCCGCAGCCCAAGCTATACAGAGACTACTCTCCTGAGCAGATTGCTGCTTACATGCATACAACTGGGAACATGCTGACCGGGAACGTGCCGACCGAAAACGTGCCTCTAACAACTCTAAATTTTCACATCGGGCACACTTATGATGAGCTCACGTTGGCACCACACCCCGGTTATACTCAATCGCCTCAGGACGAGTTGTTGAGCAAGATGAGTACAATGCTCAAGGAATAGTTTGGCTTGCAGCCGAAGGCAAGAGTCTCAATCAGATACAGACGCTCGTATCCCGAGTGGTTTGAGCGTGTGGCGCTGCCTCTTAGGTATCGCATGCCAGACTTCACCAAGTTCAGTGGGCAGGATGACGTGTCAACCTTGGAGCACATCAGCCGATATCTCACTCAGCTCGGCGAGGTGTCATATGAGGACGCTCACAAGGTCCGCTTCTTCTCACTATCATTGACTGGCCCGGCGTTCAGTTGGTTCACTACTCTGGAGCCGGAGTCGATTCAGAACTGGACGGATTTGGAGAGCAAGTTCCACAACTATTTCTTCTCTGTTACTGGGGAAAAGACCATAGTTGATCTGACCAGCATGCGCCAGATGGGCAGCGAGACTGGGTCGGCCTTCATCAAGCGTTTTCGAGAGACAAGGAACATGTGCTATTCATTGAACCTCACGGATAAGCAGCTTGCTCACCTAGCCATTAGTGGATTGCTCCCTCACGTTCAAGAGAAGTTGGTGGGCATTGATTTCGACACTCTCAGCCAGGTGATGCAAAGGGTGATGGCACTAGAGTTGCAAGCTCAAGCCTTCAGGAAGGACGCAAAGTACAAGCATGCCATATATGTCGGCAACTCTGATTCTGAAGATAAAGGCGAAGATGAAGTTGCTGCTGTCGAATTGAAGTGGGGCAAGAAGCCCATGGCTGTACCCAAGAACTGGAGCATAGAAGATCAATATGATTTTGATACAAACAAGCTTGATAAGCTCTTCGACTTGCTGGTCAGCGCTGGGCAGATCAAATTCCCTACGGATTATGTCAAGCCCTCTCCTGAAGAATTAAAAGGGAAGCCATTTTGCCAGTATCACGGGCATGACACACATGATACTAATGGGTGCCGTGCGTTCAGGGATCAGATCCAGAGAGCTATCTCTCGCGGCCTTTTGAAGTTTGATAGTCCTGCTAAAGGGAAGATGAAGATCGATAAATTCCCGTTCCCGAAAGGCCAGAACATGATCGAGGTGACATCCCCTGTAGGCAAGGTAAGAGTTCTGACCTCTGATCAGGCGAAAAAGAATGTGTCGGTGGATCCAGGCATGCAGATAACAGCTGAAGAACTGGAGATGATCAAGAAAAGCCGGGAACAGAGCAAGAACAGACTTGAGCAGGGGGAATCCAGCAAGGCCAGGGTGACTTCTCGCAATCTATTGAACAAATGGCGAAGGCAGAGGGAGAAGAGTTACCAGAGACTGCTTGAAGAAGAAGAGTACCGAAGGTGGGCCCGTGACGAAGAGGAAGCGCACTATCAAGAAGAACTAGCCTACCGTCGGGAGGAAGAAAAAGAACACTGGTATTGCCCATTCTTTCGACACTGCTAGAACGAAGGTTTGAAGCTGCCGACTATCCGCAATTGCCCGGAGTGTAGTGATCAGTACCAAGAGTACAGGCAGTCTCAAACCAACCGCTGGTCTGTGCATGGGAGGCTTGGACGCCCGCGAAACATGCAGGATCGGCGTGAAAAAAGGGATGTACATGATCGGCTCGATGCAGCGTTAGTCAATCGTGAGGAGCCGGCCTGGCAGGAAGGCCAGTGGTGCCCTAGGTACTTGACCAGGAGTCAGAGACGCCACGTGCAGCGCCTCAGGAACAGAGGGCTCAAGGCAGAAGGCGGCCAAAGGCAAGTCTGGCGGGAGAAGCCCTCTCAAGACAAGGGAAAAGCAATAGCCGATGCGCAGATGGTGTTTGTGCTTCCGGCTGAATTCAGGGCGCCCAAGGCCGGGAAAGGTTATGTTTCCTCCGATTCTGATGAGTCAGAGTCTGAGCAGGGCACCGCCAAGTTAATTCTCGCATAGCAAGCTACTTTCGACAAGCTGCCCAAGCATCGGCACCTGAAGGCCCTCTACCTTAAAGGATACGTTGATGGAATGCCGATGACCAAGATGCTGGTAGATGGTGGTGCCACAGTCAATCTCATGCCATGCACTACTTTTTGCAAGCTGGGTAAGGGCCCTGATGACTTGATCGAGACCAACATGATGCTGAAGGACTTCGGGGGCAACTCTTCCAATACCCGGGGGGCAATCAATGTCGAGTTGACAGTCGGGAAGAAGACGCTGCTCACTACCTTCTACGTGATTGACAGCAAGGGCTCATACAGTTTGCTGCTTGGACATGATTGGATCCATGCCAATTGCTGTGTGCCGTCCACAATGCACCAATGTGTGATCTACTGGCATGGTGAGGAGGTTGAAGTGGGCCCGGCTGATGATTCGGTGAGTGTTGCTACGGTAGATGCCGCCTACTAGGAAGCCGGGGATCATGATTGCTTTTTTGGCAAGACCTGGGATGAAGACTCCATTAAAGTTAATGATGAGAGTCAACAGCCGGTTTGGGCGATCGGCTCTGAGTCTTTTTATTAATGGAGAATCCGATCGATGGCACCGAGGGCAAGCTTGGGCAGGGCTTTACGTCGGTCGATAAACTTGAAGAGGTAGATATTAGACCTGGTGACAGACCAAGGCCGACACACATTGCCACCAACCTTGGCCTTGAGTTCAGGCAGGAGTTAATCGATCTATTGAAAGAATACAAAGATTGCTTCGCCTGAGAATACTATGAGATGCCTGGTTTAGACAAGTCAATTGTCGAGCACAGATTGCCTATCAAACCTGGATTTCGGCGATTCAAGCAACCTTCGCGACGATTCAATTCCGATGCGTTACCTGAAATCAAGGCCAAAATCGAGAGATTATTGGAAGCCAAGTTCATTCGAGCTTGCCGATACACTAAATGGGTATCGAATATTGTTCCTGTATATAAAAAGAATGGCAAATTACGAGTTTGTATTGATTTTAGGGATTTGAACAGGGCAACCCCGATGGACGGTTATCCAATGCCAATAGCCGATTTGTTGGTTGACTCAGCGGCAGGGCACTAGGTCATCAGCTTCATGGACGGCAACGCCAATTACAACCAAATTTTCATGGCTGATGAAGATATTCCCAAGACAGCTTTTAGGTGTCCCGGTGCAATCGGTCTGTTCGAGTGGGTTGTAATGACTTTTGGCTTGAAAAATACCGGTGCAACTTATCAAACAGCTATGAATTATATTTTTCATAAGTTGATCGGCAAGATTGTTGAAATTTATATTGATGATGTGGTTGTGAAATTCAAGAGCTACAAAGATCATTTAGCCGATTTGAAGGCTACCCTAGAATGCACAAAAAAGCATGGGCTGAAGATGAATCCTAATAAGTGTGCTTTCGGGGTGTCGGCTGGTGAATTTCTCGGTTTCATGGTTCATCGCAAAGGGATAGAGATTGGTAGCAAGAGCAGGAAAGCCATTGATCAACTTGTGCCTCCGACCAATAAGGAGTTACAGTCCTTGCTCGGCAAGATTAATTTCATTAGAAGATTTATTGCCAATCTGTCAGAGAAGGTGCTCCCATTCTCGCCACTGTTGAAGCTTAAAAATGATCAAGAATTCAGATGGGGTGACGTACAACAAAAGGCTTTTGACGAGATCAAAGAATACATGAAATCTCCACCTATTTTGGTATCACCACAGGTGGGAAAGCCTTTCAAGTTGTACGTGACAGCCGAGGACCATACGATTGGATCGGCCCTTTTTCAGGAGTTCGAAGAAAAAGAGAGCAGTTTTCTATCTGAACAGGAGGCTCTTGGATCCTGAAACAAGATACACACCAACCGAGAAGTTGTGCCCATGTTTATTTTATTCATGTACCAGGTTAAGGCACTACTTATTGTCAGCTGAGTGTGTGGTGGTGTCCAAGGCGGATGTGATCAAGTATATGTTATCAATGCCAATCCTGAACGGACGGATCGGTAAATAGCTCTTGGCACTCTCTGAGTTCGACTTGAGGTTTGAATCGTCTAAAGCAGTCAAGGGTCAGGCAATAGCCGATTTCATTACCCAACATCACGGGGGACTGTCAGTCCGGTCGACGTCGCGCCATGGACTATGTTCTTTGATGGGTCATCTTGCAAGCAAGGTGGAGGTGCTGGAGTGGTGCTCATATCGCCTCGGGGGCAACGTTTTGAGTTTGCTTTCCAGATTGGGCCTACGGTGACAAATAATCAAGCTGAATATGAGGCAATCTGGAAGGGGTTTCAGCTTCTGCATGAAGCAAAGGCTGACGTAGTTGAAGTCTTCAGAGATTCACAACTAGTCATCAACCAATTGCTCAGCCTATATGAATGTAAAGACGACATCCTCAGAGAGTATCATGATCAGTGCCAAGCTTTGATTAGAGGGTTTATAGCAGTTTCACTTCATCATATTCCCCGAGCTCAGAATCAAGAGGCTAATCGATTGGCACAGAGCGCCTCGGGCTACAGGTCCATGCATGAAATCTTCAACACCGAGCAATCAGCTGATGACAGGCGGGGCGAGATAGCAAGATAGCTTGCAGATCCTTCTCAGAAGGTCAGTAGAAAGTTGAGATACAAGGCAATTAAGTATGTATTGCTAGATGGTTACTTGTACTATAAGACTGTTGAGGGGGTACTGTTAAAATGCCTCGGGGTAGAAGAGTCAGCAAAGCTGATGAGTGAGGTTCATGAAGGAGTCTGCAGTGCTCACCAATCGGCTCACAAGATGAAGTGGATCATCCGGAGGACTGGTTATTATTGGCTAACAATACTTGAAGATTGTTTCAAATATTACAAGGGTTGTCAAGAGTGACAGAAATTTGGGAATGTGCAGAAATCTCCGGCTTCAGCTATGAATCCTATCATCAAGCTATGGCCGTTCGGAGGTTGGAGAATCGATCTAATCGGCCAAATTTATCCACCATCGAGCAAAGGTCACAAGTGGATATTGGTTGCAACTGATTATTTTACCAAATGGGTAGAAGCTGTGCCTCTGAAAAATGCTACATCTAGTGATATAATAGAGTTCGTGAAGGAGCACATTATCTATAGGTTTGGTATACTTCAGACCATTACAACCGATCAAGAAACAATGTTCACTTCAGATGAGTTTCTGACTTTTGCTGACGACATGGGCATCAAAATTTATAATTCTTCGCCTTATTATGCCCAAGCCAATGGTCAGGCTAAAGCTTCAAATCAGATTTTAATCAAGGCCATCAAGAAGAAGATTGAGCAGACTCCCAGAAGGTGGTACTTGACATTGAGTGAGGCTCTGTGGGCATACCGAATGGCGCAACATGGATCGATCGAGGCTACGCCCTATGAGTTAGTTTATGGACAAGCTGCTGTCCTGCCATGGGAGATTCAGTCTAAAACATGACGTGTCATGTTGCAAAATAAGCTTACAGCCGGTGAATATAGAGACATCATGATGGACAGTCTTTGGCTCAAAGCTTTGGAGTGTATTGAGAAGAACAAGATACGGGTAGCCAAATATTACAACACCAAGGTGAGAAGCAAGAGTTTTATCGAATCAGAGCTGGTATAGAAAATTATATTGCCTATTGGTACTAAAGACAGTCGATTCGGCAAATGGTCTCCTAATTGGGAAGGCCCGTATCGAGTAGTGGAATGTGCGCCCAGCAACGCCTACATCCTTGAAGATTTGAAAGGGAGAAGATTTGCTAGGGTGATCAACGGGAAGTATTTGAAGAAATATTACCCTAACATTCCAGTCAGGGGTTGATAGCCGATTCGTTGAATCTGTCTCTAACAGCCGATTCTGAGCGGAGGATCACCTTCAGGACAGAAATAGAGGTTATGTAACAGCTGATTTCGTTTAACGAATCGCCTTCAGCACAAAAAATTGTAATACCCTCGATGGGGTGCAACAGCAGATGCGATAAGCATCGCCTTTAGAGCAAAAATAAAAAAAAGACACTGGAAGATCAGATTGCTGGTTCCCAACAGAGTTTTTGATTACTAATCATATTTACAATGCACTTTGATACATTTTAGACACCATTGTTGGTGGCCCTAGCAATGACATCTTCGGCGTCGGTGACGACCGTGACCCTGTCGGCGTAGGGAAAAAGGCCGCTAGTTGGGCGCTGGCCTCTCCTATGTCCTGGACCTCCGAGAACCCAGGCTCGATGGCCTCCAGGGCGATGCCGGAGCGGAGTCGGGCCGCCACGAGAGCACCAGTGGCACCGTGACGGACGCCAGCCATGGCAACCTAATGGACTCAGTGGCGGACGTCTTGGAGCCACTGCGCCAGCGTCTCACCACGGGCATTGACGAGGTTGGCGGGGTCCTCGGCGGCCACGCGCAACTCCTCCAGCTGCGCGGTCAGGGCTGCAAGAAGCAGAGGAGTTAGTACAAGAATCTTCATCAATATATCACAAGATGACTCCAGAAGGTTACCTGCCACCGCGGCGTCAGACTCGGCGAGGTGGGCCTGCATGTTCGCCACCTCAGTCTCGGTGGTGGCGAGCGCGGCTGCTTGGGCTTCATTAACGCCCTGCAGCCGGCCATTCTCCTTCGTAGCCTCTGAGTAGAGGTTACGGTATTCCACCATCTGGTGGTGGAAGCGGCGGCCGTCGTCGGCGGTGTAGGAGTTGGCCGAGCTCGAGGAAGACTCGGAACTGGACCCTTCCCTCGAGGCGGCACTGGAAGCCGGATCCCGTTGAGGGATCGGCTGAGGTGCGGTGCGACGCACTCGCGAGCACTCGCCTATCAGCGCGCCGGACGGCAGGTGGAGGAGGCGCTGCTGGCTAGAAGAACGATGGAAGAATAAGAATGTTAGAGGTTGGAAGCCAGGAATCAACGCCATAGATCTTTTCAATCGACTTACCAGCTGTAGATGGCCAACTGTCGACTCGTCGCCCAGTGCCTTGGCGCGTGAGATGCACCCACAGCGTTGCCCGCTGCAGGGGTGGCTTCGGCGGTGGCAGGCATAACGCCACCCAACGCAGGAGCGGCTGGTTAAGGCCCGGCGGCGGTTCCAGAAGCTCCGGCACCGGTGGCCGCCCGATTGCTGCACAAGATGACGGCAATCAGATTAGGTTTGGGCAAACACATCAAGAAATGAACAGTGGCTCTACCTCAGATAGGTTTCCAATTGGCGAGCATGAGACCTGATGCGGCGGAGTCCTCTGGCCATCTCATCGTTTTCGGCCGGTTCCGAGGCCGGACGCTTGCCACGATCTCCGCTGCCGGCCATTGGAGGATTTGGGATCGGAACTGAATCTGAAGATGAAAAGACAGAGAAGGAAGGCCGAGTGAGTAAGGATCGATGGCTTATGCAGTTGCTCGTTTAGGCCGGGCGGATATTTATAAGACGGAGGCGTCAAGGCAGTTTCCTCGGGAAACGAAGCGGCGCGGTGGATTTTATACTGGAGTTAAGTCATGTTTCTTGAATCCGGAACAGTTGCCGCGATCGGTTGCCATTTGATCGGTTATTTTGAATAGACACCTTGGCTGTTTGGATTGGTTCTCAGAAACATTGGCGGGGGAGTCTGGCTGTTTAGCCGATTCTAACGCAGATAGATAGAATAGCCGATTTGCGGTCTTAAAACAGGATGAAATTGTCAGAAGCTACACACAGAGTGAATATACATTGTTTTACAAGGTTAACATCGATCGAATGGATGAAATAATTTCAGCATGAAGGGCTTGGTCGCCTTGTAACAATGCTTGATCTTCATCGGCCATGGTCTTCAGAAGGGCTAAGCATTGGTGAATTATCCTGCCGTTAGCGACTATGACACTTACTTGCTTTCTTTTCTGGCTAATGTCAATGGTGTTGGTTGATAAAGTGATTTCACGTTGGGTGATGGCAGAATTGACTTCTTCAAGCTCCTTCATTAGTTGATCACGCCTGGCTTTCAGCGTTTCTAGCTCTGACTTGCCTGTACTGATTGAAGTTTTCAGTGATTTAACCTGGTTGGCTAGTCCAGTTGCTTCTTGCTTGTTGATCAGTTTGCTGTTCTTCAATTGTTCCAGCTCTATCAGGTTGGCATGTGCAGACGTGATCTTTGGAGCTTCATTCTTAAGTTTGGTAAGCTGTGTCAGAGGGTCGAAGGCTGCTGAATGTACTTGTTGCTGAAGCAATTGGATAGCTTGATCGATTGGTTCAGGATTCAGAGCAAGGTTAACTAAGTTTTCTTCCAATCGAGGAAGGAGCTCGCTTAGCCGATTTTTGAAATCTGGCTTGGACAGCTTTAGAGATCTGGAGCTTAACTCTTCCTCGTCGCAGCATTCTTCTAGATCAAAAGAGTAATTGGGAGATGAAACCTGCAGTGCCTGCATTTGATGTACAATTCTGTCAGATGAAGCATGTTAAGATCAATCGGCTAATTTGGTAGGATCTTACCTTTTCAGTGTCTGGTGCAGAAGGAGCCGATGAGGTCACTGGTTGTTTGGGTGTTTCTGTGGCTATTTGCTTACCAGCCTCCAGCGCAGTATCAGTTGGCATTTCTGTAGCTGAAGTGGGAATGGCCGGTTGGATTTCTACAAAAATAACAGTCAATATTATAATGAAAACACAGTGATATTAGCAGCTGAATTGTCTTACCTGGAGATGGTGTCCTGTCTTTCTCGAGATTGCCCTAAATGTCTTCAGAGGAAAGACTGTTCGGCTGAATTTTTCAAAACAGGTAGTCAAGATCATGTGCTTAGTTCTAATCATTAACTACAATAGTGGTTTCAGTAGCTACCTGAGTGGGGGGTGCTTCAAGAGTTTCTTGTTGAGTGCCCGAAGAGCCCAAGCCGGTGTCTTGGGGGCCAGTAGGTCCTGATTGCCTTTCAAGCTGAGGTTCCTCAGACAGTGTTGGTATCGGCTGAGCAGTCACCTAGTGATTAGCCGATTTTAGCCGAATGATTAATGGATAGTGCAGGAAATATTTCAGAGCATTCAGATACCTGGGCAGTCTTACTTATGGATCTTGGTTTCTTAGTGGTCACCTTCTGAAGACTAGATGAGGCTTTCCTTTTTTGAGATGGAGCAGTCGTTATGGCAACAGAGGCCTTCATCATTTTCTTCAGGGAGGGAGCTTGAGAGCCTAGTCTTGTAACCGGGCAAGAGGGATAATACTTAATTTGCTCCGGTGGATTAGATTCTAGGTCCTGCATTTGACAAATGTTAGATTGCATATGACCGGTTTAAATGGGATCGGTTGATAACACTTACTGCTAATTCAGAGGCGAAGCTGCTGTCCAGTGCCCTACATTTATCATGAATTGCCTGACAAAACAGATGGGCATGCCATTGCTGCCACCAGTTGTCGAAGCTCTCATGGGTGACTAAGATTTGTTTCCACTGCTCCATGGAGTAAAATGGCAGGTCTACTCCTAGTCTAAGGACTCTGTCAGCTTCTAAACTTATAGTGATTTCCTCTATAGGCTTCAGAAGGTGTAAGAATGGAAGCTTTGGGGACAGTTGGCCAAAACTCAGTTGTTGAAACGACCTCGATTTCCACGAAGGGAAATCCACAGGCTCGAATTGTAATTCAACAGATTGCTTGGGACAATCCATGAAATTACCCATATCTCAGTTGACACCAGGATCCATACAACGATAATTAAGTCTTACATAAACATTTATTACATCGCCACACTGGCGGAATCAACAATCAGAGAAGCTTTGGAAGATGCGGAAGCGATTCATCCTTCACGGCCAACTTGAGTGTAGCACGCGACCCTATTCCTCGTCATCATCTCCCTCGAAGTCGTATTCATTCTCGTCACCTGACAGCAAATTTATCAGTACGATTTGTACTGGCCACGGAGCCCACCTATGCAGCATTTGCTTTGTGGAAAGTGGATGCAAGGCTATACAAGCAGACCTATAGGCTGAGGTTTTCCTATGCAGCTGTAATCAATGTTTAATTAGTCAAGTTTTATCACCAGTTAACACCTTCATCCCTTTCCCATCACCACACCTCACATACCCACACCTCGCTCTCATTCGACAGGCCCAACTCCCTCTCGGGCCTATCTCAGCGGCACACTACCACAACGGGTACACTGCCGGAAAAATGTCATCCAGGGGGAGAAGAGAACACTCACTACACTAGTAGAAGCTTCACAGGAAAGGTCCATAGCCAACAGGTTGGCATATGTATCGATCGATCAACCGTACACTCTGCAGAGGTTTCACTACCCACAAGATTAGCCATCATAGGTGTTGCGCAAACACCTAGGCAGAATTCCGGGTGCTTGCTTGCCTAGGTCGATGCCACCCTACCACTCAGCCCTGGGATATTCCGGATCCTACACCGTTATGCTGAGACTGGGAGACACAGTACCGGGCCCATCCAGTGGTACTGTGCATCTAGAACGGAACGGGAACCCATCGACCGTCTCCGCCCACCCTTATCACCTTTCAACCTAGCAGTAGTGGCACCGTCCTACCAAGTAGTCCAGCCGTCTCCCGCCCATCAGAAGCGAGTGAGTAGAAAAGGATTCCCATGAACCTGAAACTAGTCCTTCCTAGGTTTGACCAAGCAGGCATCTCCACTTAGGGGATACTCTCCCCGTGCCATCACAGCACCTCCGTCCACGGGCTTCAAACCACCAAGGCTATCCCACCCGGAACCTCCTCAACAACTTTACCCGCCACAGGTATCTCGCTTGGGGATGCCCAGGTTGCACCCCCGGCACGACTTGCCCCATGGGCTCGTCTCACATCCCACTTGGTCGACATCAACCCTTACCACGCACCCAAGACGCACGCAGCACTCTCTCCCAGTGGTTATAATCAGTTATACACCGTCCCAATTCCACCACATAGCATATAGCAAGTAGAAAGTAGTGGAAGAGTAACAGTAAATTAAGCAGCAGCTAACCTAACAGCGGATAGCAGGGTAAAGTCTTATCAAGGCAGATAATTCAAATATACTACCATGCAACCAATCCATACATAATCATAAAGCAATAGCAACAATGTCATTTGCAATGCGTAATAGGATCTAAGGATTTGGTGGGACGTGGCACCTTCGTAGTCGTCTCCTAGCTCCTGAAAGTACTCGTGGTCGTCTTCCTTAGTCAGATCCTCCTCCGGCTCTGAAATCGAACACGAAATAGTCGCGTCAGCGACTTCTATAGAGTATTTCAGAAAAATCCAATAAAATAAAGAGCCAAATGCACACAAACATAGTCTTAGATTGTAGATCTCATTCTTCTGAGAATTTTGATATATGGTGCGCAATTTTTGGACTTCGTATGAATAAGTTATGAATTTCCGAAGATTATCCTATTTTCTGAAAATGAGAAAACTGGTCGGTTAATCAGGGGCAGCTCGGGATTGGTCCACGAGGCGCGCGGGTCCAGTAGTGCGGCGTGTGTCGCCTCATCAGAACACAAACCCGAGGGTCGCCCACCAGGTGTTCCATGCTGTTTCCCAGAGAGTTGCCGGAGTTGGCGTAGCTCGGCGTGGCTCGGCGGTGGTCGGTGGTAGCTCGGCTGTGGTTGGGGGGTATCTCGGCGGAGCTCGGCATAGTTCGGTTTAGCTCGGCGGGGCTCGGGCGAATCGGAGATTCGCGGCGCCGAGGGTGCCGTTCTCCCGAGCTCTCCCGGGGGGGGCTCGGGCGAATCGGAGATTCGGTGCTAGCAGGGTTCCAGGGCGTCTGTTCAAGGCGGCGGTGTCTCTCCGGTGCGGCGGACGATGACAGGGCGGCGATGACCATTTTTCGGCAAGACGGGGCTCGGCTATCTAGCGGCGGTGCCGAGGCAGACTTGGCGAACCTCGGCGGCATTTCTCCACAGCGCGAGGCGACCGGGGGTACTCGGAACGGATCTTAAGCGAGGCGGAACCTGTCGGCGGCGATGTCGTCGCGACTGTGAGGTTCCGGCGGGGCTAAGGAGGGCTTCTAGGAGATGTATACGCGTCCAGGGTCTAAGGCGATGGTATACCAACTACCAATTTTGGCTACCGAGCTTTCCAAGGTGCTCGGTTGTGGCGGCGGCGTGTCGCCGACGACGGCGGAAAGCGGCATCGCGGCTACGACCAAGTATTGGTTCAATCGAACGCGGTCTCGTCAAATTGGTGAGGCCAGAGAGGCATACAACACTCTGGTGGCGAACTTTAGCCATGGCATGACCTTCTTTTGGCGACGGCTCGCGGCGGCGCTCCGGTAAGGTCGCGGCGCACGCGGCCAAGGCGATTCAGGCTTCCTCTAGCGCTTAGATCCGCGTGGCTGGCTCGAGGGGGTCGTGGCGGTGCTCCACGACGCTCTAACCTATACGGTTGCTAGACGGATTGCTTGGAATGGGTGATTCGGCGTCGGAACGCGTCGGTGGTGAGCGCGCTCCGCCGAGAACGCGTCGTGCTGCGTTCTCGGTCTAGCAAGCTTGTAGTCCGGGGGTTTTGGCCGATCGAATGAGTGCATGGTGCAGGTGATCTTCCCGAGCCGGTAAGGGCTCGTGCCTACGCGTCCCGAGGGTGGAACGCCATGGCAAAAAGCAGGGCAAGGTTCGGACATGGCGTGCGGAGGCTCACCGTGGTGTCGGTGAAGCTAGGATGGCGGTGCAGTGGCGAGTCGGAGCCGTGCAGAGCGATCGCAGTGCCGTGCCGCTCCTCGTCCGCAGCTCGGCCTTCTCCTCCAAGTCCGGCTCCGGCGTGCTCCGCGGCGGCGGCGCTCCGGCAGCTTCTCCTCCTCTGCTCCGCCCTTCTCCTACGCTCTCTCTCTCGGTTTGGTGCGGTGTGCCGGTCTGTGCTGCGGTGGCGGCGAGGGGAAATGAGAGTAGGGCTTCGGGGTGCTCCAATTTATACGCGAGCTTGGCCTGCTCCAATGGCGAACGGTTCTGATTGCGCTCGGCCGATCGAAGGGCCGTGGCTCGAGTGGATCTAGGGCTCCGGATGGCGCGGGTTCGCTTGGCGGCCAAGAAAGGAGGGGACAGGAGGGGGACAGCGGGGTCAGGGCTCTGCCATGCGGTCGGCTGTGGGACCGGGGTCACGCCATTCGCGCGACACCCCCGGCAGGCGCGTTGCCTTCGTGAGGAAGAAGAACAGTGGGGGACGAGAGCGGCTGACAGGCGGGGCCGGGTTGGCAGCGAGCGCGAGCGCGAGCGCGTGTGTGCCGGTCGCGCGCGTGCGCTGCCGAGCCGCGACGTGGGCCGCGCGCGGTGAGATGAGGAGAGGAAGGTCGGGCGGGCTCGGGCTGGCTGGCTGGCCGAACTCTCTTTCTCCTTTTCTGTTTTCAGTTTAGTGTATATAAACATATATTGCCCATTTAACATATTGAGTAAATACAAACATAAATTGCAATAAATCCCAAATGTGATGCATAAGTTATTATTCTATGTGAATGGAATTAAAATGCAAACTACACACCTATATTTACCCATTTCATAATGAAACCTATATGCTTGCACAAGAAAAATGGGTTTTCACAATAAATAAGTGAAAAATTTTAATTGGTTGGGATTTTTAGGTTGTGTGGATTTTTAGGGTTGTTACAGTCCTCCCCCCTCATTAGGATCTCGACCTCGAGATTCAGAGTTAACGTACCCATCGAAGAGGTAAGGAAACATAATCCGCAAGTCCGATTCCTTCTCCCACGTAGCTTCCCTTTCAGTGTGATTGCTCCACTGTACCTTGCACATCGGAATGGTTTTGTTTCGCGTCTCTTTGGTATCCCGTGGCAAGATCTTGATCGGATGTTTCTTGTATTCAAGTGTGTCTTGCAGGTCTAATGCCTCTGTAGGAACTTGCTCCTCGGGAAGCTTCAAACACTTCCTTAATTGCGAGACATGGAACACGGGGTGTACTCCAGATAATTCGTCCGGTAGTTCCAGCTTGTAAGCAAGCTTTCCAACCCTTTTACAGATCTTGTATGGCCCAACATATCTTGGTGCCAATTTCCCTTTTACGTGGAATCTGATAGTGCCACGAAGTGGAGATACCTTGAGGTAGACATAATCCCCAACCTCGAACTCAAGCTTTCTACGTCTTCTATCTGCATAGCTCTTTTGCCTACTCTGTGCAATCCTCAAATTCTCTCTTACTTGGGCAACACCTCCTTCTGCTTCCACAATCTTAGCAGGACCGAAGAATGTCCTCTCACCTGGTTCTGACCACATTAGCGGGGTTCTGCACGGTCTTCCATACAACGCTTCAAATGGAGACATCTTAATGCTTGTTTGATAACTGTTGTTGTATGAGAACTCGGCGTGGGGTAGACAGCTCTCCCATCCTTCCTTGTACCTCAATACGCAAGCACGTAACATGTCCTCGAGAATCTGGTTCACTCTTTCTGTTTGCCCATCCGTTTGCGGGTGGTATGCGGTGCTATAATCGAGCTTGGTTCCGATGGACTTGTGCAAGGATTTCCAGAACTGTGATACGAACTGTGAGCCTCGGTCAGATATAATACTCAGAGGCGCCCCATGTAACTTCAAAATGTTTGATACGTACAGATCTGCTAGCTTTTCGACTCTATATTTCCTTTTGACCGGTATAAAATGTGCAACTTTGGTTAGACGGTCCACTATTACCCATATAGAATCATATCCATGCTCGGATCGGGGCAGTCCTATTATGAAGTCCATGGATATGCACTCCCACTTCCATTCTGGTATCTCAACTGGTTGTAGCAACCCTGCTGGTCTCTGATGTTCGGCCTTGATTCTATTGCATGTATCACATCGGGCTACATACCCTGCAATGTCTGTCTTCATATTCTCCCATCAGAAGTGCTTCCTTAGATCATGGTACATCTTGGCTGACCCTGGGTGAATGCAATATTTGGAGTCATGGCCTTCTGACAGAATCTCTTCTCGTATCGCTGAATCCGTCGGTACGCAGATTCTATCTTTGTACCATACAGTTCCCTGCTCATCTTCTCGGTATTCGGGGCCTCTTCCCAGCTTCATCAAACCACGGATATAGTCTATCTCAGGACAGTTCTTTTGCGCTTCACGGATTCGTGAGGTGAGATTGTACTCGACGCGAAGCTCATTTAGCGTGCCATAGGAGATTACCTCGAGCTGGAACGCGTCAAACTCTCTCCTGAGCTCAGGTGGCATAGAGTTGGTGATGAGGGTATGGCAGTAGCTTTTGCGGCTAAGTGCATCAGCGACAACATTAGCCTTTCCTGGGTGATAATGGATCTCAAGATCATAGTCCTTGATGAGTTCCAGCCATCTGCGTTGCCTCATATTCAGATCTTCCTGTGTGAAGAAGTACTTCAGGCTCTTGTGGTCAGTGTAGATGTCACATTTGTTGCTCATCAGATAGTGTCTCCAAATCTTGAGTGCATGTACCACGGCTGCAAGTTCTAGGTCATGAGTCGGGTATCGCTGCTCATGTTCCTTCAACTGTCTTGAGGCATAAGCTATCACTCTTCCTTCTTGCATTAGTACACAGCCCAAACCTTGCCGAGAGGCATCACAATATACAACAAAATCCTTGTGAATATCGGGCAGGGCTAGTACAGGTGTAGTAGTGAGCTTCTCCTTCAAGGTCTGAAAACTCTTCTCACATTCAGGAGTCCATATAAACTTGTTCTCTTTCTTCAGCAAGTTGGTCATGGGTCTTGCAATCTTGGAGAAATTCTCAATAAATCTGCGATAGTATCCTGCAAGTCCCAAAAAGCTTCTGATTTCTGACACATTACAGGGTTGTTCCCACTCTTTCACAGCTTCAATCTTGGCTGGGTCTACTGCGACTCCTTCTCCTGACAGTACGTGTCCAAGGAAAGCAACTTCCTCAAGCCAGAATTCGCACTTGGAGAATTTGGCGTATAGCTGGTTGCGAGACAACCTCTCCAATACGGTCCTCAGATGATGTTCATGTTCCTCTTTTGTGGCTGAATAAACCAATATATCATCAATGAATACCACTACAAACTTGTCTAGCTCATTCATGAAGATCTTGTTCATCATGTTCATGAAGTATGCTGGAGCATTAGTGAGTCCAAATGAGACTACTGTGCACTCATACTGTCCATATCTAGTGACAAATGCAGTCTTCGGGATATCTTCTTCCCTGATCTTCATCTGATGATACCCTGATCGGAGATCGATTTTTGAGAAGTACTTGGCATTGCTCAGTTGATCTAACAGATCATCGATGCGGGGCAATGGGTACTTATTCTTGACTGTAACCGCATTCAGGTTCCGGTAGTCAATGCACATCCTCATCGTGCCATCCTTCTTCTTGACAAACAAAACGGGAGATCCCCAGGGCGAAGCACTTGGCCTAATGAAACCCTTCTCCAGTAATTCTCCCAGCTGCTTCTTGAGTTCCTTCAACTCATCAGCCGACATTCTGTAGGGTCTTTTGGCAATCGGTGCAGTCCCTGGCATCAGCTCTATAACAAACTCCACATCTCTATCTGGTGGCATTCCTGGCAACTCCTCTGGAAATACATCATTGAACTCACAGACTACTGGCACATCTCTGAATGTCAGCTCTGTCTTATCTGCTTTAGTCTCCAGGGCACATAGGAGGGCTTGGACTCTCTCGGTTTGGGGTACACATCGGACAGCTGTTCCCCAAGGGTGGGTTACCTGAACATATCTAGGTGAACAAGATATCACTCCCCGGTGTTTGGTTAGCCAGTCCATGCCTAAGATGACATCTAAGCTATTGGAGGGTAGTAGGGTTAGGTCAGCTCGAAAGTCAAGTCCCTCGATTGTGATTATCACTCCCCTACATATGTGAATGCTTCTGAAGGTTCCTAAGGGCGAGCTAGTTAGGATGGGGTTTGCTCTCGGGGTTACAGGTATGTTATGCTTACGTGCATATGCAGATGAAATGTATGAACATGTAGCTCCCGAATCGAACAGAACTGTAGCCATGTTACCCTGAACTAGGAACGTACCGTACACAGCATCAGGTGCAGCTTCAGCTTCCTCAGCGGTCATGTGGTTCAGTCTTCCTCGGGTAGCAGATCCCCGGTTCGGTGTGCCCTGTGCAGCTGCTGGTGCGCGGTTGAGGTCGGGGCACACAGCCACACGGTGTCCAGGCTTTCCGCATCCGAAGCAAGTGAAGGGCGCACTGCCTGCTGTAGCTGTCGCAGGAGCCTTCCAATTGCTTGTCCTTGGCGTGTTGGTAGCGGGGGCGGGTGTGTTCTGCACAGCTCGAGTCGGCGCAGGGTAGGTCTGAGCGGGGCGGTGATAGTTGCTGCTGTTGGTACCACCACGGCTCGTTCCCGAAGAGGGTCCTTGGCGAGTCCGGAAAGGTGGAGGTGCACCTGTTCGCTGTCTCTGAGGTGGAGCAGTGCGAGCGGGTCCCTCAGAGCGGCGCTTCTTTCCCTTGTTCTGGGCCTCGAATTCCAGGCGTGCTTCCATGCAATCCTTCTCAATCTCAATACAGCGGTCAATCAGCTCACGCAGAGTGTAGCTCTTGTTCCCTGACAGAGCCAACCTGATCTTGGTCTGAAGTCCCTTCCTGTAGTAGTACATCTTTTCCTTCTCGGAACTCACGCAAGACGCAGGTGCGTAGCGGAGCAAGCAGTTGAAGCGGGTGGTGTACTCGTGGATCCGGTCAGCTCCCTGGGAGATGTTGCGAAACTCGTTCTCCTTGGCCTCCATGACTCCCTCAGGAATGTGGTGGTCACGGAAAGCCTCGGTGAACTCATCCCAGTCAATGCGGGCTGGGTCCTCGTGAGCGCTGGTGTAGTTGTCCCACCATGCCCGTGCAGCACCGGTCAGCTGGTGGCTAGCAATCCCAACACACTCCTCGTCGGAGCAAGTGGTCAGGTCCAGCTTCTTCTCCATCTCCTTAAGCCAATCATCGCCAGCGAGAGGATCGCTGTCGGTCCCGTCGAAGGTAGGTGGCCTCAGCTTCAGGAAACCCTCCAGTTTCCTTTGGAAGTCATTCTGGGGTGGCCCGTGGTGCCTGTTCATCCCAGCAGCTATGGCATTCAGCAGCTGGGTCTGCTGAGCCATCACTTCAGCCAACGTCGGTGGCGGCGGCGGTGGCGGAGGCACGTTCTCGCCTTGTGGTGGCGGATCGATCACTGGCGGTGCATCCTCTGCCCGGCGCAGCTCTTCCTCCAGGTTAACTCCAGCACGTCTGCCAGCTGGGCGTCCACGGTTGCGACCACGCCCACGTCCTGGCGCAGGCGCAGGGGAGGGCTGGCGGTTCTCCAAACGCGCAGAACGTCTCATCGACATCTGAAATTATTAGGTACGTGCTCAGTGCAGTAATAATCTTATAGTTTGTTTAAGTAGGAGTTAGATGTTTTCAATGATTTAAATGAATTAAAACATTTTTCATGCTATCCTACACTCAACCAAAGAAGCATAAAAATCCATAAGAAGCATAAGATCCAAATGTCACTCATCACATGGTTATTATTACATAAAGGATGTTCCTAGCTGCTAAGAAAATCGTGCTATGCGCAGATAGCCAAATGACAGGATAACTCATGGTATCACTAGTCTAAGGGCCACGCAGGGTCCCATACGCTACTGGTGCATAAGGTCGAGTACGGCGTCGGGTATGCGGCTGTCCTCTGCCTCGATCTCGTCGTCGGTCATGGTCAGGCGCTTGACATAGTCGAGTGCTACTGCCAGCTCTGGAGTGGCCTCAATCTCCTGCATCCTTTGAGACGGACACGCTCTTAGGTTGAGCGTAGTGGGTGGTATACGGAAGTCTCCCTCCCGGGGCTTCACCATCTCCAGTGGGGGAAGCGAACTCTGTACCTTCCGAACCTCAATAGCTCTCCTGGCGTCGGACTGCTTCCAAGCTGTCTCTGTCCTCCGTAGCTTGTCCTTTAGGAACTCCACCATCTTCACGCGGTCGATCAGAATCCCTTGGTTGCGGGTGGACTTGTCCTCGGCTTTCTCCAACTGCTTCTCCAACTCCTTGATCCTGGAACGCAACGTGATCATCTCAACTACTCTGTCCCTGCTCCTCTGCTCCCTCTCAGCAAGTGCTCTCTCCTTGTCGTCCAGCCTCCTCTGTAATTCCAACACTCTGCTGTTCAGGTAGTCATTGCGAAGCCCAAAATCTCCGATCTTGTCTCGCAAGTCGGCGATCTCGGCTCGGTGTAACTCATCACGGCGCTGCATCTCCAACCGCAAGTCAGTGACTGCTCTGCTCAAACTCTCCAGGGTCTGAGTCCCTTTCTGCAAACTGTCCTCGACCTCTGCCATGCGTGCTCGGTCAGGCCGCCTCCTTTGCTCCAATGAGCTGATGAACTCGTCCTGCTCCTGGAGGTGGTGTGCCACTGTGCGTAGGCAAGGGTCAGTCTCAGCCTGAACGATCTGGCCGGAGTACAGAATCCTCTGGATGGGGTCAGGGTGCAGCTCCAAAGCCTGAGGTAGCAGACGGAAGTGGGTCCCCTTAAGGTACTCGTATGCTGTGTACACAACTGCGCGTAGTACCTTGCGGGAGACAGACTGTACTCCGTCCTCCACAGTCTCTCCAGCAGTGTAGTCAGTAAAAACCGGCATCCCTGGAAGGGTCAGGCTGACGGGTGTCTCAACTCTGGTAGTGACAGGTCCTTCAAACCTCTCAGCCTCGACAAGCTTCCCTCGGCTGAAGTACTGGATCTGGTCAGACGGTGCTCCCAGCTCCTCCAGCACCTGGCGTAGTACCATGGCAAATCCGCCGTGGTTCCTCCCATTGATCGGGATCTCGATAGTGCCGTCGTGCAGTGGACGAAGTGGTGGTCCAAGGCTGGTCATCTGCAAATTTTTCAAGAAACGGATTAGCAAGTCCTTGTATTAGATAAGCCATTGCATAAAAAGTGAATGCAAGGTCGGTAATATAACCGAAAGAGAGTCTGGTTTCCTATTCTAACGTCCATTTTCTATGGGTCTCGTCCTACAGTCAAGTATGGCTCTGATACCAACTGAAACGACCTCGATTTCCACGAAGGGAAATCCACAGGCTCGAATTGTAATTCAACAGATTGCTTGGGACAATCCATGAAATTACCCATATCTCAGTTGACACCAGGATCCATACAACGATAATTAAGTCTTACATAAACATTTATTACATCGCCACACTGGCGGAATCAACAATCAGAGAAGCTTTGGAAGATGCGGAAGCGATTCATCCTTCACGGCCAACTTGAGTGTAGCACGCGACCCTATTCCTCGTCATCATCTCCCTCGAAGTCGTATTCATTCTCGTCACCTGACAGCAAATTTATCAGTACGATTTGTACTGGCCACGGAGCCCACCTATGCAGCATTTGCTTTGTGGAAAGTGGATGCAAGGCTATACAAGCAGACCTATAGGCTGAGGTTTTCCTATGCAGCTGTAATCAATGTTTAATTAGTCAAGTTTTATCACCAGTTAACACCTTCATCCCTTTCCCATCACCACACCTCACATACCCACACCTCGCTCTCATTCGACAGGCCCAACTCCCTCTCGGGCCTATCTCAGCGGCACACTACCACAACGGGTACACTGCCGGAAAAATGTCATCCAGGGGGAGAAGAGAACACTCACTACACTAGTAGAAGCTTCACAGGAAAGGTCCATAGCCAACAGGTTGGCATATGTATCGATCGATCAACCGTACACTCTGCAGAGGTTTCACTACCCACAAGATTAGCCATCATAGGTGTTGCGCAAACACCTAGGCAGAATTCCGGGTGCTTGCTTGCCTAGGTCGATGCCACCCTACCACTCAGCCCTGGGATATTCCGGATCCTACACCGTTATGCTGAGACTGGGAGACACAGTACCGGGCCCATCCAGTGGTACTGTGCATCTAGAACGGAACGGGAACCCATCGACCGTCTCCGCCCACCCTTATCACCTTTCAACCTAGCAGTAGTGGCACCGTCCTACCAAGTAGTCCAGCCGTCTCCCGCCCATCAGAAGCGAGTGAGTAGAAAAGGATTCCCATGAACCTGAAACTAGTCCTTCCTAGGTTTGACCAAGCAGGCATCTCCACTTAGGGGATACTCTCCCCGTGCCATCACAGCACCTCCGTCCACGGGCTTCAAACCACCAAGGCTATCCCACCCGGAACCTCCTCAACAACTTTACCCGCCACAGGTATCTCGCTTGGGGATGCCCAGGTTGCACCCCCGGCACGACTTGCCCCATGGGCTCGTCTCACATCCCACTTGGTCGACATCAACCCTTACCACGCACCCAAGACGCACGCAGCACTCTCTCCCAGTGGTTATAATCAGTTATACACCGTCCCAATTCCACCACATAGCATATAGCAAGTAGAAAGTAGTGGAAGAGTAACAGTAAATTAAGCAGCAGCTAACCTAACAGCGGATAGCAGGGTAAAGTCTTATCAAGGCAGATAATTCAAATATACTACCATGCAACCAATCCATACATAATCATAAAGCAATAGCAACAATGTCATTTGCAATGCGTAATAGGATCTAAGGATTTGGTGGGACGTGGCACCTTCGTAGTCGTCTCCTAGCTCCTGAAAGTACTCGTGGTCGTCTTCCTTAGTCAGATCCTCCTCCGGCTCTGAAATCGAACACGAAATAGTCGCGTCAGCGACTTCTATAGAGTATTTCAGAAAAATCCAATAAAATAAAGAGCCAAATGCACACAAACATAGTCTTAGATTGTAGATCTCATTCTTCTGAGAATTTTGATATATGGTGCGCAATTTTTGGACTTCGTATGAATAAGTTATGAATTTCCGAAGATTATCCTATTTTCTGAAAATGAGAAAACTGGTCGGTTAATCAGGGGCAGCTCGGGATTGGTCCACGAGGCGCGCGGGTCCAGTAGTGCGGCGTGTGTTGCCTCATCAGAACACAAACCCGAGGGTCGCCCACCAGGTGTTCCATGCTGTTTCCCAGAGAGTTGCCGGAGTTGGCGTAGCTCGGCGTGGCTCGGCGGTGGTCGGTGGTAGCTCGGCTGTGGTTGGGGGGTATCTCGGCGGAGCTCGGCATAGTTCGGTTTAGCTCGGCGGGGCTCGGGCGAATCGGAGATTCGCGGCGCCGAGGGTGCCGTTCTCCCGAGCTCTCCCGGGGGGGGCTCGGGCGAATCAGAGATTCGGTGCTAGCAGGGTTCCAGGGCGTCTGTTCAAGGCGGCGGTGTCTCTCCGGTGCGGCGGACGATGACAGGGCGGCGATGACCATATTTCGGCAAGACGGGGCTCGGCTATCTAGCGGCGGTGCCGAGGCAGACTTGGCGAACCTCGGCGGCCTTTCTCCGCAGCGCGAGGCGACCGGGGGTACTCGGAACGGATCTTAAGCGAGGCGGAACCTGTCGGCGGCGATGTCGTCGCGACTGTGAGGTTCCGGCGGGGCTAAGAAGGGCTTCTAGGAGATGTATACGCGTCCAGGGTCTAAGGCGATGGTATACCAACTACCAATTTTGGCTACCGAGCTTTCCAAGGTGCTCGGTTGTGGCGGCGGCGTGTCGCCGACGACGGCGGAAAGCGGCATCGCGGCTACGACCAAGTATTGGTTCAATCGAACGCGGTCTCGTCAAATTGGTGAGGCCAGAGAGGCATACAACACTCTGGTGGCGAACTTTAGCCATGGCATGACATTCTTTTGGCGACGGCTCGCGGCGGCGCTCCGGTAAGGTCGCGGCGCACGCGGCCAAGGCGATTCAGGCTTCCTCTAGCGCTTAGATCCACGTGGCTGGCTCGAGGGGGTCGTGGCGGTGCTCCACGACGCTCTAACCTATACGGTTGCTAGACGGATTGCTCGGAACGGGTGATTCGGCGTCGGAACGCGTCGGTGGTGAGCGCGCTCCGCCGAGAACGCGTCGTGCTGCGTTCTCGGTCTAGCAAGCTTGTAGTCCGGGGGTTTTGGCCGGTCGAATGAGTGCATGGTGCAGGTGATCTTCCCGAGCCGGTAAGGGCTCGTGCCTACGCGTCCCGAGGGTGGAACGCCATGGCAAAAAGCAGGGCAAGGTTCGGACATGGCGTGCGGAGGCTCACCGTGGTGTCGGTGAAGCTAGGATGGCGGTGCAGTGGCGAGTCGGAGCCGTGCAGAGCGATCGCAGTGCCGTGCCGCTCCTCGTCCGCAGCTCGGCCTTCTCCTCCAAGTCCGGCTCCGGCGTGCTCCGCGGCGGCGGCGCTCCGGCAGCTTCTCCTCCTCTGCTCCGCCCTTCTCCTACGCTCTCTCTCTCGGTTTAGTGCGGTGTGCCGGTCTGTGCTGCGGTGGCGGCGAGGGGAAATGAGAGTAGGGCTTCGGGGTGCTCCAATTTATAGGCGAGCTTGGCCTGCTCCAATGGCGAACGGTTCTGATTGCGCTCGGCCGATCGAAGGGCCGTGGCTCGAGTGGATCTAGGGCTCCGGATGGCGCGGGTTCGCTTGGCGGCCAAGAAAGGAGGGGACAGGAGGGGGACAGCGGGGTCAGGGCTCTGCCATGCGGTCGGCTGTGGGACCGGGGTCACGCCATTCGCGCGACACCCCCGGCAGGCGCGTTGCCTTCGTGAGGAAGAAGAACAGTGGGGGACGAGAGCGGCTGACAGGCGGGGCCGGGTTGGCAGCGAGCGCGAGCGCGAGCGCGTGTGTGCCGGTCGCGCGCGTGCGCTGCCGAGCCGCGACGTGGGCCGCGCGCGGTGAGATGAGGAGAGGAAGGTCGGGCGGGCTCGGGCTGGCTGGCTGGCCGAACTCTCTTTCTCCTTTTCTGTTTTCAGTTTAGTGTATATAAACATATATTGCCCATTTAACATATTGAGTAAATACAAACATAAATTGCAATAAATCCCAAATGTGATGCATAAGTTATTATTCTATGTGAATGGAATTAAAATGCAAACTACACACCTATATTTACCCATTTCATAATGAAACATATATGCTTGCACAAGAAAAATGGGTTTTCACAATAAATAAGTGAAAAATTTTAATTGGTTGGGATTTTTAGGTTGTGTGGATTTTTAGGGTTGTTACAGTTGTCTTGCCGCAACATTGGGGTGATAGAATTCATATGAAGGCCAGCTGGGCTCACTGCGGCTTGCACTTCGAATGTGTTTGAAGTCAACTGGCAATGTGCAGGGTTTCATGATCACATTAAGGATTTTAGTTGCTCCATTGTCTGAACACCTGTACTGAATTTGAAGGTATAAGGCATTGGGAATTCTGCATCATCTTCATAGGGGAACCAAGTCAATGCATCTGGTCCCGGGCCTCTATAGAATACTTCGAGCATGCTGCCTCGACTGACACTTATGGTTATAGCTAAGGTAGCTTCACCAAAATTTTAGCAAGCCCTAGTTATCCTGTTTTTCTCCTCCTCTGCATAATTAATGGAGGGGTAGCTAAGCTTGTGGAAGTCTGGTCTAACCATTTTATGCAGATACAGATTGAGCCATAACTGAATCAGCCACCAGAGGCCTCTTGTGCATTGAACCTCTTCACCTTTCAGTAGAAAGCCGACAACTCGGCTCATTAGCCTGTAAGCAGATCCTAGTAGAAGTTTACCTAAAGGAATTGAGTTTCCTTGAGCTAATCTCTCTGCAAGGGCCTTGAAAGGGTAGGCTGGTCCTAGAGAAGCACCACAAAAGACAAACCTCTTCAGCCACATGATCAAGAATGCTGTGTGCTCTTTCTCACTGATGCTTGGAGTTGTCAGATGATGAGTATTGATATAGCCGGTCCAGCCTTTGTATTCACCCAACTTTGGGAACTGCTTCTCGCCTGTGGAAAGAAGAGTCCAGTACGGGTAAGTCCCGGTGATCTGAAGGCCGGTGAGCATGTGAATGTCACCCAAAGTAATAGTCATCGGCCTATCTCTAAACACGAAGGCGTTCAAAGAATTGGACCAGAAGTAGCTGGCAGCAATCAAAAGCGGTTCATTCTTCTCCATCTGACAGAGTGAGAGGTCGAGACATTGGTTCAGATTGCGCAGCTCCCAATCTGTCCGTTTCTTCTCTGACACCCGCCGGAACCAGTTCCTCCATCCAGCGGGCATATTCGGCCAGTTCCAGAATGATTTCTTGGACCACGAAGATGCATCCACTAGTAGGCTTCTGAAGGGGATTTGGTTGGTCTCTTGACTAATGAACTCTGCTGGATTTGGATCGCCCATCGGACCCAGGTAATAAGCAGAAGGAACATCGCTCAGTAGAATCAAGATCTCATTTTTCAACTCCTAGATGATGAACAACATATGTGACCAATTGGGTAAGGGTTCGAGAATGAGACTACGGATTGATGAAATTCATTCCTCGGGAATCTCAGAGGGAGTTGCCATTTGCTTGAGCTGATTAAAGGCGGCGGATCGAAACCTGAGGAGAAATGCGACGGGAGCCTTCTTGGTTAGGGTTTCGTTTTTGTGCGAAGCTTTGAAATGCTGAGCGGGAGATTGCGGTTCGGCTACGTTTTGAGGATGGAGATCGATTAGGACTCAGTGCTAATTTTGGAACAAAGCAAGTTTATCCCAAAATTGGGGGGCATGTGTTTACACCAAAATTTGGACTGAGAATAGATAGCCGATGCCGGGAGCAGAGATAGTCGATTTTCGGGAAGCAGAGCCTTCTATGCGAAGAGTTGAGAATAGCCGATCCGATTCAGAATCGATTGTTTGACCGAAACGAAGATGGCACGGTTGAAGACAGGAGTCGATTGATGACGTCCGCATGAGTCTCCAGTGCCGGGAAGCGATCACGTTTGGAGCCCGTTTTAGAAAGGGAAGATTGGGCTCCAAGTTACCTTTAGAGTAGGAAAGTCTGTTAGTTTCCATATCTATTTTGAGTTGTAATTCGATTAGGACTCTATCTTGTCGAGCCCAGGGTATAAATATAAGCCCCGGCCATTGTAATACGTACGTTCACATCAATACAACACATCTTTCGGCTCCGGCCAAACCCTTAGAAGTAGGAGTAAAATAGATTCCGGCGAATTTCTTCGAACGGGCTAAGCGTTATCCGGTGGACGCAAGCTTGCTTGTAAGTACCGTTATGCCTTACTAAGCTTTGTCTTCTTAATGTCATCTGGTGGACATGAGAGCTTTGCAGATCATGGTCGATTCTTGTTTGATATGAGTTTAGCGTCATCCGGTGGACGTGGGCTTACATCAAATAAGGATTAGTTATCGATTCATATTTGTTTGCTTATTTAATCTATGTTTAACGTCATCCGGTGGACGTGGACTTAGATTAAATTGGTTAATGTGCATGGATTAGTTATCGGCTCTAACTAAAAGTGGCATCTTAGTTAGATTCATCAAGTTACCGATGATGCTTGAGTTTATTTGTTTATTTACATGTATCACTCACCAAATTTGCCCAATCTTGATCTATTTATGTCAGCTTTTATCTTTAGATCTATTTGTTCAATGAATGATAATTGTCACATGTTTATGCATTGATAAATAGAATATGCTTACAATAGCCGATAGATCTAGATCTTGATTGTGTACGAGTTGTACTCAAGCAATAAGATGAATAATGTTTGGATTCGACGACTGATAGATTTAAATCATATTTACATTATGGCTGCCTCGATCCGCTCGATCCTCACTGTTGTAAACATTGAGTTAAATGTATTGGTTCGAAGATCTAAGTATTAGTTGTCTTATCTGCTCGTGCATCGCTCGTATTTGTCGAATCGGCTATTTAGCCGATTTCACTCTATTTTTACATTCAGACATCCGCCGAATCGGCTAAATAGCCGATCTCGATCTGTTTCTGTATTCAGACATCTTTAATCAGATTAACTTGACCTGTATGCATTAAAAAGGTTATATTTTGTCTCATGCAAGTTATTATTATTATTGATGCAAGAGAATCGGTTAACTTATGTCATAATGCTAATCTCATAAAAATCGGTTCATGCCATCCGGATATCGACTCTCTAGTCGATAGCCTGCAAACAGGGTCTGTAAGGCCAAAAATTCAGAACTATCTGGACACACCAGTGGGTTCCGCCTTGTTGTTACTGATCATATCTTTTTCCTTGTCAATTGCAGATCAAATTGACTGGCACGCTTGGGAGTCATCGGCACTCTCAGACTAGGCCTGAAGCTAGCTGGATCTGCGAGAGCTTTGTTTGCTTTCAAGGGTCGTTCCGGCTTCGCTGGTGTGTTGAGCACGAGAACCACTTTTTGTGCCAACAACGGTGTTGAAGTTGAAACTGATGAAATCCATAAAGTTCTTCGGTGGAGGGAGTATCACCTTTTCTTGGAGATTCAGCGTGCCCCTGCGTCGCCTTCCCCACGCGGTTGACTCGGGCGGCGACTCGACCTCCCCGTCTCTCGCCCTTCCTTCCCCATCTCCTACCGCGCCGCCGCCGGTCATAGGCGGACCCACCCAAAAGGCAAGGTGGGGCAGCCGCCCTACCTCCTGCCGGCAGCACCCTCTGGCACCCCTACTGCCTAAGGTCAAAGAACTTAGTTCCTAGCCGGCGCATTTTCTGTTGCGGAGAACCAGTGGCAGCGTTATGTCGAGCTAGGAAGACGAAAGGTCCTGCCGAAGGGACACTTATTGTTGGGCCGCCCAAAATGGGCCTAAATGCATTGTGTGTGGCCCAATTTTTAATAGCCCAAGGGCCTAGTAGGCGTTCACACCGGCCACAGTCATGGAGCAGGTTGGTCCATTTATCAGGTGCAAAGCTGTATACTCTGGAACAGGTTATTCCTTGCTGCATTTTTATTTGCTCGATACTAGTAGTACATCAATAGTTTATTTGTGGCTGGGTTGTTGTAGATAATGAGTACAGAAAATGAACACAAGGTGTGATCACTATATCTAAACATTATGGTGATTACATGCATGTTGTCAATCATTTTGTGTTTAGATTATATATATGATGTACGGTGAGATATATAAACTATGGAACAAAAATTCTTCTAATGTGCTTTTTAACAGGAGTAATCGTCTTCTATTTTGCATATATACTATTTATGTACTGAATTACCGTTTGTTATGGAATACTAATAGAAGATGGTATACATGTGGTTCAACCCAGATATAAGTTGGACCTATATGTCTAGCAATTACCTATGATTTCCAGCTGGGTTCGCCACAGCCGCCGGTGCAGGTCGTCGGTAGGACTGCGCGGCTTGCCGGGATGGTAGCGGCGGGGCTCTCCCTCTCGCGCTCGGCGGTTATGGCGACGTGTGCTGCAGCAGGCCGGCGGGGCGCAAACTTGTGCGAGCCGCGTGGGGCTTGCCGGGGCTGCCTGCCGTGGCTACGGTGGCGCGGCCCAGCGCCCGTGCTGGCTCCGGGCGGCGGTAGGGCTCCTCTCCCTCTTCTGCTTCCTCCTCCCTCCTCGTCCATGGTAGCAGTGGCAGCGCGACTAGGCTACTTGTGTACTTGGCTCGGGCCGACAGATCCAGTGCCTTGGAGGCCAGAATGGATCCGGCGTCCACAGTGAGGAGGGCGGCTCCATCGTGGCAACCATGGTGGAGGTGGCAGCGCCAGCTATCGGGTCTGATGCCCTACCGGCCAAATCAGATGCCCTTGGGGGAGGGTACGGCGCCCGTGGTGGTGGAGCGTGCACCTGACGGTGGCTTACTGTTCAGCTGCGTCGACGGCCGACGGTGTGACGCAGCGTGACAGAGTATGTCCGTTTCCGTAGGCTGCCCGGTCGGAGGGGGCGGCGACCGACGCAGCTGTGCAGCTCCTGTGAGCAGCCGGGGTGTCGATGCCCCTCCGGAGGGGCTTCTGGGGGAAATGAACGGTGGAGGCAGGCTAGGGTTCCAGCATTTTGGCTCGACGCAGGTGCTAGAGGCACCTTGGGCGAAAGCCTTAGCGACGGTGACACCGTGGACGCCGCTTTCTCTATTGGGGGCATCGTGTTCACCTCTAGCGTTGTCTTCCATGGCTGAAAACCCGGTCCACTCATTGGACAAGCAACGACGACGCTATCGACGTCGTTCCCTTCATGAAGGCGTCGCTTTTGGATGTTTGTCTTGGATGCGATGTCATCCTCGGTGGTTGCTATCTGCTTCTCCGCGCTCAGTCAACGTGAGACGGTGGAGATACATCGTGAAGTCGAAGCTTTTGCATCAGGGGGAGTGGCTCGGCAACGATGACACGATGCGAACCCCCTTCTTTGATTACTGAGATTCAGCTTGCGAGGCCTGGCAATTACTGTGGGTGGGACATGGGACCAAGACAGGAAGTTGGAGCTGCTCTGGTTTGAGCTCGGCAATGATAACCTGTTGCGGCCTCTTGGTTCAGAACTATCTGCTTGGCTTTGTTGGGTGGATCGTCTGTGTGTTGTATATGTTGTACTCTGTCGCGTCGCGTGGGTAGGCTAGCTTTTCATGGTGGTTGGCATCACGTTGAGCTACCCTTTCATACACATGAAATTTCATTCGTCTTAATTAAAAGGCAGAGCTCTCCAGTAATTTCTCCAGTAATTTCTCCATCACCATTGAGCGCTGCCATTCCTGATCCAGGCGCAAATCGCCCCACCGCCGGCTCCTTCTTCTTAGGGGGCACGCGCGCTCTTCCTTGGTGCCATCACAGCAAACAAGCGGAGATTTGAAGCGGGAGAAGGATGAATCAAAGAAATCCGAAAGGAATCGAAATTTGAATCTACACAGGAAACCCTAGGCGGTGGCAGCGAAAAAATGGACGATAGTTTGCAGTTGAGTGCTAATCGCTTCAAAGGTGAACTGTTTTCCTCGCCACTTGACCGGTTATAAAGGCAAGTGCGACGGTTCGACTTCTTGCGCCCTCAGTAGTGGGACTTCGCCAACTCCTCGCTTGCTCGGAAGACTGTCCCGCGCACCAAGCTGTGCTCAGATACTTCGCCGACTCCTCGCCTGCCCGGAAGACTGTCCCGCGCACCAAGCTGTGTTCGGGGACTTCGCCGACTCCTCGCCTGCTCGGAAGACTGTCCCGCGCACCAAGCTATGCTCGGGGACTTCGCCGACTCCTCGCCTGCTCGGAAGATTTTCCAGCGCACCAAGCTGTGCTCGGGGACTTCACCGACTCCTCGCCTGCTCGGAAGACTGTCCGCGTACCAAGCTATGCTCAGGGACTTCACCGACTCCTCGCCTGCTTGGAAGACTGTCCCGCGCACCAAGCTGTGCTCGGGGACTTCGCTGACTCCTCGCCTGCTCGAAAGACTGTCCCGCACACCAAGCTGTGATCGGGGACTTCGCCGACTCCTCGCCTGCTCGGAAGATTTTCCCGCGCACCAAGCTGTGCTCGGGGACTTCGCCGACTCCTCACCTGCTCGGAAAATTTTCTTGCGCACCAAGCTGTGATCGGGGACTTCGCTGACTCCTCGCCTGCTCGGAAGATTTTCCCGCGCACCAAGCTGTGGTCGGGAACTTCGCCGACTCCTCGGCTGCTCGAAAGATTTTCCCGCGCACCAAGCTGTGTTCGGGGACTTCGCCGACTCCTCGCCTGCTCGGAAGACTGTCCCGCGCACCAAGCTGTGCTCAGGGACTTCGCCGACTCCTCGCCTGCTCGGAAGACTATCCCGCGCAGCAAGCTGTGCTCGGTGACTTCGCCGACTCCTCGCCTGCCCGGAAGACTGTCCCGCGCACCAAGCTGTGCCCGGGGACTTCGCCGAGTTTTCGCTTGCTCAGTGAAATTCAAGATTTTTTATTCTTGATCCTGCTACAAGATACTTCGTCATCTTCCAACAGGCTCGGGGACTAAGTGGATACACTTCACCTCGCGGTGAATGTATTTGCTCTTCTTAGTCAAAAGTAAATATACTTCACCAAAGAGAAGCTCTTTTTCAAATTTTTTCTGAGCTCCTTACATTCATCTGGTCAAAGCAACTCTGAAGATCTGCACCTCCCGACGATTGTAAGGTGTTCGGGGACTAGCTGTGGGGTATAGACCCGTATACTCGCATGGCGCTACATGGACTACATCAACCGGTCAGGCCCAAGCCGTCAAGGACGCGTCGTCTACACGTTCTCGAGGAGATCATGCATATCCACTGATCAAGAGCCTTTGCGGCCAAGGAAATAGCTTTTTGCTAATATCTAACCGATTAATTTTCTTATTTGGCTAGAATTGTAATCTGATATGTATGGCAAAATCGACTTGTAACCCTGCTCCCCGGACTATATAAGGCGAGCAGGAATCCCCTCAAAACACCTCAACTCATAGTAATACAATCCACAAGAACACAGGACGTAGAGTATTACGCCTCGCGGCGCCTGAACCTGTCTAAATCGTGTGTCTTACGCTCTCTGTGTTACGCTCGTCCGTCTCAAGTCTCAAACGCACCTCTACCAACTTATCTACTACCGTAGGTATATCCCTCAATAGACTATCGACGATATCTCGTCGACACCAGCGCGAGGTGGGGCCGGCCACGGAGCGTGGCGACGAGCGCACTGACCCTGGAAAGGAAGGCCGGGAGCATGACAGACTCGCCGGTGCCCGTGTCGACGAGCGACGAGCGCTGAGCGGCTGAGCGTGGGCCAAAAACATTGCCTGCTGTGCTGCTGGATAAGACAAAAAAGTATAGCATTTATTACACGAAGACTCTACTATTGTAAAAGTTAGTTTCTATAAGTGATTTTTTTGCTGATGTGATCTTTTTAGATACTGTGCATAGTTTCCTCCATTGGACTGCTCTAAGTGCGTCTGTTGCAGCCTGTACCTATACATTGGCAGCGCCGCACGTCCGGACCCCTGCGCCTGCTACCCGCCTCGTTCGGCTTTGCCGAGCAGTAGCAACGGCCCACACTCACATCTGGTCGCCTGCGTGCTGCTGCCCACCGGCCGCGTCTAGCGTGAATAAGGCCCAGTTTGGATGCACTTCTAAATTCCAAAATTCCCATCACACCGAATATTTAAACACATGCATAAAGCAGTAAATATAGATGAATTTTTTTATGTTTGCACAGTTATTATAAAACCCACGAGACGAATCATTTGAGCATACTTAGGCCATGACTGAACACTTATTGCAAAAGTTTGCACACATGTTATAGTGTCATTTTGTCCAAAATTTTGGACACTAAAGGGCTTGTTTAGATGCACTTCCAAATTTCAAAACCCCCGTCACATCAAATATTTAGATATATGCATGGAGCATTCAATGTAGATGAATTTTTTGAGCCTACTTGGGCCATGATTAGACATTTATTCCCTTCATCATAAAATATATGTCATTCTCATTATCCGAGAAGTCAAAGCCTTTTAGCTTTCGACCAAATATATATACGAAAATATTGATATTTATAATAAATAATTAGTATTATTAGATAGATCGATGAATATATTTTCATGATAAATTTATTTAGAGGTATAAATATTACACTATTTTCTAAAAACTTAATTAAAGTTGAGAACGTTTAACTTGCATATATCCCTTTTCGATATGTATTTTGGGACGGAGAGAGTATTGCAAAAGTTAGCACACGTCGTAGAGTATCTTTTTGTCCAAAATTTTAGCTTCTAAACAGAAGCGGAGACGTGGAGGCAATAAAACAGATAAAAAACTAGTATCGCTAGTAGCTCGCAGGTCCGAAGGCAAGCGCGTGAGTGGTCAGAAACTCAGAAGGCCCCCTTTCTCTGACAGCCAACAGGGAGAGGAGCAGTAAAAATAGTGGCTACGAGTACATTAAAGTGAGCACATGCACATGCACATGCCGTTGTTGACCCGCCCCATCTACAGTAGCAGTAATAAAGGGAAGAGAGAAAGAGCAGCATGCATGATGCATGCAACTTCGTGCTCCACGCCCCCAGCTTTTTTGCTCCGCGCGCGAGTGCTTCGTCGTGCTCTCCACGCTCACAGCTGCACCCTGGACTGTCTGCGCCCCCTGCTGTTGAAACACATGCAAAGTACGTAAAAAGCATCTGCTGCAACATACAGTAGTACCTTTTTTTAGGCTGGACTACTAGTGCTGCAACACAGTACTAGTACATCTCACATAAACATTCATAACGTACTTACAATAGTGTCTAAAGAAAATGTCGTTCTAACGGTGTCCCTGCTCCGTCTTAAAAAAAAAAAAAAATGTCGTTTTACCATTTGAACAGTGTCCAAAAAAATGTCGTTCTAGCAACTAGGCCCAATTAAGCCCTGTTTGCATGCAACATCTAAACTTTAACTGACTAAATCTAGCTATGATGCATCAAACACTAGTCCTGTTTAGTTCACTTCCAACTTCCAATCACACTGGCCACATCAATTTTTGGGCATATGTATGGATCATTAAATATAGATGAAAACTGAAACTAATTTGACAGCTTGGAAAAATATTGTCTCACGAATCTTTTGAGCCTACTGCGACGAGCGCTCGTCGTTCCCGGCCCCAACCGCATCCTCCGGCCCGCCCACAGCTTCTATCGGTGCACGCCGATGTCAAGGCGGAGGCAGAGCAGTCGGCACTGAGATGAAGAGGTCCGCTGGCGTGGTGGCAGAGGCGGACCAGGCGAGGTGCGGATAAGGAGATGGCCATCAGATCTGGATCTCGACGGAGTTTCGTGCTTCCTGAGCTACCTGCTTCGATGCCTTTAAGGGGCATTCTGGTCTTTTACCTCTAGTGTTGGTATGTATACATAAGCCTAGACGAAAAACTCGAAACTCGCTAGCTCGCTCGTTAATTGCTCGGCTCGAGCTCGACTCGTTTAATAATGAGCCAGCTCGTTTCATAACAAGCAAGCTCGGTTTATAACGAGCCAGCTCGCGAGCCATAACAAGCTTGCAAATTTTCAAGCCAGCAACTGAAATTGGGCCAACCATATGGCCATATCCCTTCGCTAGCTCAGCCCAGCCCAACTGAAATTTGTGAAGTGAAACCCTAACCAATATATAGTGCTGACTGCTGTGCTGACCGAGTGACCGTGAGGGCGAGGCGCCGCACGGCCGCACCGCACGCCGCACGCGCTCGGCCGCCGCAAGCAGCACGCCTGCGCTAAGCGCTCGGCCGCCCTCCTTCCTCGCCACTCAGCGGCTCGGCGCTCACAGGCACGCGCTCGGCCGCCCTCCTTCTCCTTCCTCGCTGGACGCCGGACGCAGGCTGCAGGCACACCGCAGTGCCGCACGCACCACGCAGTCTCTGGTCTCCATCTCCACAAGCAGGCAAGCTGCTCGCCGGCTTGCCCCCATCTCCACAAGCAGGCCATGAAGGATGAGGAAGAGGTCCAAGGGATGCTTCCTCCGGTGGCAGCAAGTCTTGAATCGAGGAACAAACGCAAGATGGTGCCGCCGTCGTCAAGCAATCGCGGTGGCCGCGGTCGTGGTCGTGGATCCGCAGCCGTAGAGCCCACTACTCCATCGGCCTCCATATCAGTAGAAACAGACACGGTATGCATTTTTCTTGATGATTTGATCTGTAGTTGTAGCCTATGAGTGTCGCTGCTTGTGTAGGATTTGGGTCAGGGTCTGGATGCCCCTATGCCGTTATATTTATGTTTATTCATGTGAGCATATGCCAATCTGTAGACTGGAGACTATAATCTATGAGCGAAATTGATTTTTGACATGTATATAATCTGTGTACCAGCACATGGAGCCTTTGGCGGAGGATGAGGATGGCAGAGAGAACTTTGATGATACTGCTATATCTGTAAGCGTGCCATCAGATGATGATGATGAAAGTCAAGAGGAGGAGGAGGATGTAGATGAAGCAAGTGTGCCATCAAATCCTTCAAAGGCAGGCAGAGGGCAGAAGAAATTGAAGCCTGGGGCTGGTATTCATATATCTCCTTCTAAGACAAAGGTAAAGAGAGGAAAGAGGGCTGGTTGTTGGAAGTATTTCAAGGAGTTAAGTGTTCAATCTGCGAAGGAGTTTGGTGTTATGGTGACAAAGGCTAAGTGCAGATTCTGTCATAAGAGTTATGTATATCGTCCAGGGGGAGCAACTTCACAGCTGAACCGCCACCTTGCGCGCTGCACACAGTTTCAGAACAAGCTTGCTAAGGCTAAACGACAACTTGCTCAAGGTACACTCAACTATGTTGCAGATGATGGTTGTCTTCTTGTTAATCCTACTGAATATGACCATGAGCACACTAGAAAATTGATTGCAAAGATGATAATTGTCCATGAGTATTCGTTTAGGATGGTTGAGCATAAATGGTTTAATATCTTGATGAAGTGGATGAATAGTAACTATGAATGTATTGGTAGGAAGACTATTAAAAATGAATGCATGAAAGTTTATGAATCTGAGAAAGAGCTGCTAAAGAAGAGTCTTAGAGAGGCTGAATCAATAAGTTTGACAACTGATTTGTAGACATCCAATCAAAATGTTCAGTACATGTGTTTGGTGGCACACTACATAGATAGTGATTGGGTTTTGCAATGCCGTGTTCTTAACTTTGTTGAGTTAGATCCTCCCCACACTGGTTTGGTGATAGCTCATGCTGTTTTTGAGTGCTTGGTGGAATGGAAAATAGAGGATAAGGTCATGTCAATCACCCTTGATAATGCTTCAAATAATGATACTGCTACTACAAGTTTGTCTGCCAAGCTGCTTGCTAGAAAGATGGTCAGTTTGATCCCCAATATTTTCATGTTCGTTGTGCTGCTCACATAGTCAATTTGGTTGTTAATGATGGTCTAGAACAAATAGAAGGTCTCATAAGTGACCTAAGGAATACTGTGAAATATTTCAAGAGGTCTCCAGGTCGCCTGTATAAATTTGTTGAGGTTTGCAATGATTATGCTATCAAAGTTGGGAAATGTTTGTCTCTTGATGTTAAAACAAGGTGGAACTCAACATATAAAATGCTTGACACTTGCATTGAGTATAGGTCTGCATTTGGTTATTATGCTCAAGTAGACCAGAACTATGCATGGGAACCTACAGAAACTGAATGGGACATATATGAGAAGATTAGACCAATTCTAGGAGAGATGGCTGGAGCAACCACTGCATTTTCAGGATCAGTTTACCCTACTGCTAATGTCTTCTACCCTTACATTTTGAAAGTTAAGATTGCATTGTTAAATGCAAAAAATTCTGAGGACCCATATTTGAAGAAAATGGCTGCTGCAATGTTAGAAAAATTTGATAAATATTGGGAAGAGAAGAACAATGTAATGGTTATTGCTACCATTCTTGACCCTCGGTTCAAAATGAGATATATTCAGTTCTATTTTAATCAACTTTATGGCTCCTTAAGGTGTGAACAAGAGGTTGCTGATATAAAAAAAGAGTTAGAAGAGCTCTACAAGAAGCATGAGTTGGAGCAGCGGCGGAAAATGGGTGGTAGTACCAGCTCATCAACCACTCAATCAGCCTCATCATCAAAAGAAACAAACAGCTCAGTGGCTTGTCTTGTTTCAAGTGAATTTCAGTCCTTTCTAGAATCAAGTGCTTCAGAAAGTTTCAAATCTGAGTTACTTATCTACCTAGATGAAGCAAACCATCCTTTACATGATAAGAATTTTAACTTACTTCACTATTGGAAGGTGAATGCTCCTAGATTTCCTGTTGTGTCTAGCATGGCAAAGAAGTTCTTAGCTGTCCCAGCTAGCAGTGTATCATCTGAGTCCACTTTCAGTTGTGGAGGTAGAATTCTTGATGACTATAGGAGTTCTTTGAAGCCAGCGACAGTTCAAGCACTGGTTTGTGCATCTAGCTGGATACGAGGTTCTAAAAGTCCTCCAATTCTTCTGGTATGTGATTTGTAGTCTATTTTTCAACTCCATTTTCCCCTAAGTTTGTGCATGTAAATATGTTATGCTTAATTCTTTTACTGTTTTTATAGGGAGAAGAGGGTGATGATGGTGACATTGAGAGTGTGGAGCTTCCCAGTAGTGTGGTGGAAAGCAACTAGTAAGTTTATTTTAGAATGTGCCACACTGTGGAGAAAATAACATTTATCATATTTTTTTTCTCACTTGATGTGCTGTTCACATGCAAGTAAGTAACAAGATATAAAGGGAGAAAAGAACCATGGAGTAGGGACCTGTTGGCTGCGTTCCATGGCTGCTTGCCTGCTTTTGACTTGCTTTTGGTGTATACATATAACATATTATTACCTACAAAACTGATCAGTCTACCACTCAAGCTGTAGTCTGCAGCTCATTTCTTTTGCTTCATTTTTGCATTCTGTTTGGATGAATGGGTGATATGTAAACTGTATGAATGGGTGATATACTGATATGTAAACTGTATGGTCTCATGGAGACATGGACCCATGAGCCATGGCCATGGTGATATATGAGCTGGCTGGACAAAAACTTAGTGGAAATGTGGAATTGTGGCCAATCGATGGATGGATTATATTCTCCAATCTCCAGTTCTGCACTATTAATTTTATAAATACTTTGTGTTTGTTACTAGCTTTTATAATCTCCCTGTTTTGTGTTTTTTTGATTTGGCTCGTGAGCCAAACGAGCTGGCTCGAGCTTTTTAGCGAGTCGAGCCGAGCTACTCTGCTAGCTCGTTTGTATAATGAGCTATAACGAGCCGAGCTATAACGAGTCGAGCAAGCTCGATATCCAGGCCTATGTATACCTGAGTCTAAAATGACTCTTTTTTAAGGATGGAGTGCAACATATGCAACGTATGTCTAAAACAGCTGAAACATTTAAAATATACACTTGTAATATACGTGCATAGCGGTTACAACATATATAACACCAGATCAACTTTTGCAACATCCAAATAAAACACATGCAACGTTCATCGTCCTCAGGCACTTCTACCCAGGGAACTTCATCGTGCTCTACGGTACCCAGGCGGTGAGGGACCAGGTGCTGGCTTCTTTGCCTCTGCCGTTCGAGGCCAACTCGCTGGTGTTGCAGCCCTGGTCCAGGCTCTCACACGCTGAACTGACGGCGATGAAGTTTCACGTCAATCTCGTGCTGGAGGGCGTTCCTCCGCACACCTGGAGGGAAGACACCGCCGCCAAAGTGCTCTCGCCATCATGCTGGATCCAAGACATCGACGGGGCAACGTCGTCCGGTGATGACCTTGCCTCATTGTTGGCATTTCTTAGCGTCGTTACAAAAAATAGACTAAAAGTTCATCCCCGGCAACGGCGCCAGAAATACTTGTTGGCGTTTCTTAACATCACTACTAAAGATAGACTAAAGGTCCGTCCTTAATAATAATACTAGAAACATAAGTTGAAATTCCCAACACCATTACTTCAGAAAGGTAATCCTTAGCCCTTAGTGGCGTCGGCCTAGATAATGCAGTCTGGTAATAGCAGTTAGAAGTGCCGGATTGGCCTTCCTAACCGTCATTACTTACGATATGCAAAACTGTGGCACGGCGCCGTGGGGTACAACAAGAATTACAATCCTTAAGTAATGGTACTTAGGTACGCCAATCGATAGCTCAGTAAGGAATAAGATTAGTCTGCAAGCGCACAAAACTATCATTGTAGCATTTCAACCCGTGAGTATTCAAGGGTGTCGTATTTATAATTTCCCGTAGGAGGGCATGATGAATTCCATCTAGCTTTTGGTATAAACATGATCACTTATTGAATGCATAGGTAGGCATAGCATAGGCAGGGATTAAATCAAGTTTATAAGATAGTGGACACACGCATCGGAGCAACCTCAAGGATAAAAAGGGAAAAATAAAGAATAAAAGAATACAAGTAACTGAGCAGGCATTGGTCGAATACAGCTATGCAAAGAATAGCATTTACATCTAACTAGTAAGACTAGAATCAGGACTAAGTCTAGGATGATAGGGAGATCCCCGCAGCTAATCTGCTAGCCGATAGAGACTTTCGGAACTCCTACTCAATACCCGAACGTGGGGGAGTGCTAGGGATGGACAGGGCTGTCACCACCTGCCCACCTACCCCTCTGCCCATGGGGTACCGACATATTCGCTGATTTCAGTATACCCGAACACCATGCTCGCGTAATTGGAAACAACTCCTAACCTCCCGGGACCCCAACCCTTCGAATTGACAGGCTCGGCTAGGAGCAACCATGACAGCACAACGAACTATTATCCTATCCATAGTTCTTCCTCTATTCCTACTAATTTGATGAACGATGAAGAACTTTGATGAACATATCAAGAACATAACACATAGACTATGGACTAGTTCATATGCTATGATCATAATACGAACAAGATTATACTCTAATTCAGATGCAGTGCTATAAACATAAGATGAGAACTTGCTCATAGAGGAGAACTGAATTATATTCATACCAAGATATTCTTGATTCCTCCAAGGATACAAGCTCTCCTTGATAGCTTTGCCTTGCTCTACTACTACTAAACTAGAGAGAATAAGTATGAAATGTGAGGTGTAGTGCTCCAAATGTTGGTGTGTGTCTTGGAGGGGGTGAAGCACATCTATTTATAGTTGATCAATTCTAAGTATGGAAGGAGGTGAAACCGCCTTTGCCAAACCGCCACGAGCACCGCCTGAGGAGGATGGGCCCGGGAGGCCCCACTCGGGGGGCGGCCACACCCGGGGGCGGTCGATTCCCAGGGAGTGCCATCTGGCCACCGCCTTCGGGTGGTCGGTTCCTCTGTGGGCCCGAGCCTCCCCCGTGGTTGTGAATGGATTTGGTTTATTGTCTAATTTGGGCTTTCTCATTTTCTTGGTTTGCGCCTTCTTTGAATACGCTTCCTGGAAGTGCGCTTTCCTTGAGATTTCCATGTATTTCCACATGCTATCCCTGTAAGTTAGGTACACAACAAAACTCGTGGAAAGATTAGATAAAGCCCTATTCTCTATTTGTTTTAGTATTAAAATGATGTTATATTTATGTTGCTAAGGACCGCCAATAACTCCCCCACATTTGGTCCTTTACTCGTCCTCAAGTAAAGTGCGAAGGACCAAATGGGTTCATCCTCCTTGTTAGAAGAAATTGCATACAGAATATTCCAAGCTTCACCTGGATTTATGAACTTCAAAGTGAGAAATTGACAAATGGAATAGCTTGGAATCAAATCCTCTTACTCTTATTTTTGTGTGGAATACTTGGTTTTTTGTAAAATTTTGAAAACATAAAGATAGTTTGTGTTCCTTGAATGATTCTCTCAAGTCGCTCATTTTTTTGTAAGTGGTTCCTCACCAAGGCATGAAAAGGTGATGCCTTTACTTTGATCATCCTACCTCTAAGAAGGCTTATTTGGAGTTTTAGGTAGGAATGAGAAATGATGAGGCACACTTACTCTACATATGTTGTCAAGTCAAACCCCAGACCATACCGGAGGGAGTGCGCCATACTCCTAGATCAGAATATGCATGTGTGTGGAAAGTATGAAGGTGGAAACCTAATTCTAAATCTTTTTGGTACTCCATGCATCATGATTCTCCTTGGATAAAACTTAAGAAGATATGGGCTATAAGATCTTCATTTCATTTTATTCATTTTTTTCATTTCATTTTTTTTGAACGGGTATTTGAACTTTTCTTTCCCGTTTATTTTCTTATGCCCCTTGGCATGATCTTTCTTTTCTCTTCTCTTTTTTTAAGCATAGGCCCATATCTTTTATTGGCATATGAAAATCTTTAAATAAGGAGATATTATGATGGTAGATGGATGGAGTAAAACTTTGCAGAAGGAATGCGCGGTTCTTAGGATGAGAACCGGCACTTTTATTTGGTGGAGAAAGCTACGCAACTTTCAGTGTAAGAGTTGGCATCTTTTTCTTTTTCTTTTTTCTTTTTTTTGTGGATGGATGGAGTGCATGTTTTGTGCAACTCTCAGGGTGAGAATTGGCTTTATTTGGTGGGTGCAAGTGAATTATGATCATGGGAGCATGAAACATCTCTCAACAGCGGTCACAAAATTTGACCAAACTCAACGCAAAATAAGTGGCATATGTGGAAGGTTTCATCAAATAGAATCATATATGGTCTTGGTAGGTATTTGTCAATCATTCAAGGAGTATGCTATTGAGTTTTTGTTTTTTTAAGATAAATCCCAAGTACTTTGCAAGAACGAGCAAGCATCATGTCATCCTACTATATCTTATCCGTCAATTACTTAGATAGAAACGGGGTTCCTAAACAGTGTTCATAAATCTGTAGGAATTTTAGCAGGGAATAAAAAGTATGCAAACATTTCGAATGTAAGAAGACATGTTTGATGGAGTACGTAGGAAACATCATTTTAAATTTTATCTTAAAACCTTTTTAGGATGAGAGAGGGGGGAAGTTGCACAAACTGACTTTTGATTTTTGTTATTGTGCAATTGTCTTGGAGAGTCCTCCCCCACACTTGTTTTCTTTCTTGTCTTGGTTAGTCACAAAATACATATATGGAGAAAACAAGTGCTCAACATAAAAAGATAAAAACTTGATTTCATTGATAAACTCAAATAGGCACATTTACATTGAAGGTAAAATCGTTGGAAACTAAAGGATCGTGAAAGGGAAAAATACGCCTAATTATTCGTGCAGTAGGTGCAGCCTAAAGATACTCAAGATGATGCTCAACACTTAGGGCTTTAGTGACTTTACTTAGCTTAGAATTGAACTTGAAGCGGAAGCTATTGACGTCGTCGCTAAGGTTTTTAATCTCCGTATTCTTGATTTCTAAGTCTTCTTCTAAAGTCCTAAGAAAAGCATGCAAGCTAGCATGTTTGGCTATGAGGTCATTGATGATACTAGAGTCGTCTTCATCTTTACTGCTTTCGTACTGCCCTGCACGACATTTGATGGGAGGCCGAGGTAGATGCCTTCTAATCCTAGGAGTGGTGCTAGCGGACGCTGCTTCTTTGGCCGGAGGCGTGGGCTTGCTAGCTGACTTTTCACTAACACGCTTGCTAGGCTTACTACCGCTAGGAGTTTTCTTCTTGAGGCCATTGGGAGGATGGGCAGCAGCGGTCTTCTTTGTGGCGCCTCCTTCGGGTGCATGAGAGCGTGCTAGCAAGATCGCTAGAGACTTTTCCTTCACAACACGGGCTTCTTCCCTTGCTAAAGAACTCTCTTGATAGGGTGCTATGTCTAGGTTTGCTATGGCCACTGGGGCATTGATCAGCGAGAGAGCATAGCTAGACATGGTTGGCACTTAAAGATGGGAGAGCTTACCAAGCTTTGCTAGAGGGAGAAGAGCAAGGTTGGTGTGAGGAAAAGAGAGACCTTTAGAGGTTTAAATAGGTGCTATCGAGGTCTTTGGCAAGGAAACAACTTGATTGTAACCAGGGACGTGATGCTGAGGTGATCAAAATGAGGTACGAAAAAGATTGGCACGGATTGGCATGGACAGGGGGTGGCCGGTTTTGGGGGCGGTCGGTCCCCTGGGCCCGCCTGCCGGCCTCTGTCTTTTGGCCACGTGTTAAGCTGACTGTGTAGATTCTTATCCCAGTTACGATCAGACTTGATGCGAAGTAGATTAGTGTGATCATATGTATGATATGATAATGGATTTGATTGAAATTTGTGAAAGTTTGTTTAAGATCACACTATCATGCATTTATGAAGGAATATCACTATGATCTCAAAAATTCATGTTTAAACATATGGTTATTTTAGTCAAAACATAAATGCGACATTATCATCAAGCATGCATATATTTATTTGAAATATTATTTTATATATTTATATATATCTTATTATTATTACTATTAATTTTATTTTATTAGAGGAATCAATTAAGTATTTATTGAAAAGAAATTTCGAAATATTTAAAGTAAAAATTACGGATAACTTACCGGTTTACTTTCGGCAAGGGCTCAGCTTTTTTTTAAGTCCGTTGAGCAGGACCTTTCTCCCTTCATTGTTTGCTCGATGATGGTGCATCCGTCTTGGGAGAGGTAGACGGCTGCGCTTGCTTGGGCCTCTATACTTTGTGAGTAGTTTTGGGCGGTGTGATAATATTTTCAATTTTTAACTTGGGTTTCCACACCGTCTTCTTTGGTGAAGGCTTGGGGATTTCTTCCTTCTTTTTAGGAGCCATTTTGTTTTTCTGCTCCTTTATATTTTGTCTGGGAGCTGCCTTTTCTTTTGGCTCCGGCTTTTTCTTTGATTCTTTTGAGATTTTTGATATTTTTTCAAAAGCTGAGGCTGAATTTCTACCTCCTTGATGTCTTAGGGATTCGGCCCATATCGAACGCGTATCATATTGCATTCTTCTTGACGGCGAGGCCTGAACTCGAACTTCTCTTCTTGTCCATTGATATTGAAGCGGATTTCTCCAGCTCCAACATCAATTTGTGCTCCTGCCGTGCTCAAGAATGGCCTTCCGAGGATGAGTGGTGTTTCTTTGGTGAGTTCCATGTTGAGCACCACAAAATCCATCGGAACATAATACCATCTAATTTTTACAGGAATGTCTTGTGCAATCCCTGCTGGGTACCGAATTGAGGAGTCGGCCAACTGAAGTGTCATGTTGGTAGGCTCCAAGTTGGTGAAATTCAGTCTATCAAAGACTGATTTCGGCATGACGCTCACAATCGCTCCAAGATCGCATAAGGCGTGGTCAAATTGCTGGGTGCCTATAGAGCATGTGATTGTGGGGCACCCAGGGTCTTGTTTTTTCTCAGGTAGATGATTGAGTATAGCTGAGCTACATTCTTCCGTCAGCTTGACAATTTCTGAGGACGGTAATGGTCACTTGTTGTTGATGATATCTTTGATGAACTTAGCGTATGATGGTATGTGCAAGACATCCATCAGCGGAACGCTGACATGTGTCTTCTCGACCATCTCCACGAATCGGAGAAACTGTTCATCGCCGGCCTTCTTCTTCCTTCTCAACCTTGTGGAGAAAGGCAACATCGTGGTGTCCCCATAGCCTTCCGGTGTCGGCTCTTCTTCCATTGATTCTTCATGTGGTTGTGCCGAGTCAACCGGTACTTCCTCTTGCTGTCTTGGTGTTTTGCCTGTTCTTTGGTTAGGATGTGGGGGATCACGAGTGATCTTACCCCCTCACGTGGTCATTGAATTTATATTCTCAACAGAAGTAGAAATTTGAATGGCAGATTTTGCGGCAGAGGCAAATTGGGCAATTTGAGTTTCTATTCTTTTATTAAAACTTACTTGATTTTTAACAGATAAGGACAGGCTATCAAGCTTAGTATTTAAAGTTTCAAACATTTTATCATTGAGAGAAAGCTTGTTTGTAAGGTTTTCATTTATTTTAACTTGTCCTATAATAAGATCTTTTAATGAAGGTTGGGAGAAGTTGAAATTTGAATTAAAATTGAAAGAATTACCTTGGGGGCGATTCTGGCTGTTCCACCCGTTACCTGTTTGTTGGTGTTGGCGAAACCCGTTGTTAACGTATGAAGCTTCTTCATGGGTTTCGGGACAGTTGTTCCCCGAATGGCCAACATCTCCACAGACCTCACACGTCATGTGTGAGTCCATGGCCTGGACGGTGCCGATGGTAGGATCGGTGGCACATCCCTCAAGTTTCTTCATTAGTAACTCTATTTTTGCGGCAAGCAGGTCCGTCTCCTTCACAGTGTGCATGCCTTTTTGTGTTTTGCATCCTTCTCCCCAGCTTTGGTTGGCCACCATCTTCTCAATCAATGCCGTGGCATTTTCGATGGTGAGGGAAAGGAACGCGCCTCCAGCAGCGGCATCTACGTGCCCTTTAGACATGGCCGTGAGGCCTTCATAGAAATTCTAGAGCACGAGCCATTCTTCCATCCCGCGGTGGGGGCAGGCCCGGATGTACTCCTGGAGCCTTTCCCAAGCCTCAGGAATGGACTCGAGTGATGTTTGCTAGAAGTTAGGTATCTTTCCCCGTAGAGCATTCGTTTTGCTCCTGGGGAAAAACTTTGCGAGGAATGCCATGGAACATTTCTCCCATGTGTTGACTGCTTCCTTGGCTTGGTAGAACCATTGCTTCACCTTCCCCGAGAGGGAGAAGGGAAACAAGCGGAGCCTGATGGCGTCTTATGCGACATCTTTAATAATGACGGTCTCGCACAACTCAAGAAAGTTTTGCAGGTGTGCGTTTGTGTCCTCACTTGGCAAACCACAGAACTGGTTCGCCTGCACCATCGTGAGTAGGCCAGTGCAGAGCTCAAAGTTTCCGTTCCCGACATTGACAGCGGTCCCAACAGGCACGTTGGCAATAGCGGGGGTGGAATACTCGCAGAGTGACTTGGCCATGGTGGTAGTAGCGGATGGTGCGGAAGTGACCGGTTCGTTTGCCGGCTGAGTAGCAGAATAAGAGATGGTATGAGGCCTTCTCTTCCTTAGGAGTGCCTCTGGATTTTTAACGAAGTTTTCCGGCAGATTGAAACCGCTCATATACTATCCTGTTTTCATTCCAATAAAAAGAGGAAGAAAACAGCAAAATTAGCCTGTATAAGCTATGGCTACCAATGCTTATTTTGTAATCAAAGTTTATGCCAAAGCTAGATGTTTATATTTTCTTTTTTCCCTCCCTGGCAACGGCGCCAGAAATGCTTGTTGGCATTTCTTAACGTCGTTACAAAAGATAGACTAAAAGTCCATCCCCGGCAACGGCGCCAGAAATGCTTGTTAGCGTTTCTTAGGATCACTACTAAAGATAGACTAAAGGTCCATCCTTAATAATAATACTAGAAACATAAGTTGATATTCCCAACCACCATTACTTCAGAAAGGTAATCCTTGGCCCTTAGTGGCGCCGGCCTAGGTAATGCAGTCTGGCAATAGAAGTTAGAAGTGCCGGATTGGCCTTCCTAACCGTCATTACTTACGATATGCAAAACTGTGGCACGGCGCCGTGGGGTGCAACAAGAATTACAATCCTTAAGTAACGGTACTTAGGTACGCCAATCGATAGATCAGTAAGGAATAAGATTACTCTGCAAGCGCACAGAACTATCATTGTAGCATTTCAACCCGTGAGTATTCAAGGGTGTCGTATTTATAATTTCCCGTAGGAGGGCATGATGAATTCCATCTAGCTTTTGGTATAAACATGATCACTTATTGAATGCATAGGTAGGCATAGCATAGGCAAGGGTTAAATCAAGTTTATAAGATAGTGGACACACGCATCGGAGCAACCTCAAGGATAAAAAGGGAAAAATAAAGAATAAAAGAATACAAGTAACTGAGCAGGCATTGGTCGAATACAGCTATGCAAAGAATAGCATTTACATCTAACTAGCAAGACTAGAATCAGGACTAAGTCTGGGATGATAGGGAGATCCCCGCAGCTGGTCTGCCAGCCGATAGAGACTTTCCGAACTCCTACTCAATACCCGAACGTGGGGGAGTGGTAGGGATGGACAGGGCTGTCACCACCTGCCCACCTACCCCTCTGCCCATGGGGTACCGATATATTCGTTGATTTCCGCATACCCGAACACCATGCTCGCGTAATTGAAAACAACTCCTAACCTCCCGGGACCCCAACCCTTCGGATTGACAGGCTCGGCTAGGAGCAACCATGACAGCACAACGAACTATTATCCCATCCATAGTTCTTCCTCTATTCCTACTAATTTGATGAACGATGAAGAACTTTGATGAACATATCAAGAACATAACACATAGACTATGGACTAGTTCATATGCTATGATCATAATATGAACAAGATTATACTCTAATTCAGATGCATTGCTATAAACATAAGATGAGAACTTGCTCATAGAGGAGAACTGAATTATATTCATACCAAGATGTTCTTGATTCCTGGAAGTGCGCTTCCTGGAAGTGCGCTTTCCTTGAGATTTGCATGCATTTCCACGTGCTATCCCTGTAAGTTAGGTACACAACAAAACTCGTGGAAAGATTAATAAAGCACTATTCTCTATTTGTTTTAGTATTAAAATGATGTTATATTTATGTTGCTAAGGACCACCAACACTCATTCAAGGTGACGGCTTGGACGGCGGACCCGGCATTCATCCCTCTCATCTGCTGGCTGGCCGTGGCGGAGAATGAGCCACCCTACGTCCTCTTCGAGGGGGCCGCAGCTTCCTACGTATCTCTGAGAGAAGAAGGTCCTCACCTACAAGGTTCTCATTCACATCAAGTCCGTGGCCGACTTCAGTTCACGACCTCCGTGCCATCCGACGATGGGGACAGTGGCCATGATGGGAACCCAAACAACCACCACTTCAGTCGGGGAGGTGGGCCCCAGATTCATGCCTTCCCCTGCACAAGAGGCATCCTGGATGGCGACGCCGGGAATGCTCAAGGCGGGCGGTGCGGCGGCGGTGGCCTCGGGCGCCGGTCTCGTGCGGCCGGGGATCGTGGCTCGCGTCAGCACAGACGTCTGCTGCCCTGGCAAAAACAAAAGCAAAAGCAGGGGAAGGAGGGTGGACTGAGAAGATGACAAGCCATCTGGAGGACGCGCATCACAGCTGGAGGAGTTCAAATTCGAACATCCTTCGAGGGGGCAGCGTCTGGCCAATCCCTTGTGCCAGAGTGTGTTGGGGGTGCAAAGTAGAATCAACCCCTCCCAGAGGGAGCTCCTGTTGAGGAGGGTCGCGTCGTCACGTGCCGGCCGGTCCCTGTAGCCTAGGGCCCCAACTTACCTGCCTCCTGTGATCATGACGTTAGGCTCCCGGAAGACGCCCTGGCCAAGCAGTTCATGTAACAACCCTAAAAATCCACACAATCTAAAAATCCCAACCAATTAAAATTTTTCATTTATTTATTGTGAAAACCCATTTTTCTTGTGCAAGCATATAGGTTTCATTATGAAATTGGTAAATAAAGGAGTGTAGTTTGCATTTTAATTCCATTCACATAGAATAATAACTTATGCATCACATTTGGGATTTATTGCAATTTATGTTTGTATTTACTCAATAATTAAAATGGGCAATATATGTATATATACACTAAACTGAAAATAGAAAAGGAGAAAGAGAGTTAGGCCAGCCACTCGTTTCGGCCAGCCGGGTCGCTAAGCCAGCCCAAGCCCGCCCGACCTTCCTCTCCTCATCTCACCGCGCGCGGCCCACGTCGCAGCTCGGCAGCGCACGCGCACGACCGGCACACACGCGCTCGCGCTCGCGCTCGCTGCCAACCCGGCCCCGCCTGTCAGCCGCTCTCGCCCCCCCCACTGTTCTTCTTCCTCACGAAGGCGACGCGCCTGCCGGGGGTGTCACGCGAATGGCGTGACCCCGGTCCCACAGCCGACAGCATGGCAGAGCCCTGACCCCGCTGTTCCCCTCCTGTCCCCTCCTTTCTTGGCCGCCAAGCGAGCCCGCGTGCACCCTGAAGCCCTAGCGTCGAGCGGCCGAAGCCCTCTGATCTACCGAGATCAATCGCGGCCGTCCGCCATGGGAACCTACCAAGCTCGCCTATAAATTGGAGCACCCCGAAGCCCTACCCTCATTTCCCCTCGCCGCCACCGCAGCACAGACCGGCACACCGCACCAAACCAAGAGAGAGAGCGTAGGAGAAGGGCGGAGCAGAGGAGGAGAAGCTGCCGGAGCGCCGCCGCCGCGGAGCACGCCGGAGCCGGACACGGAGGAGAAGTCCGAGCTGCGGACGAGGAGCGGCACGGCACTGCGATCGCTCTGCACGGCTCCGACTCGCCACTGCACCGCCATCCTAGCTTCACCGACACCACGGTGAGCCACCGCACGCCACGTCCGAACCTTGCCCTGCTTTTGCCATGGCGTTCCACCCTCGGGACGCGCAGGCACGAGCCTTTACCGGCTCGGGAAGATCACCTGCACCATGCACTCATTCGACCGGCCGAAACCCCCGGACTACAAGCTTGCTAGACCGAGAACGCAGCACGACGCGTTCTCGGCGGAGCGCGCTCACCACCGACGCGTTCCGACGCCGAATCACCCGTTCCGAGCAATCCGTCTAGCAACCGTATAGGTTAGAGCGTCGTGGAGCACCGCCACGACCCCCTTGAGCTAGCTATGCGGATCTAAGCGCTAGAGGAAGCTTGAATCGCCCTGGCCGCGTGCGCCGCGACCTTACCGGAGCGCCGCCGCGAGCCGTTGCCAAAAGAAGGTCATGCCATGGCTAAAGTTCGCCACCAGAGTGTTGTATGCCTCTCTGGCCTCACCAATTTGACAAGACCGCATTCGATTGAACCAATACTTGGTCGTAGCCGCGTTGCCGCCTTCCGCCGTCGTCGGCGACACGCCGCCGCCACAACCGAGCACCATGGAAAGCTCGGTAGCCAAAATTGGTAGTTGGTATACCATCGCCATAGACCCTGGACGCGTATACATCTCCTAGAAGACCTCCTTAGCCCCGCCGGAACCTCACAGTCGCGGCGACATCGCCGCCGACATGTTCCGCCTCGCCTAAATCCGTTCCGAGTACCCCCGGTCGCCTCGCGCTGCGGAGAAAGGCCGCCGAGGTTCGCCAAGTCTGCCTCGGCACCGCCGCTAGATAGCCGAGCCCCGAATCACGACTGTCGCCTTGGCTACGTGCGCCTCCACCTCGTCGGAGAACCGCCGTATGCCGAGGGAGAGAAGGAGGCCATACCACGACTCTAACCCGCCACCATCTGGTCGGACGACTGCCTGAGCACGCCGATTGGGGAAAGCCCGAGCCCTGTCTTGCCGAAATATGGTCATCGCCGCCCTGTCATCGTCCGCCGCACCGGAGAGACACCGCCGCCTTGAACAGACGCCCTGGAACCCTGCTAGCACCGAATCTCCGATTCGCCCGAGCCTCCCCAGGAGAGCTCGGGAGAACAGCACCCTCGGGCACCCAAATTTCCGATTCGCCCGAGGCTCACCAGGAGAGCTCGGGAGAGCAGCCCCTTCGGCGCCCAAATTTCCGATTCGCCCGAGCCTCACCGGGAGAGCTCGGGAAAGCAGCCCCCTCGGCGCCCAAATGTCCGATTCGCCCGAGCCTCCGCAGGAGACCTCGGGAGAACGGCACCCTCGGGCGCCCAAATTTCCGATTCGCCCGAGCCTCCGCGGGAGACCTCGGGAGAACGGCACCCTCGGGCGCACCAAATCTCCGATTCTCCCGAGCCTCCCCGGGAGAGCTCGGGAGAGCGGCACCCTCGGCGCCGCGAATTTCCGATTCGCCCGAGCCCCGCCGAGGTACGCCGAACTATGCCGAGCTCCGCCGAGCTACCCTCAACCACAGCCGAGCTACCCCCGACCACCGCCGAGCTCCGCCGAGCTACCCCCGACCACTGCCGAGCCACGCCGAGCTACGCCAACTCCGGCAACTCTCTGGGAACCAGCATCGAACACCTGGTGGGCGACCATCGGGTTTGTGTTCTGATGAGGCGCCACTTGCCGCACTACTGGACCCGCGCGCCACGTGGACCAATCCCGAGCTGCCCCTGATTAACCAACCTGTTTTCTCATTTTCAGAAAATAGGATAATCTTCGGAAATTCATAACTTATTCATACGAAGTCCAAAAATTGCGCACCATATATCAAAATTCTCAGAAAAATGAGATCTACAATCTAAGACTGTGTTTGTGTGCATTTGGCTCTTTATTTTATTGGATTTTTCTGAAATACTCTATAGGAGTCGCTGACGCGACTATTTCGTGTTTGATTTCAGAGCCGGAGGAGGATCTGACTAAGGAAGACGACCACGAGTACTTGCAAGAGCTAGGAGACGACTACGAAGGTGCCACGACCCACCAAATCCTTAGATCCTATTACACATTGCAAATGACATTGTTGCTATTGCTTTATGATTATGTATGGATTGGTTGCATGGTAGTATATTTGAATTACCTGCCTTGATAAGACTTTACCCTGCTATCCGCTGTTAGGTTAGCTGCTGCTTAATTTACTGTTACTCTTCCACTACTTTCTACTTGCTATATACTATGTGGTGGAATTGGGACGGTGTATAGCTGATTATAACCACTGGGAGAGAGTGCTGCGTGCGTCTTGGGTGCGTGGTAAGGGTTGATGTCGACCAAGTGGGATGTGAGACGAGCCCATGGGGCAAGTCGTGCCGGGGGTGCAACCTGGGCATCCCCAAGCGAGATACCTGTGGCGGGTAAAGTTGTTGAGGAGGTTCCGGGTGGGATAGCCTTGGTGGTTTGAAGCCCGTGGACGGAGGTGCTGTGATGGCACGGGGAGAGTATCCCCTAAGTGGAGATGCCTGCTTGGTCAAACCTAGGATGGACTAGTTTCAGGTTCATGGGAATCCTTTTCTACTCACTCGCTTCTGATGGGCGGGAGACGGCTGGACTACTTGGTAGGACGGTGCCACTACTGCTAGGTTGAAAGGTGATAAGGGTGGGCGGAGACGGTCGATGGGTTCCCGTTCCGTTCTAGATGCACAGTACCACTGGATGGGCCCGGTACTGTGTCTCCCAGTCTCAGCATAACGGTGTAGGATCCGGAATATCCCAGGCCTGAGTGGTAGGGTGGCATCGACCTAGACAAGCAAGCACCCGGAATTCTGCCTAGGTGTTTGCGCAACACCTATGATGGCTAATCTTGTGGGTAGTGAAACCTCTGCAGAGTGTACGGTTGATCGATCGATACATATGCCAACCTGTTGGCTATGGACCTTTCCTGTGAAGCTTCTACTAGTGTAGTGAGTGTTCTCTTCTCCCCCTGGATAACATTTTTCCGGCAGTGTACCCGTTGTGGTAGTGTGCCGCTGAGATAGGCCCGAGAGGGAGTTGGGCCTGTCGAATGAGAGCGAGGTGTGGGTAAGTGAGGTGTGGTGATGGGAAAAGGGATGATGGTGTTAACTGGTGATAAAACTTAACTAATTAAACATTGATTACAACTGCATAGGAAAACCTCAGCCTATAGATCTGCTTGTATAGCCTTGCATCCACTTTCCACAAAGCAAATGCTGCATAGGTGGGCTCCGTGGCCAGTACAAATCGTACTGATAAATTTGCTGTCAGGTGACGAGAATGAGTACGACTTCGAGGGAGATGATGACGAGGAATAGGGTCACGTGCTACACTCAAGTTGGCCGTGAAGGATGAATCGCTTCCGCATCTTCTAAAGCTTCTCTGATTGTTGATTCCGCCAGTGTGGCGATGTAATAAATATTTATGTAAGACTTATTTACCGTTGTATGGATCCTGGTGGCAACTGAGATATGGGTAATTTCATGGATTGTCCCAAGCAATCTGTTGAATTACAATTCGAGCCTGTGGATTTCCCTTCGTGGAAATCGAGGTCGTTTCAGTTGGTATCAGAGCCATACTTGACTGTAGGACGAGACCCATAGAAAATGGACGCTAGAATAGGAAGCCAGACTCTCTTTTGGTTATATTACCGACCTTGCATTCACTTTTTATGCAATGGCTTATCTAATACAAGGACCTGCTAATCCGTTTCTTGAAAAATTTGCAGATGACCAGCCTTGGACCACCACTTCGTCCACTGCACGACGGCACCATTGAGATCCCGATCAATGGGAGGAACCACGGCGGATTTGCCATGGTACTACGCCAGGTGCTGGAGGAGCTGGGAGCACCGTCTGACCAGATCCAGTACTTCAGCCGAGGGAAGCTTGTCGAGGCTGAGAGGTTTGAAGGACCTGTCACTACCAGAGTTGAGACACCCGTCAGCCTGACCCTTCCAGGAATGCCGGTTTTTACTGACTACATTGCTGGAGAGACTGTGGAGGACGGAGTACAGTCTGTCTCCCGCAAGGTACTACGCGCCGTTGTGTACACAGCATACGAGTACCTTAAGGGGACCCACTTCCGTCTGCTACCTCAGGCCTTGGAGCTGCACCCTGACCCCATCCAGAGGATTCTGTACACCGGCCAGATCGTTCAGGCCGAGACTGACCCTTGCCTACGCACAGTGGCACACCACCTCCAGGAGCAGGACGAGTTCATCAGCTCATTGGAGCAAAGGAGGCGGCGTGACCGAGCACGCATGGCAGAGGTCGAGGACAGTTTGCAGAAAGGGACTCAGACCCTGGAGAGTTTGAGCAGAGCAGTCACTGACTTGCAGTTGGAGATGCAGCGCCGTGATGAGTTACACCGAGCCGAGATCGCCGACTTGCGAGACAAGATCGGAGATTTTGGGCTTCGCAATGACTACCTAAACAGTAGAGTGTTGGAATTACAGAGGAGGCTGGACGACAAGGAGAGAGCACTTGCTGAGAGGGAGCAGAGGAGCAGAGACAGGGTAGTCGAGATGATCACGCTGCGTTCCAGGATCAAGGAGTTGGAGAAGCAGTTGGAGAAAGCCGAGGACAAGTCCACCCGCAACCAAGGGATTCTGATCGACCGCGTGAAGATGGTGGAGTTCCTAAAGGACAAGCTACGGAGGACAGAGACAGCTTGGAAGCAGTCCGACGCCAGGAGAGCTATTGAGGTCTGGAAGGTACAGAGTTCGCTTCCCCCACTGGAGATGGTGGAGCCCCGGGAGGGAGACTTCCGCATACCACCCACTACGCTCAACCTGAGAGCGTGTCCGTCTCAAAGGATGCAGGAGATTGAGGCCACTCCAGAGCTAGCAGTAGCACTCGACTATGTCAAGCGCCTGACCATGACCGACGACGAGATCGAGGCAGAGGACAGCCGCATACCCGACGCCGTACTCGACCTTATGCACCAGTAGCTTATGGGACCCTGCGTGGCCCTTAGACTAGTGATACCATGAGTTATCCTGTCATTGGCTATCTGCGCATAGCACGATCTTCTTAGCAGCTAGGAACATCCTTTATGTAATAATAACCATGTGATGAGTGACATTTGGATCTTATGCTTCTTATGGTTCTTTATGCTTCTTTGGTTGAGTGTAGGATAGCATGAAAAATGTTTTAATTCCTTTAAATCGTTGAAAACATCTAACTCCTACTTAAACAACTACAAGATTATTACTGCACTGAGCACGTACCTAATAGTTTCAGATGTCGATGAGACGTTCTGCGCGTTTGGAGAACCGCCAGCCCTCCCCCGCGCCTGCGCCAGGACGTGGGCGTGGTCGCAACCGTGGACGCCCAGCTGGCAGACGTGCTGGAGTTAACCTGGAAGAAGAGCTGCGCCGGGCAGAGAATGCACCGCCGGTGAACGATCCGCCACCACAAGGCGAGAACGTGCCTCCGCCACCGCCGCCGCCACCGACGTTGGCGGAAGTGATGGCTCAGCAGACCCAGCTGCTGAATGCCATAGCTGCTGGGATGAACAGGCACCACGGGCCACCCCAGAATGACTTCCAAAGGAAACTGGAGGGTTTCCTGAAGCTGAGGCCACCTACCTTCGACGGGACCGACAGCGATCCCCTCGCTGCCGACGATTGGCTTAAAGAGATGGAGAAGAAGCTGGACCTGACCACTTGCTCCGACGAGGAGTGTGTTGGGATTGCTAGCCACCAGCTGACCGGTGCTGCACGGGCATGGTGGGACAACTACACCAGCGCTCACGAGGATCCAGCCCGCATTGACTGGGATGAGTTCACCGAGGCTTTCCGTGACCACCACATTCCTGAGGGAGTCATGGAGGCCAAGGAGAACGAGTTTCGTAACATCTCCCAGGGAGCTGATCGGATCCACGAGTACACCACCCGCTTCAACTGCTTGCTCCGCTACGCACCTGCGTCTTGCGTGAGTTCCGAAAAGGAAAAGATGTACTACTACAGGAAGGGACTTCAGACCAAGATCAGGTTGGCTCTGTCAGGGAACAAGAGCTACACTCTGCGTGAGCTGATTGACCGCTGTATTGAGATTGAGAAGGATCGCATGGAAGCACGACTGGAATTCGAGGCCCAGAACAAGGGAAAGAAGCGCCGCTCTGAGGGACCCGCTCGCACTGCTCCACCTCAGAGACAGCGAACAGGTGCACCTCCGCCTTTTCGAACCCGCCAGGGACCCTCTTCGGGAACGAGCCGTGGTGGTACCAGCAGCAGCAACTATCACCGCCCCGCTCAGACCTACCCTGCGCCGACTCGAGCTGTGCAGAACACACCCGCCCCCGCTACCAACACGCCAAGGACAAGCAATTGGAAGGCTCCTGTGACAGCTACAGCAGGCAGTGCGCCCTTCACTTGCTTCGGATGCGGAAAGCCTGGACACCGTGTGGCTGTGTGCCCCGACCTCAACCGCGCACCAGCAGCTGCACAGGGCACACCGAACCGGGGATCTGCTACCCGAGGAAGACTGAACCACATGACCGCTGAGGAAGCTGAAGCTGCACCTGATGCTGTGTACGGTACGTTCCTAGTTCAGGGTAACATGGCTACAGTTATGTTCGATTCGGGAGCTACATGTTCATACATTTCATCTGCATATGCACGTAAGCATAACATACCTGTAACCCCGAGAGCAAACCCCATCCTAACTAGCTCGCCCTTAGGAACCTTCAGAAGCATTCACATATGTAGGGGAGTGATAATCACAATCGAGGGACTTGACTTTCGAGCTGACCTAACCCTACTACCCTCCAATAGCTTAGATGTCATCTTAGGCATGGACTGGCTAACCAAACACCGGGGAGTGATATCTTGTTCACCTAGATATGTTCAGGTAACCCACCCTTGGGGAACAGCTGTCCGATGTGTACCCCAAACCGAGAGAGTCCAAGTCCTCCTATGTGCCCTGGAGACTAAAGCAGATAAGACAGAGCTGACATTCAGAGATGTGCCAGTAGTCTGTGAATTCAATGACGTATTTCCAGAGGAGTTGCCAGGAATGCCACCAGATAGAGATGTGGAGTTTGTTATAGAGCTGATGCCAGGGACTGCACCGATTGCCAAAAGACCCTACAGAATGTCGGCTGATGAGTTGAAGGAACTCAAGAAGCAGCTGGGAGAATTACTGGAGAAGGGCTTCATTAGGCCTAGTGCTTCGCCCTGGGGATCTCCCGTTTTGTTTGTCAAGAAGAAGGATGGCACGATGAGGATGTGCATTGACTACCGGAACCTGAATGCGGTCACAGTCAAGAATAAGTACCCACTGCCCCGCATCGATGATCTGTTAGATCAATTGAGTAAGGCCAAGCACTTCTCAAAGATCGATCTCCGATCAGGGTATCATCAGATGAAGATCAGGGAAGAAGATATCCCGAAGACTGCATTTGTCACTAGATATGGACAGTATGAGTGCACAGTAGTCTCATTTGGACTCACTAATGCTCCAGCATACTTCATGAACATGATGAACAAGATCTTCATGAATGAGCTAGACAAGTTTGTGGTGGTATTCATTGATGATATATTGGTTTATTCAGCCACAAAAGAGGAACATGAACATCATCTGAGGACCGTATTGGAGAGGTTGTCTCGCAACCAGCTATACGCCAAATTCTCCAAGTGCGAATTCTGGCTTGAGGAAGTTGCTTTCCTTGGACACGTGCTGTCAGGAGAAGGAGTCGCAGTAGACCCAGCCAAAATTGAAGCTGTGAAAGAGTGGGAACAACCCTGTAATGTGTCAGAAATCAGAAACTTTTTGGGACTTGCAGGATACTATCGCAGATTTATTGAGAATTTTTCCAAGATTGCAAGACCCATGACCAACTTGCTGAAGAAAGAGAACAAGTTTATCTGGACTCCTGAATGTGAGAAGAGTTTCCAGACCTTGAAGGAGAAGCTCACTACTACACCTGTACTAGCCCTACCCGACATTCACAAAGATTTTGTTGTATATTGTGACGCCTCTCGGCAAGGTTTGGGCTGTGTACTAATGCAAGAAGGAAGAGTGATAGCTTATGCCTCAAGACAGTTGAAGGAACATGAGCAGCGATACCCGACTCATGACCTAGAACTTGCAGCCGTGGTACATGCACTCAAGATTTGGAGACACTATCTGATAAGCAACAAGTGCGACATCTACACTGACCACAAGAGCCTGAAGTACTTCTTCACACAGGAAGATCTGAATATGAGGCAACGCAGATGGCTGGAACTCATCAAGGACTATGATCTTGAGATCCATTATCACCCAGGAAAGGCTAATGTTGTCGCTGATGCACTTAGCCGCAAAAGCTACTGCCATACCCTCATCACCAACTCTATGCCACCTGAGCTCAGGAGAGAGTTTGACGCGTTCCAGCTCGAGGTAGTCTCCTATGGCATGCTAAATGAGCTTCGCGTCGAGTACAATCTCACCTCACGAATCCGTGAAGCGCAAAAGAACTGTCCTGAGATAGACTATATCCGTGGTTTGATGAAGCTGGGAAGAGGCCCCGAATACCGAGAAGATGAGCAGGGAACTGTATGGTACAAGGATAGAATCTGTGTACCGACGGATTCAGCGATACAAGAAGAGATTCTGTCAGAGGGGCATGACTCCAAATATTGCATTCACCCAGGGTCAGCCAAGATGTACCATGATCTAAGGAAGCACTTCTGGTGGGAGAATATGAAGACAGACATTGCAGGGCATGTAGCCCGATGTGATACATGCAATAGAATCAAGGCCGAACATCAGAGACCAGCAGGGTTGCTACAACCAGTTGAGATACCAGAATGGAAGTGGGAGTGCATATCCATGGACTTCATAATAGGACTGCCCCGATCCGAGCATGGATATGATTCTATATGGGTAATAGTGGACCGTCTAACCAAAGTTGCACATTTTATACCGGTCAAAAGGAAATATAGAGTCGAAAAGCTAGCAGATCTGTACGTATCAAATATTTTGAAGTTACATGGGGCGCCTCTGAGTATTATATCTGACCGAGGCTCACAGTTCGTATCACAGTTCTGGAAATCCTTGCACAAGTCCATCGGAACCAAGCTCGACTATAGCACCGCATACCACCCGCAAACGGATGGGCAAACAGAAAGAGTGAACCAGATTCTCGAGGACATGTTACGTGCTTGCGTATTGAGGTACAAGGAAGGATGGGAGACCTGTCTACCCCACGCCGAGTTCTCATACAACAACAGTTATCAAACAAGCATTAAGATGTCTCCATTTGAAGCGTTGTATGGAAGACCGTGCAGAACCCCGCTAATGTGGTCAGAACCAGGTGAGAGGACATTCTTCGGTCCTGCTAAGATTGTGGAAGCAGAAGAAGGTGTTGCCCAAGTAAGAGAGAATTTGAGGATTGCACAGAGTAGGCAAAAGAGCTATGCAGATAGAAGACGTAGAGAGCTTGAGTTCGAGGTTGGGGACTATGTCTACCTCAAAGTATCTCCACTTCGTGGCACTGTCAGATTCCACGTAAAAGGGAAATTGGCACCAAGATATGTTGGGCCATACAAGATCTGTAAAAGGGTTGGAAAGCTTGCTTACAAGCTGGAACTACCGGAGGAATTATCTGGAATACACCCCGTGTTCCATGTCTCGCAATTAAGGAAGTGTTTGAAGCTTCCCGAGGAGCAAGTTCCTACGGATGCATTAGACCTGCAAGACACACTTGAATACAAGGAACATCCGATCAAGATCTTGGCACGGGATACCAAAGAGACGCGAAACAAAACCATTCCGATGTGCAAGGTACAGTGGAGCAATCACACTGAAAGAGAAGTTACGTGGGAGAAAGAATCGGACTTGCGGATTATGTTTCCTAACCTCTTCGAAGGGTACGTTATCTCTGAATCTCGAGGTCGAGATCCTAATGAGGGGGGAGGACTGTAACAACCGTAAAAATCCACACAATCTAAAAATCCCAACCAATTAAAATTTTTCATTTATTTATTGTGAAAACCCATTTTTCTTGTGCAAGCATATAGGTTTCATTATGAAATTGGTAAATAAAGGAGTGTAGTTTGCATTTTAATTCCATTCACATAGAATAATAACTTATGCATCACATTTGGGATTTATTGCAATTTATGTTTGTATTTACTCAATAATTAAAATGGGCAATATATGTATATATACACTAAACTGAAAATAGAAAAGGAGAAAGAGAGTTAGGCCAGCCATTCGTTTCGGCCAGCCGGGTCGCTAAGCCAGCCCAAGCCCGCCCGACCTTCCTCTCCTCATCTCACCGCGCGCGGCCCACGTCGCGGCTCGGCAGCGCACGCGCACGACCGGCACACACGCGCTCGCGCTCGCTGCCAACCCGGCCCCGCCTGTCAGCCGCTCTCGCCCCCCCCCCACTGTTCTTCTTCCTCACGAAGGCGACGCGCCTGCCGGGGGTGTCACGCGAATGGCGTGACCCCGGTCCCACAGCCGACAGCATGGCAGAGCCCTGACCCCGATGTTCCCCTCCTGTCCCCTCCTTTCTTGGCCGCCAAGCGAGCCCGCGTGCACCCTGAAGCCCTAGCATCGAGCGGCCGAAGCCCTCTGATCTACCGAGATCAATCGCGGCCGTCCGCCATGGGAACCTACCAAGCTCGCCTATAAATTGGAGCACCCCGAAGCCCTACCCTCATTTCCCCTCGCCGCCACCGCAGCACAGACCGGCACACCGCACCAAACCAAGAGAGAGAGCGTAGGAGAAGGGCGGAGCAGAGGAGGAGAAGCTGCCGGAGCGCCGCCGCCGCGGAGCACGCCGGAGCCGGACACGGAGGAGAAGTCCGAGCTGCGGACGAGGAGCGGCACGGCACTGCGATCGCTCTGCACGGCTGCGACTCGCCACTGCACCGCCATCCTAGCTTCACCGACACCACGGTGAGCCACCGCACGCCACGTCCGAACCTTGCCCTGCTTTTGCCATGGCGTTCCACCCTCGGGACGCGCAGGCACGAGCCTTTACCGGCTCGGGAAGATCACCTGCACCATGCACTCATTCGACCGGCTGAAACCCCCGGACTACAAGCTTGCTAGACCGAGAACGCAGCACGACGCGTTCTCGGCGGAGCGCGCTTTCCGACGCCGAATCACCCGTTCCGAGCAATCCGTCTAGCAACCGTATAGGTTAGAGCGTCGTGGAGCACCGCCACGACCCCCTTGAGCTAGCTACGCGGATCTAAGCGCTAGAGGAAGCCTGAATCGCCCTGGCCGCGTGCGCCGCGACCTTACCGGAGCGCCGCCGCGAGCCGTTGCCAAAAGAAGGTCATGCCATGGCTAAAGTTCGCCACCAGAGTGTTGTATGCCTCTCTGGCCTCACCAATTTGACAAGACCGCATTCGATTGAACCAATACTTGGTCGTAGCCGCGTTGCCGCCTTCCGCCATCGTCGGCGACACGCCGCCGCCACAACCGAGCACCTTGGAAAGCTCGGTAGCCAAAATTGGTAGTTGGTATATCATCGCCATAGACCCTGGACGCGTATACATCTCCTAGAAGACCTCCTTAGCCCTGCCGGAACCTCACAGTCGCGGCGACATCGCCGCCGACACGTTCCGCCTCGCCTAAATCCGTTCCGAGTACCCCTGGTCGCCTCGCGCTGCGGAGAAAGGCCGCCGAGGTTCGCCAAGTCTGCCTCGGCACCGCCGCTAGATAGCCGAGCCCCGAATCACGACTGTCGCCTTGGCTACGTGCGCCTCCACCTCGTCGGAGAACCACCGTATGCCGAGGGAGAGAAGGAGGCCATACCACGACTCTAACCCGCCACCATCTGGTCAGACGACTGCCTGAGCACGCCGATTGGGGAAAGCCCGAGCCCTGTCTTGCCGAAATATGGTCATCGCCGCCCTGTCATCGTCCGCCGCACCGGAGAGACACCGCCGCCTTGAACAGACGCCCTGGAACCCTGCTAGCACCGAATCTCCGATTCGCCCGAGCCTCCCCAGGAGAGCTCGGGAGAACAGCACCCTTGGGCACCCAAATTTCCGATTCGCCCGAGCCTCACCAGGAGAGCTCGGGAGAGCAGCCCCTTCGGCGCCCAAATTTCCGATTCGCCCAAGCCTCACCGGGAGAGCTCGGGAAAGCAGCCCCCTCGGCGCCCAAATGTCCGATTCGCCCGAGCCTCCGCAGGAGACCTCGGGAGAACGGCACCCTCGGCGCCCAAATGTCCGATTCGCCCGAGCCTCCGCAGGAGACCTCGGGAGAACGGCACCCTCGGGCGCCCAAATTTCCGATTCGCCCGAGCCTCCGCGGGAGACCTCGGGAGAACGGCACCCTCGGGCGCACCAAATCTCCGATTCGCCCGAGCCTCCCCGGGAGAGCTCTGGAGAGCGGCACCCTCGGCGCCGCGAATTTCCGATTCGCCCGAGCCCCGCCGAGGTACGCCGAACTATGCCGAGCTCCGCCGAGCTACCCTCAACCACAGCCGAGCTACCCCCGACCACCGCCGAGCTCCGCCGAGCTACCCTCAACCATAGCCGAGCTACCCCCGACCACTGCCGAGCCACGCCGAGCTACGCCAACTCCGGCAACTCTCTGGGAACCAGCATCGAACACCTGGTGGGCGACCATCGGGTTTGTGTTCTGATGAGGGCCACTTGCCGCACTACTAGACCCGCGCGCCACGTGGACCAATCCCGAGGTGCCCCTGATTAACCAACCAGTTTTCTCATTTTCAGAAAATAGGATAATCTTCGAAAATTCATAACTTATTCATACGAAGTCCAAAAATTGCGCACCATATATCAAAATTCTCAGAAAAATGAGATCTACAATCTAAGACTGTGTTTGTGTGCATTTGGCTCTTTATTTTATTGGATTTTTCTGAAATACTCTATAGGAGTCGCTGACGCGACTATTTCGTGTTTGATTTCAGAGCCGGAGGAGGATCTGACTAAGGAAGACGACCATGAGTACTTCCAAGAGCTAGGAGACGACTACGAAGGTGCCACGACCCACCAAATCCTTAGATCCTATTACGCATTGCAAATGACATTGTTGCTATTGCTTTATGATTATGTATGGATTGTTTGCATGGTAGTATATTTGAATTACCTGCCTTGATAAGACTTTACCCTGCTATCCGCTGTTAGGTTAGCTGCTGCTTAATTTACTGTTACTCTTCCACTACTTTCTACTTGCTATATGCTATGTGGTGGAATTGGGACGGTGTATAGCTGATTATAACCACTGGGAGAGAGTGCTGCGTGCGTCTTGGGTGCGTGGTAAGGGTTGATGTCGACCAAGTGGGATGTGAGACGAGCCCATGGGGCAAGTCGTGCCGGGGGTGCAACCTGGGCATCCCCAAGCGAGATACCTGTGGCGGGTAAAGTTGTTGAGGAGGTTCCGGGTGGGATGGCCTTGGTGGTTTGAAGCCCGTGGACGGAGGTGCTGTGATGGCACGGGGAGAGTATCCCCTAAGTGGAGATGCCTGCTTGGTCAAACCTAGGATGGACTAGTTTCAGGTTCATGGGAATCCTTTTCTACTCACTCGCTTCTGATGGGCGGGAGACGGCTGGACTACTTGGTAGGACGGTGCCACTACTGCTAGGTTGAAAGGTGATAAGGGTGGGCGGAGACGGTCGATGGGTTCCCGTTCCGTTCTAGATGCACAGTACCACTGGATGGGCCCGGTACTGTGTCTCCCAGTCTCAGCATAACGGTGTAGGATCCGGAATATCCCAGGCCTGAGTGGTAGGGTGGCATCGACCTAGGCAAGCAAGCACCTGGAATTCTGCCTAGGTGTTTGCGCAACACCTATGATGGCTAATCTTGTGGGTAGTGAAACCTCTGCAGAGTGTACGGTTGATCGATCGATACATATGCCAACCTGTTGGCTATGGACCTTTCCTGTGAAACTTCTACTAGTGTAGTGAGTGTTCTCTTCTCCCCCTGGATAACATTTTTCCGGCAGTGTACCCGTTGTGGTAGTGTGCCGCTGAGATAGGCCCGAGAGGGAGTTGGGCCTGTCGAATGAGAGCGAGGTGTGGGTAAGTGAGGTGTGGTGATGGGAAAAGGGATGATGGTGTTAACTGGTGATAAAACTTAACTAATTAAACATTGATTACAGCTGCATAGGAAAACCTCAGCCTATAGGTCTGCTTGTATAGCCTTGCATCCACTTTCCACAAAGCAAATGCTGCATAGGTGGGCTCCGTGGCCAGTACAAATCGTACTGATAAATTTGCTGTCAGGTGACGAGAATGAGTACGACTTCGAGGGAGATGATGACGAGGAATAGGGTCACGTGCTACACTCAAGTTGGCCGTGAAGGATGAATCGCTTCCGCATCTTCTAAAGCTTCTCTGATTGTTGATTCCGCCAGTGTGGCGATGTAATAAATATTTATGTAAGACTTATTTACCGTTGTATGGATCCTGGTGGCAACTGAGATATGGGTAATTTCATGGATTGTCCCAAGCAATCTGTTGAATTACAATTCGAGCCTGTGGATTTCCCTTCGTGGAAATCGAGGTCGTTTCAGTTCAGTGAGCCGGAGGACCTAGGCGGTTCTCTGGGCTCGTTCGGTGACGGCAAGCTCCCAGAAGACACCCGGGCCAAGCAAAACAGGGACCCAATGGACCTTGGTGGGTCTCAGGACCCTGTCACAGCTGCTGCGCTGTAGGCCGACGGGTCATGCAAAGTCCTGGTGGGCCAGGCCTAGGATCTAGAGACGGACCCCGAGGAGGCCTCGGAGCAAATTGCTGCATCCGCGGGGCTCCCTCCTGCCTTCACCGTGGGCTCCAACCTCTTGACACCGGACACCGCTGATTTGGTGTCGCTGGCTCCGCCGCTCTGCACTCGACCATGGCCCGTGCAGAGGACTCCTCCCAGACACTGGTTACTGATGGTGTCGCGACGCCGGACGTCCGATCTCCAGAGGCCACCAAAGACAGTTTTGGAGAGGGGGCTGGTATGCCGCCGGCGCTCACTACTCCACCTTGTTCGCCTCTCCAGGCCACGGCTGTGGTTCCTCAAACCGGACAAAGTGACAAGAGCGAGGATTCCTTCAGTGGTCGCCTCAAGAAGTTCACGGCTCAGGTCATCCGGAAAGCTGCCTCGCCCCTTCTGCCGGTGCGCATCCATGACTCGCCACCGACCAAGTCCCTGCTCAAGAGCAAGCGGATCGCTGCTTAGCCCCTGGCCAAGGTGCCGGTCTCTCACCACGGGCTTCAGCCCTGGTCATGTAGAGGTTGGGGCTGTCCAAGGGAGGGGCAAAGCTCACTAACTCGGCCTTGAAGAAATTCAACGATTTGTTTGCGGGCCAGCTCAACCCCTCACACGCGGAGGCGATGAAGGAGCTCTTCCCCGATGATGCAAGACCGGCGCGGCCCAAGCGGCGCGGCGTGGTCCGCGCTTAATACGCAGGCCTGGCTTGTGTAAGCTATTGTGTCTTTCCATGGATAATGTCTCCATTCTGTGCTGGAACGCTCGCGGGCTTAACTCAAGAGTTGATCGAGACTCCGTCCGCACCTTGGTGCAGGATGTGAGACCTCACATCATTTGTATCGTAGAAACAAAGCTACTCTCTGTACCATAGATGCTCGTTTTTTCCATGCTCGAAATGAACTTTGTTGAGTACGCATTTGTTCCCGCCGCCAGCACCTGTGGTGGCATTCTGGTCGCGGCCACGAACCCACAAGTGCGTCTCTCCGATGTTCGAGTCGGCTGTTTCTCAGTCACTGTGCAAGTTCACGACGATATTGTTGGCGGCACGAGCGGACCCCAACATTCCTGGTGGCTCACTACCGTATACGGACCACAGGAGGATAGTGATAAGGTGCTGTTCCTTGAAGAGCTAGCGGTCGTTCGTGACGCTTGCTCTGGCCCTTGGGCTGTCATCAGGGACTTCAACCTTATCTTGGATCCGTCCGACAAGAGCAACGATAGGATAAACAGGCGCAACATGAATCGCTTCAGACAGATGGTCGCTGAACCTGAGTTGCTCTGTTGGGTTAATCCAGCTCATACACGTGTCAGCTGAGTCAGACGTCAAAACTGAAACAGCAGGAGGCGGGAAGAGCTAAGTTCAAACTCGACAGAAGACGGGTGCGTGGTGAGCGTGCCCACGACGTCGTGGTGTTGCGACGGTTGCGCTGAAGGCGCATTGTATCCATGTGTGTGTGTCAGTTTTCATTTGTAAGAGTGTGTGTGACAGCTATGGTATAAAATAGCTGAGACATCGTGTGAGTTAGTTGCTGATTTGATTATGTGAAATCGTACTCTGTAATCCACACCATCAATTGTGAAAAGGGGCACGGTCTCCCTGTAGACCTCTGCCAGTTCGAGTCCACTGTGTTCATGTTCTCGTGTTCATTCGATTGATCTCGCATTTTCTTAGGTTAGCCACTGATCAAGCTCGTGATTGTGATCCTTTTTCATCCTACATTTGGTATCGGAGCCAACAATCACGCAGTACACATAGCTATTGTCCATCCACGATGAGCGACGTTGTTCGGAGCGGCGGCGGGGGAACCGGCGGCGCAGGTGAAGGGGGGAGGATCGTTTATCCGACTCTCACGGCCACCAACTATGTCAGTTGGAGTATCCGTGTGCAAGCCATCATGGAGGACCAGGGAGTGTTGGAGGTAGTTGAGCCGCCGGCGGAGTCGTCCATACTGGGACAAGAGGCGACAGCGGCGCGGACGGCGAAGGACAAGAAGGTGCGGGCGCATCTCTTGCAATGTCTTCCCGACGACCTTCTGACGCAAGTGGCGAGTAAGAAGACGGGGAAAGAGGTCTGGGACTGCTTGAAGGCGAGGTTTGTGGGCGCTGATCGGGTACGAGATGCGCGTCTGCAGACGTTGAAAGCGGAGTTTGATGCGTTGAGCATGAAGGAGGATGAGACCTTGGACCAGTATGCCGGTAAACTGACAGCGATGTCAGTACAGTATGGCAATCTGGGAGGGACACTGGATGATGCAGCCATGGTCAAGAAATTGTTCGACACCGTGCCTGATCGATTCCTCACTGTCGTGGCCAGGACTGAGCAATTTTTCGACCTGAAGAATCTACTGTTCGAGGAGGCAATTGGTAGATTGAAGGCATTCGAGGAGCGGCTGCAGCAAGGAGCTAGGAGCACGGGTGACAAAACTGATAGCAGTGGTCAACTGCTACTTACCCATGCTGAGTGGGAGGCGAGACAGAAGAGACTTGGTGGAGAGTCCTCGGGGAGAGGCAATGGTCGCGGTCGAGGTCGAGGCCGAGGGAGAGGTCGAGGCCGAGGAGGACGTGGTGATACGTCAGGCCGTGATGGTGCAGCCAAGAAAAGCAAGGAACACATTCAGTGTTTCAATTGCAAAGAGTATGGGCATTATGCAAACAAATGTCCTAAGAAGAAGGAGACTGAAGAGGCTCATCTTGCCAAGACAGATGACGTCGAACCAGCATTGATGCTCACTGTGGTGGAGGGGTCGAAGCACTTCAAGTCAATGCTGAGTCCGAGCCAAGCTTCAGGAAGAAAGGATGCTGTAATCCTGAATGAGAAGAAAGTCTTCCCAGAACTGCACCTCACTGGTGGTGGCGTCAACACTGGTAATATCTGGTACTTAGATAATGGTGCAAGTAATCATATGACGGGGGATCCGGGAAAATTCAGGGAAATGAATACAAATGTGTCTGGGAAAGTAAGATTTGGGGATGGTTCTGCTGTAGAGATCATGGGGAAGGGTTCAGTACTGTTTCAGTGCAAGGACAGTAGTCAGTGGTTACTCCATGAAGTTTATTATATTCCAAAACTTAAAAGCAACCTGGTGAGTTTAGGTCAGCTTACAGAAGTGGGTCACAGGGTGGTGATGATGATGACATATTAGAAGTTGTTGATAAATTGTCATCAAAGTTGGTGATGAAGGTCCAGAGATCAGCTAACAAACTTTATAAAATTGAGCTATGCTTAGCTGATCCAGTGTGTTTGATGGGTAGCTTGGAAGAACCAGCATGGTTGTGGCATGCCAGATTGGGTCATGTGAATTTTAAATCACTAAAGCTTTTAGTGGAGAAGAATATGGCAGCAGGAGTGCCAATGATATCACATCCTGAACAGGTTTGCCATGGGTGTTTGGTAGGGAAGCAACCCAGATCATCTTTTCCAAAAACAACCAACTTCAGAGCAGAAAACCCTTTGGAACTTGTGTATATTGATCTATGTGGGCCTATTAATCCTCCTACACCTGCTGGGAACAAGTATTTCATGCTTTTGGTTGATGATTACAGTAGGTGGATGAATGTGTATATGTTAAAAACAAAAGATCAGGCTTGTGACTTCTTTGTGAAGTATAAAAATGAGATGCAGAACCAGTTTGGTCAAAAGATCAAGATCCTCAGATCAGATAGAGGTGGGGAATTTCTATCCAGTCACTTTGCAGGAGTGTGTGAAGAAAATGGGATCAAGAGGCAGCTAACAGCACCTTACTCACCACAACAGAATGGTGTGGTGGAGAGAAGAAATAGATCAGTCATGGAGATGGCAAGATCAATTCTAAAAAGTATGAGTGTCCCAGGGAGATTTTGGGGTGAAGCTGTAAGACATGCAGTGTATCTGTTAAATAGGCTGCCAACCAGACCTATGGGGGAGCAGACACCCTATGAAGCTCTAAATGGAAGAAAACCACATCTTGGGCACCTGAAAGTGTTTGGGTGTTTGGCTTATGCTAAAAACACAATACCTCATTCAAGGAAATTGGATGACAGAAGCAGAAAGATGATCTACTTTGGTGTAGAGGAAGGAAGTAAGGCTCATAGGTTATATGATTCTGAACAAAAGAAAATAGTAGTGAGCAGGGATGTAATCTTTGAGGAGAAGGTGGAATGGAAGTGGAGTGGGGTAACAGCTGAAGAAAGACAAATGGAATTTCAGCTAGAGGAAGTTGTAGAAGCTGATAACATTGACTGGGAAACAGAAGATGTTGGGGCAGAGACCCAAGAACAACACCAGGAACATGGTGATGATCAGCCTACAATAGGTTCGGCCAGTGTGCCAGATTTGCTACAGTTACCACACACACAGTCACAAGAGCCTGTGACAGTGGAGACAGATGGTGGACAGATAAATCAGGAGATAGACAATGAAGATGATCTCTCAGATGAGGAACCACAGCACTTCAGAGACTTGAATGACATCTATGGAAATACAGAAGTAGTAGAGTTGGCAGACTCTGAAGATGAATCTGAGGAAGAAGCAATGCTTGCTGAAGGTGAAGAACCAACTTGCTACACTGATGCTGCTGTAGACCCAAACTGGGTGGAGGCAATGAAAAATGAACTGCAGTCCATTCAGAAGAATAGGACATGGCAGCTGGCAAAGCTACCAGCAGGACACAAAGCCATAGGACTCAAGTGGGTTTTCAAGTTAAAGAAGAATGCTGATGGTAATATTGTAAAGCACAAGGCCAGGCTAGTAGCAAAGGGCTATGTGCAGAAAAAGGGGATTGACTTTGAGGAAGTTTTTGCCCCTGTTGCCAGAATTGATACAGTGAAGTTACTGCTGGCATTGGCAGCAAACAGAGGTTGGAAAATACACCATCTTGATGTGAAGACAGCCTTCTTGAATGGAGAATTGGAGGAGGAGGTTTATGTAAGCCAACCTGAGGGATTCACTGTAAAAGGAAAAGAACAGCATGTGTTAAAATTAAGTAAAGCATTGTATGGGCTCAGACAGGCTCCAAGAGCTTGGAATATCAGATTGGACAAAAGTCTGAAGAATCTGGGATTTACAAAGTGTGCAAGTGAACAAGCTGTATACAAGAGAGGAGTTGGAAGAAATGCAATCATCCTGGGAGTCTATGTGGATGATCTGCTAGTCACTGGGAGTGAAACACAGGAAATTGAGAAGTTCAAACTACAAATGACAAAAGAGTTTGAAATGAGTGACTTAGGCCTCTTGTCATACTATCTAGGCATTGAGGTGCAACAGCATGAGGACTTTGTCACTTTGAAGCAAACAGGCTATGCTAAGAAGGTGCTCAGTAAGTTTGGGATGCAGGACTGCAACCAAACTAAGATTCCTATGAACCCTGGTACTAAGTTGCATGAAGACAAGAAAGGACAAAGAATTGATGTATCTGAATACAGAAGTATGGTCGGTTGTTTGAGATACCTTCTACATACAAGACCAGACCTTGCATTTTCTGTTGGAATTGCAAGCAGGTACATGGAGAAACCTACAGTCATGCATTTGAAAGTAGTGAAGCAAATTCTGAGGTATGTGCAGGGAAGCTTGGAATTTGGTTTGGTGTATACCAAAGGAGGAAATCCAGAGGTGCTGGATGGATATTCAGATAGTGATCTGGCAGCAGATCTTGTTGGGAGAAAGAGCACAGCTGGCATGGCATTTTATCTCAATGGGTGTTTAGTGACTTGGTGCTCACAGAAGCAGAAGACTGTGGCATTATCTTCCTGTGAGGCAGAATTTATGGCAGCAACCATGGCAGCTACACAAGCTCTGTGGCTCAGGAATCTACTGGCAGAAGTGACTACAACTGCACCTGGAGTTGTGACACTGTATGTGGATAACAACTCGGCCATTGCACTGATGAAGAATCCAGTCTTCCACGGAAGAAGCAAACATATTGATACAAGGTATCACTTTATCAGAGAGTGTGTGGAGAGGGGGCAGATTGTGGTGAAGCGAGTCAGCACAAATGAGCAGAAGGCAGACTTGTTGACAAAGCCATTGGCAGCAGGAAAGTTTGCTGTGATGAGGCACCTAATCGGTGTCCGTGATGTCAGTACACAGTAGGATTAAGGGGGAGTATGTTGGGTTAATCCAGCTCATACACGTGTCAGCTGAGTCAGACGTCAAAACTGAAACAGCAGGAGGCGGGAAGAGCTAAGTTCAAACTCGACAGAAGACGGGTGCGTGGTGAGCGCGCCCACGACGTCGTGGTGTTGCGACGGTTGCGCTGAAGGCGCATTGTATCCATGTGTGTGTCAGTTTTCATTTGTAAGAGTGTGTGTGACAGCTATGGTATAAAATAGCTGAGACATCGTGTGAGTTAGTTGCTGATTCGATTATGTGAAATCGTACTCTGTAATCCACACCATCAATCGTGAAAAGGGGCACGGTCTCCCTGTAGACCTCTGCCAGTTCGAGTCCACTGTGTTCATGTTCTCGTGTTCATTCGATTGATCTCGCATTTTCTTAGGTTAGCCACTGATCAAGCTCGTGATTGTGATCCTTTTTCATCCTACATGCTCGACATCCATTTGCACGGCCGCCGCTACACTTGGAGTAATGAGCGTCGATCGCCCACCATGGTGCGGCTTGATCGGGCGCTAATCTCCTTGGTTTGGAAGCCTTGCACCCGAACTGTCATCTCCAGGCTTTATCTTCAGATATTTCAGACCACTGCCTGATCCTACTCCAAACAAACCTCTCCCTACATTCCAAGCCCCGGTTCCACTTCGAGGTGTTTTGGCCAAAAACGGCTGGATTCCAGGAGGCACTGCTGGAGGGCTGGAGATATGCGCCAAACATCACTGACCCGATCTGTCGACTGGATGCCTTATTCCGCAACCTCAAAGTTGTGCTGCAACGTTGGGCAGCATCTAAGATCGGGAACATCAGAGAGCAGCTGTTGATGGTGCGTTCCATTGTTCTGAGGCTCGACAGGAGTGCTGAGTAGCGGGTGCTGTCCGAGGAGGAACACGACCTTCACAAGACGCTGAAGGCCAAGTGCTTAGGCTTGGCATCTTTAGAGCGGACAATAGCGCGCCAACGTGCCCGGGTGCGTTACTTGGCCGACGGCGACGCGAACACCAAGTATTTCCACCTGCTAGCCAGAGGGAGGAAACGGAGGAACGCCATCATGAGTATCAAGGATGAAAATGGCAACACATGCACGTCGGCCGGTGAGATGGAGGCGGCCATCCATCGCCATTTTGTTGCCGTGTTCGGCACGCCTGGGCCGGCGGGCTTTGCCTTGAGTTTCAGTGAGCTGGGAATCGTCGCTGCTGACATATCAGCGCTGGAGCTGCCTTTTTCCGAGGACGAAGTGCTCGCGGCGATCCAAGAGATGCCCTGTGATCGGGCACCTCGGCCAGATGGGTACACGGGCGCCTTCTACAAGGCAGCTTGGCAAGTGATCAAGCCAGATGTTCTTGCAGCCATTAACGCCGCTCTCTTCGGCGACAGCAGATGGTTCCACAAGCTCAACAACGCTCTGGTGGTCCTGCTGCCCAAGAAACAAGGCACCATGTCCCCGGCAGAGTTCAGGCCTATTGCCATGATTCACAGCTTTGGCAAATTGCTCTCCAAGCTTCTAGCTTCATGGTTAGCGAGCAAGCTTCCGGAGCTAATCTCCGCCAACCAGAACACTTTCATCAGGGGGCGCACCATTCATGACAACTACAAGTTTGTCCAGCGAGCGGCGGTCTATTTTCGCAAAAACAAAATTCCTAAGCTACTGCTCAATGTTGGAGCAAGGACTGCTCCGGCGACGAACTGTCACGGCGAGATCGCGAGATGAACTACAGCGAGTTAATAGATGAAAGACACAACGAGATTAGGGTATATTTTGCTGTCCCAACAAGCGCAGCCGCACGGTCCTTTATTTCTCAATTATATAGACTCCCTGCGCCATGTCGTGCACCGTGTGTCTGCCGTTTCACCGCGACATCCACCGCGTGCGCGATACTCGGCGTGGCGCCAACAAACTGACCGACTCAGGATTGAGTCATGACCCGGCACGCCTCCGGTCATGCCCATCCTCTAACATATCTAGGACTAGACTTGACTCTGAATAAAGATTACATGACGTGCATCTATTTAGCTAACATTTCTCCCCCTAAACTTGATGCAAATGTACCACGCCAAGTGCCTTCCGCAGCTCCAAGAAGCTTGCACGCCCCAAGGCCTTTGTGAAGATATCTGCCAGCTGATCTGTCGTGCCTATGTGATCTACCTTCACCTTGCCTTGATCAATACATTCACGTAGAAAATGAAATTTGGTGTCAATATGTTTACTTCTATCATGGTGCACAGGATTCTTGCTCAAAGCTATTGCCGACTTGTTATCCATCAGCAATTTCACCGGCGCCTCCTTCATTCCCAACAAGTCCCCTAGAAGCCTGCTTAACCACACACCTTGGCAAGCTGCTGCTGCTCCTGCCACATACTCAGCTTCACATGATGACAGAGCCATTATCTTCTGTTTTTGTGACGCCCAAGTGACCAGATTCTTGCCCAGGAAGTAGACAACACCCGTGGTGCTTTTCCTGTCTACCACATCCCCTGCAAAATCGCTATCACTGAAACCCAACAAGAAAGGCTTCAGTTCATCACCTTTGGCATACCTGCAACCGAACCCAGTTGTTCCCTTCAGGTATCTGAGTATTTGCTTCACAGCACCCCAATGTGCTTTGCTCGGTGCCTCCATAAATCTGCTGGCAACGCCGACTGAATACGCCAAGTCTGGTCGAGTGTTTACCAGGTATCTGAGACTGCCGATTATGCTTCTGTATTCTGAAGGCCTGACCACATCATCCTCCATCCTCTTGCTGAGTTTGAGCCGAGCCTCCATAGGTGTTGCTGCAGGATTGCAATTTGCCATCCCTGCAGTTTCCAGGATTTTATTCGCATAGGCACACTGACTCAATGTGATCCCATCTTCTCCTTGCTTCACTTCGATGCCCAAGTAATAGCTAAGGAGACATAGATCACTCATGCTGAACTTTTTCTGCATCTCCCTTTTGAACCAGCCAACATCGCTGACTTTTGGTCCACAGATCACCAGGTCATCAACATATACTCCCACAAGAAGAAGTGAATTATTGATGCTCCTTCTATATACTGCATGCTCTAGCTTGCTCCTCACAAATCCTAGAGCGATTAGCTCCTTGTCGAGCTTAAAGTTCCAGGCCCTAGGTGCCTGCCTCAACCCATAGAGAGCTTTTCTCAACTTGAGAACTTTGTCACCATTGCCAACAACAAATCCTGGGGGCTGCTTTACATACACAGTTTCCGTCAAATCTCCATTCAAGAAGGCTGACTTGACATCCATATGATGTACTTCCCATCCTGCCTGTGCTGCTAAAGCCAAAAGCACCCTGACTGTTTTGATTCTAGCCACTGGTGCAAACACCTCTTCAAAGTCTACTCCCTGTACTTGAGCATAGCCCTTCGCTACTAGCCTGGCCTTATATTTGACAATCTTGCCTTCAGGATCCTTTTTCAGTTTGAAAACCCATTTAAGACCAATAGCCTTCTGTGCTTTAGGCAAGTCACTGACATCCCAAGTTCTGTTCTCCTCAATGGACTGCATCTCTGCCTTCATAGCTTGCTGCCAACAATCTTCAGTTAGTGCTTCCTCCACCGAACTAGGTTCTTCTGCAGCAACTAGACAAGCTCCACTATACTCCACATTCTGAACTTGATCTGTGGAATCAAGGAGGTCAAATACAGTTCTGTAACTCATAGGTACACCTTCTGAATCTACAGAGCCACCAGTTGGGGGGGTTGCCCATTGAATTGGATGATGAAGTGGTGTTGATTCTTGATTCCAAGAGATGGGTGTATGAGGTGGTGTCTGTTGATCACCACCGCTCTCTTGGGCTGGAATTGATGAGCTTGCTGGAGAGGCCGGTGCAGCTGCATTCGCGCCTGATGAGCTGGATGCACCTGACTCTGAATCTTGGTCTATTGTCGGATCGGGAACAGTGTCGGGAAACTCCACGTTGAAAGCACTCGGTGTTGCTGCCGTTGCCTAATTGCCTGCACTGTCATTATTTCCCTCCCAATTCCATGCCGTATTTTCATCAAAAATCACATCTCTGGAGATCATTAATCTGTTCTTCTCTGGATCATACACCCTGTAACCTTTGCAGCCAGCTTCATATCCGAGAAATACACCCGGGATTGTTCTGTCAGTCAACTTCGACACACCAGGTCCAAGCTTCTTTGCATAAGCTTTGCAGCCGAACACTCGCAAGTGCTTGACACCTGGCCTCCTTCCAAACCACGCTTCGAAAGGGGTCTTTCCACTCAAGCTTTTTGTCGGAGCACGATTCAACAGGTAAATTGCTGTCTTAACAGCTTCTCCCCAAAATCTGCCGGGAACACCCATGGACTTCAACAAACATTGTGCCATCTCCACAACGGTCTGATTCCGTCGCTCGACTACGCCATTTTGTTGAGGTGTGTATGGCGTGGTGGTGTTGTGCTTAATGCCTGACTCACTGCAGAAAGTCACAAACATACCTGAATTGAATTCTCCTCCCTGATCTGTCCTGAACGCCTTGAGCCGTCGCCCAGATTCCAGCTCGGCTGCTGCTTTGATCTTCTTGAATTGATCAAACGCTTCGCTCTTGGCACCCAGCAGCTCGATCCACATGTAGCGACTGAAATCATCAACAACCAGGAGAAAATATGATTTTCCTCCCGGTGTAGGCGGTGTAATCTGTCCACATAAATCGGCGTGGACCAGGTCCAAGCCTACTTCTGCTCTATATGATGATGCACGTGGAAACGGTGCTCTGTGTTGTTTTCCAAGTGCACAACTATCACAGACTTGCTTAGGCCCACGAATCTGCGGCAAGCCTTCTACCATCTCCTTCGATCCGAGCTCTTGCAAGGACCTGAAGTTCAGGTGTCCATATCTCGCGTGCCACAACCACGCGGCCTCGTCTAGCTTTGACAACAAGCAAATTGGGGTTGCTAATTTGACCTGCATGACGTAGAGGCGATTTTTCCTTTCTTCTCTTATCAGAACCCTTCATTGCTTTGCTGCAGTCTGGTCTCTGTCGAGCACCTCCATGATGCCATGATCAATCTCCACACGGCACCCCAATTCCTCCAACTGTCCTAGACTCACGATATTGCACCTCAGGGACGGTATATAGTAAACCTCGGTGAGCACACGGTGTTCCTGATTCTTTCCGGACATTGTCACAGCCCCGATGCCCTGGATCTCAACTGTGGAGCCGTCACCAAAGCGTACGGCGCCACGTACTGACTCATCCAGCTTTGTCAGAGCTTCTTTGCAGCCAGTCATATGATTGGTTGCCCCGGTGTCTAGGATCCATGCTCCCTCCTGATAATCTGCTGGGAACACGCGCGCCTGGTTCAGAAACACCTTCTGCGCTCCTTGATCCGGCATTTGCATGACCATGCACACCTGGGTGACGAACAGTGCACCAGTCTCCGGATCAGCACCACTTACGTGATGAACAGCTTCCTTTCTTTCTTCCTTGGGCTTAGTCTTGCATTCTCTTGCATAGTGCCCGTAGATCTTGCACTTGTTGCACCTGCCCTTCCTCCCCGGTGTTCCCATAGAGGTTAGGCCTGCTCCAGAGTCGCATGCTTCGCCGCCGCCACGCGCCCCGGACTGTCTGTCCTTGCGGACATACCGGCCACCAGACTTGTGGCCGGAAGAGGATGACGATGACTCAGAGATCAAGCGACTCTTGTTCTTGGCTGTCCACTCATCCTCCGTCATCATCAAGCTGCCCCCCTTCTCCATGACCTTCTCCGTCGTAGGCTCGAATCGATCTTCTGCCGCTCTGAGCCGGCTGATCAGTTCTTCTATCGACAATGTGTCAAGATCACTGAACATCTCGATTGCAACAGCAATCTGATTGTAGCGAGCGGGAACAACTCTGAGAAACTTTCTCACCACCCTCTTATCATCAATGCTGTTCTCCCCTAGCCGTTTGAGATTGGTTGAGATCTTGGTTATTCTGACAGCAAAATCCTCGACTGTTTCTCCATCTTTGAAGGTAATCGACTCGAACTCCGCCATCAGTTTCTGGGCATTGACCGCTTTGACACGATCTGCCCCGAGGCGCATCGACTTGATGGCCTCCCAAGCTTCCTTCATCGCCTTCTTGTTCAAGAGCATGGGATGCATATCAGCTGGCACACCGCGGAGCATGGCCCCAAGGGCCAATCTGTCCCGGCGTCGCTCGACCTTGTCGTCGGTTGCTGTGTCCCAGAGATACATGGCCTCCAGGTTGCATTGGATATGCGATGACCACTCCTGGTAGTTAGTTTGCGTCAACATCGGCCAGATCAAGTTACCTGTCGCCTGGTTGAACGCCTTCTCCATCGCCTCCTTGTCTGCCGACGAACTCATCTTCGACGTTCTTGGACACACCTTCTTCTCGTTGCTGGTGAACTGCTGCACCTCTCTCCTCCTCTACTCGAACCTCGGCTCCGATACCACGTGTTGGAGCAAGGACTGCTCCGGCGACGAACTGTCACGGCGAGATCGCGAGATGAACTACAACGAGTTAATAGATGAAAGACACAACGAGATTAGGGTATATTTTGCTGTCCCAACAAGCGCAGCCGCACGGTCCTTTATTTCTCAATTATATAGACTCCCTGCGCCACGTCGTGCACCGTGTGTCCGCCGTTTGACCGTGACATCCACCGCGTGCGCGATACTCGGCGTGGCGCCAACAAACTGACCGACTCAGGATTGAGTCATGACCCGGCACGCCTCCGGTCATGCCCATCCTCTAACATATCTAGGACTAGACTAGACTCTGAATAAAGATTACATGACGTGCATCTATTTAGCTAACACTCAAGCTTGACATCTCGAAGGCTTTCGACACGCTGGCATGGCCTTTCTTGCTCAGTGCACTACAAGCTTTTGGGTTTGGACCAACTTGGCGTAACTAGGTTGCGATGCTGCTTTCCTCGGCATCGTCGCGGATCCTGCTAAATGGCTCTCCTGGAAAACCAGTTAAGCATAGGCTTGGCGTCTGGCAGGGGATTCGCTATCGCCCATGCTTTTCATCATTGCCATGGAGGTCCTGGCGCGCCTGTTCTCTGCTGCCAGAGATCAACGTCTCATCCAGGATGTAGGTGCGCAGCCAGTGAAGTTCCAGTGCACCCTTTACGCGGACGATGTCATCATTTTCATGCACCGACACGAGCGAGAAGCCAGAACGATCAAGGAGCTGCTGAAGATTTTTGGAGATGCTTCCGGCCTGGTCACCAACTTGGCCAAATGCTCCATCACGCCGATCTTAGGAGCTGAAGAAAGCCTGGAGCAGCTGCGACAAATCCTAGAATGTCGCACTCTTGAATTTCCTATCACTTACTTGGGGCTACCGCTCAGCATACGGAGGATTCCGAAGGCCCGTTTGCAGCAAAGTATTGACTCAATTGCAAGAAGACTACCGCCCTCTCATAGGCCACTGATGGCAAGGAGCGGAAGGCTTATCTGGATCAAATTAGTGCTTGCGGCTATGCCTATCTATGCCATGATGGCGGACGGTCTGCCGCCCTGGGCCCTTAAAGAACTTAATAGCATTTGTCGACGCTTCCTTTGGTCGGGACGTGAGGGTTCCGTTCGAGGTAAATGCATGGTGGCCTGGCCAATCGTCTGCCGGGCGACAGAGCTGGGTGGCCTTGGGATACCGAACCTCCGCCTCATGGGGATAGCTCTGCAAACCAGGTGGCTATGGCTGCGGCACAACGATGAGCAACGGGCCTGGGCTAAGCTACCCCTTGCTGTTTCCCAAGACGTGAGGGCTTTCTTCGAAGCCTCCACCTTGGTCCAGGTAGGCAACGGAAGGACAACGGCCTTCTGGACAGGAAGATGGGTGCACGGGTCAGCGATCAAGGACCTCGCGCCGCCCCTAATGTGCTTCGTGGGCAGAAGGGACGTGAAGACGACGACGGTGGCACAGGGACTCAACAATCGTGCGTGGGTTCGCCAGATCACCGGAGGGTTAACGTCGCCAGCCCTGCTTGACAACCTACATGTTTGGGAACTGATCGTGAACTGGCAGCTTTCCCATGAAGATGACCGCCTTGTCTGGAAGTGGTCTGCTGACGGTTGCTATTCGGCGAAATCGGCGTACCGGGCACTGCATTTGGCGTCGCACCCCGTCCCCGGCTGCGCCAGAGTCTGGAAGTCTTGAGCTCCGCTTCGGGTAAAAATCTTCCTCTGGCTGGCGCTAAGACGTAGGCACTGGACGGCTAACAGGCGCTGCCGCCATGGGCTTGACGCAGAGGATTACTGCTACCTTTGCAGACAGGAGAAGGAAACAATCGACCACATCATCACTTGCTGTTCCTATTTGCGGCAGGTGTGGTGGGGTATTCTCACTACACTCGGACGCCCCGGGGGACTCACTGGTTCGAGCACCATTTTGTGCAGCTGGGATAACTTCAGGAGGCTTTGGCTAGGGCCGAAGAAGAAGGGAGCTGATAGCTTGTTCGCCTTGGTCGCTTGGGAACTGTGGAAAGAAAGGAACGCAAGATGCTTCCCAAGCGCGGAGTCGTCGGTGGCCCAAGTGCTAGGAACGATCAAGCACATCACCGATCTCTGGATCGAGGCCAGGGCTACGAACCTTAGTTGTCTCTTACGCGAGTAGTCGATCTCTGTTGTTTGTTCCTGTGGAGGCAGCGCTTCTTGTCTATCCTTCGCCTCGAGTTCTAGCGCTCCGTCGCTCCTGTAACAAACTTTCTTCTTTGAAACATACACCTGAAAACGCATGAGATGTAAGGGTAGTCCCAATGGCAATTAATAAGCAGTTTCTATCTCTCTTAAATGACCTGCCACATAAACAAAGTGCTGACATGGCAACTCAATTAATGCGCATCTGGCCCGGCGGCGTCGCAGCAGAGGAGAAGGAATCCGCAGCAGAGAAGAAATCCGGCGTCGCAGCAGCACAAGGAGCTCCGCCGTGCTCAGCCGCCGCCGCGCTCACCCGCCATGCGCGCTCGCGTGTTGCGTGCAGCGCTCGCCTGCTGCCTTGCCGCCGCTGCTCTGCTGCTGAGCTCGCGTCCTGCTGTGAGGAGAGAGAAGCAAGAGAGGGGAATCGGAGGATAAGGCTGTGAGAATAAAAAAGGTTGTAGAATTTATTATGTGAAGAAACTCTCACTATGTGAGATAGTTTCTATGTTCAAATTTCTGCTGATATGGTTTTCTTGGACTTTACACCTGGTTTCTATCATGGGGACTGCCCTAAGAGCTCGACGCGGATGCGGACCTCGATGACATAGAGTGATGCGTCGCTAATGCTGAGTTCATGCACACACAAATAAGGACATATAATATATTTTTTTTCTTCAGCTCCACAAGCAGTTCTACCGGTAGAGCTGCAGTTGTTTTGTTGAACCACTTGGCAAAACATCTCTTTATATGAAGCTTGTTAAAAGATGCTCTCGAATCTCACGCTGGGAGAAGCTCCGATTTTTAGCTTCATCTCTCATCTACCCCCCTGTATGAACACATTTTAAGAGTTCCTTAAGTGGATCTGTTTTACTTTTTCCCGTTTATCACAAAATAGAATCCCAAACACAGCTCCTGGAGTTTTTGGAGGATTTTTTTGCCAAACGGAGCCTAAGCCGATGCAACTAGTATAGTACGTTGGTTTGTATTCTCGATCTCGATGCAACTAATAATATAATGAAGCACAGGTTGTTGTCTCATCTCTCGGCGTGAATGATGTAACTGAAGACCGTGCAAACAAATCGAATGTCAAGACAAGCAGGCACATGCCATGAATCATATATTAATATATATATATAATATATATAATGTACGTACGAAATGAAAATAGGAGGAATCAATGCTAGGAAAAGCGAGCGTCGCGGCCTCCCCAACACAAGTATATTATTACTACGGGAGCAAGTAGGATCGCTTTAACTTTTGGCCTTGGTAAACCTTTGGCTTTCTAAGTTCATCTCGTTGTAACTTTTCTTTCCTCTTGATTTTTTTTTAAAAAAGTGCTTAGGCACGGTCGCGACAGAAAAAAGATTTAGATAGCTAGTCATGTTAATGAGAAAAAAAAAACAACTGTTAGCTCTTATTCACCTAGTTACTTCTTAGAGCATCTCCAAGAGAGTAGCCAAATTATTTTATAAAGCTAAATTTAGTTATTAGTCAAAGAAAAACGTTTCCAACAGACTCTGTAAATGGCTATCTAAATTTAGTGTCTCTCCATCACATCTTATTCGCTCTCTACTTGAATAGCATACCTCACTAACCATCTCAGTCTCTTGGGTTTAAAGAGTTTGTTGGAGTACTATAATATTTTTTTATCAAATCTATTTTAGAGAGTAGCTAAATCATTAAATTTAGTTAGCCTTTTTGCTAATCTCTTAGAGATGCTCTTACCTAGTTACTTGTTCGGTCCTTGGGCACCGCCCAGCTCAGCTAGCGTGGCCCTGCCCCGCGAGACCCAATTCAACTAGAAACCAGCAGCAGCCATAGCTCGTTTGTCGCCCAAGTCGCATTGCAGTGCGGCGGAGCAGAGAGCACACAAAGCATCGCCAGTTAGCCACCCTACCCCAGCCAGATAGCCTGCCCGGCCGGCGAGAGTCGAGAGTCCAGACCAACCATATCAGCCTGGCGCCAGCCGGCTGATGGAAGGAGGGAGCTGAGGGAGGGAGACATCAACGTATAGTACCATGACTGAGCTAGCGGCTGGCGCCGTGAGCTCACTGCTGCTCGTCGTCCGCAACGAGCAGCTGCTGCTTGGCGGCGTCAAGGATGACGTGCAGTTCATCAAGGAGGAGATGGAGAGCATGAAGAGTTTCCTGGCGCACCTAGCCCGGAGCACGCCCCCCGGCAGGGAGCACGACGAGCAGGTACGCACCTGGATGAACCAGGTGCGGCTGCTCGCCCAGGACTGCCACAACTGCATCGACCTGTACCTGTACAGCGGGAACCCGGACATCCACCGCGCCAAGGGCAGGCTTCGGCGCCACCTCTGGTGGGTTTACTGGTTCCTGCGGAAGATGCTCGCGCAGCACCGTGCGGCGGTCCAGCTACGCCAGCTCAAGGACCGGGCGCGTGATGTCGGCGAGCGACGCTTGAGGTACGGCGTGGAGGTCCCAATGAAGCCAGGGTCGGGGCAATCGCCTCCGAGAGCTGGCCGGTTAGCGGCGTCGACTGCATCTTCATCGGCGCGGGCTACTGCTGCCGGAGTCGACAATGAAGAAGAAGAAGACGACGACGACCAACTCGTGGGGGCATTGGCGACCGGCGGTCATTCTAGTCGAAGAGCCTTCATTCACCCTCGCACTCTGGACGACTACGTTAAGGCAAAGCTACAGGAGTGGGTGGGAAATGCTCCTCCAAACGCCGGCGTAAGTCTGTCCATGGTCATTATGGCACCGTATACATATCAGGACCTCCTCGCTCTCGTACAAGAAATTTGGGTTTTGAAGCGCGGGTACTACCAACGCATGGTCTTGGTCGACATCCCAGCCGTGCACCGTTATTTCAAGCCGATAGGAACCAAGGATGTCCTCTTCTACATTCAGCGCAAGCTCAAGCAAGAGAAATCCCAATCCCAACCCCAACCCCAGGAGCAAGGCTCAAAAGAAGGCGAAGGCGATCGGGAAATAAGGTCATACATAAGAAAATTGCAAATTGAGGATGAAAAAAACAGGGATCTTTCCCTTCTTAAAATCGAGGAGAATATCAAAGAGATGAAGGTCTATGAGAAGCTTGACAAAATCAAAAGTGATATCCAAGGTCGACTAGGGAGTGGCGACGGACTACGCATGGGCGACAAGTTGCAGGGTGAGCTTGACCACCTAGATCTTGACGTACTCCTTCAGCTGCTGCTCCAAGCAGCTGTTGCTGCGTCTCAACAAGACCAAGGGAAGAACAAAGACATACAGATACCAGCGCTGATTGTCAAGAAACTTAAGGAGCATATGGAGGCAAAGGAAAAGGACAAGACCCTTAAAGAGGAAGAAGTGGCCAAACACATGGGGTTGGAAGAAGGAGAAGAAGCCGTGGGAAAGAATATGGAGGAGGAGGAGGAGGAGGAAGAAGAAGAAGAAGAAGAAGAAGAAGAAGAAGAAGAAGAAGAGGACGAGGACGAGGATGAGGACGAGGACGAGGAGGATACGACACAGATTCACCTCTATAAGGCTCAATATGCACACATCCTGCAGAATCTGTTCCCCAAGAGCATGAGCAGCAGTAGCAGGCCCGTGCAGGCTCAAGACAGATCGTTAGTGGGCAAGCAAGCTACAAAGAACACAACGGCTACATTATTGGGTGAAGATGAAATCAAACAAATGATCCATGACGCAAAGAAAGACATCTTACGGGAGCTGCAGGAAGGAAAATATGACAAGGTTGAAGGGACAGGTGAATCTGCTGTTCCATTTCAAAACCCAGAAACTGTTTCAGAAAAAATCGGTCAGATGATTGACAACATGAAGCAGGAGTTCAAAGAGCAGCTGAAGATCAAAGGGCTGGTGGAAGGGATTAAAAACAACTTGAACGATCATCGTCGGAGATTGAATAAAAAAGAATGTACCCTGTTTATCCTCAAAGTTGACGAGCTGATGGATGTTTCGACATCCACAATGGAGGATACCAGAAATGCTCTGAGCCTGTTAAACAACAGCTCCGATATAATGATCGTCACCACCACAAAGGAGGACATCCAGGTTGCTAAAGAATATTGCTATCCACCTCAGGAACCCATAGACTATTCTCTTGCTGGCCTATACCATGATACGATTCTCGAGCTTATTAGTAGCCAGCACCAAAGGCAGAATAATGGAGACAACTGCTACCAGCCCCAAATTTTTCATGATATCTTGGGTGAGTGTGAGCCACATGAATTCTGCATGAAGATCTTCACTCATGCTTTGTATGCTAACCCCAAGAGGAGCAATGAGGAGTTACTGAAGCTGCACAGCATCCTGCAGGATCTGCCAACATCATTCAACAGCATTGCCAAGGTGATGTTCAAGTTCTCTTACAATGATCTGCCTAAAGAATACAAGTCCTGCTTGCTGTACCTAGCTATCTTCCGTCCGGGACACGAGATCAAGCGGTCAACCTTGATTGGACGGTGGGTTGCAGAAGGGCTAACTTCCAAGGAAGATTGGCACAGTTCCGTGCGTCAGGCCAACCGATGTTTTGACGCACTGGTTGACCGGTTCCTTGTTTATCCAGCTGATATTGGTGCCACAGGAAATGTGAAGAGCTGTGTCGTAGGTGAACCGGTTCACGGAATCATTACCACCATCGCCAGAAAACAACACATCCTGGAGACACGTCTGTCGCATCACTTGGCTCGCCACTTCTCCGTCTTCAATGATCTCCAGCTTCGCAGCTCTGACGGGATTGATAAATTCTTCGAGCGGCTCTCTAGATCATCTCAAGTGTCTGTGCTCAAGGTGCTAGATCTCGAAGGTTGCAAGTGCTTCAATAAGAAGAACCAGCGGTACCTCATGGAGTTAATCTGCAGAAAGATGTTACTGCTGAAATATCTGAGCCTAAGGAGAACCGATATTACCCAGCTACCTAGGGAAATCAACAACCTTCGTGAGCTAGAGGTATTGGACATCCGACAAACTAAGGTGCCTCCACAGGCAACAAGAAGTATCCTGCTCTTGAAGCTGAAGCGTCTGCTTGCTGGTCACGTTGGTCTGAATTATCCATGCAGTTTTGGCTCTGCTGGTGGCCGGATCCCTCACAAGATCTACAAAATGGAAAACATGGAGGTACTGTGTAATGTCAAGGCCCAGCACAGTCGTGATTTACATGATATTGGAAAGCTATGGCAGCTGAGGAAGCTAGGTGTGGTTATTGATGATAAGGATAGTCACCTCGAGAAGTTGCTTCAGACGATCAGTGACCTACATGAGTGCCTCCGTTCTCTTTCAATAACTAATATTTCTGTAGCCACACCCACACCATGCAAGGCATTGGGTACTACTCCTAATCCTGCTAATGCAGATGAGTTACCTGCAGATGGCAATGGCAATGGCATTGGCTCTCTCTTAAAAAACCATCCCAAGATTCTTCAGAGTTTAACCATCAGGGGAACCACGACCACGCACAAGGGGAGTCTTCTTTCATTGTTCATCAAAGGTAATAAAAACATACTGGCCAAGGTAACTCTAAGTGACACGCGGCTGAGCGAAGATGATCTCAAACTCCTTGCCAACCTGCCCATGTTACGGTGTCTCAGGCTCCAACACATTGCATGCACCAAGAACATGCTTACCTTCAAGAAGGATGAATTCATATATCTTAAGTACCTTCTCATCGAGGGCAAGGACTTGACTAATATCACTTTTGAGGACGGTTCAGCCCGTGAGCTTGAGAAGATGGTTCTGTCTTTCACCCACGCAGGTTCTATTTCTGGTTCTGAAGTTGATTGGGAAGAGCTTGAGTGGAACAACTGTGGTAGGTCGCTATCATCACGTTCTATTTCTGGTTCTGAAGTTGACTGGCTTCCAAAGTTGGAAGAGCTTGAGTTGAACAACAGCTTCTGTGGTAGGTTGCTATCATCATTTGACAATGCCACACAAATAGTCAAGCTGACTCTTCGTGGTACAGAAATAGAGGCAGATGCTCTACAAATCCTCACCAAGAAATCAAATATACGTTGTCTGGCGCTCTTGGACAAGTCCTTTGGTGGGGAACAGAATGAGATTATATTTAAAAAATATGACTTCCTATGGCTCAACCTTCTTGTTGTTGACTGCTCGGCCATCACCAAGATTGTCTTCACCAGCGGATCTGCTCCTAGGCTCGAGAAGATTGTCTGGTCCCCTTCCACATCTCTCTCCGGCATCAACAAACTTCCCAGACTGAAGGAACTCGAGTTCAAGGGTGGCCAAGCAGTCCCTGATGAGGTGATACAGGCCATTAACAAACATCAAAACAAGCCTAGTCTCAAACTTAATGGACCAGAAACTCAAGACCAAGCAACAGGAGACGAACAAGAGGACGACGATGCTGCTGCAAGGTTCAAACTATTCTGCTGCAAGAAACAGGTTTGATGCCGGTGAAGCCTCTCCTATGGTCCCATCGTGTGGTTTGTGTGTGATGTTGCTTGATTCTCATTTGTTCTGCTTGTCTATTAGTTTCTGTCTGCTGCGCCTGCGCGTATGTTTGTGTTCTGCACATGTGAGTGCCTTGTGATTGTGGTCTAGCATAATAGTTGTGCCTATGCTTTTCATTTCCAAGTTTCAAATTGAAATGTAAATGGGCTGCACTCTTTTTCCACTCAGGGGAAGCCTTCCACAGGGTGAGTGGTTTTTTAACGAGGCAGACTCTATTGTAATTCTCATGAATATAAATGAGATATATTCCCCCATAAAGAAAAATTTTCAAAACATAAGCCGAAGAGCATACCAAAAGTCTATGCAAACATCAGCAAAAAGCTAAAAGCAAAAGTCAGTAGCGTCAATATTTGATCAAACAAAAATCACGCTAACCTATCAAACTAAAATTCTCAAAATTCAAAATAAGTGAAATCAACATATAAGCGAAGCCTGTGCCTTCGCCAAAAAGTGAGGGGACAACGTTGTCAAATTTCACAATTAAGTGAAATCCACTTCTAAGCAAGGCCTATGCATTCCCTTCGCGAAAAAGTAAGGGAACAACGTTTTCAAATTTCACAATAAGTGAAATCAGCTTCTTAGCGAAGTCTACGCGTCGCCTTCGCCAAAAAGTGAGGGGACAGTGTTTTCAAATTCGACAATAACTAAAATCAACTTCTAAGCGAAGCCTAAGCGTTCCCTTCGCCAAAAAGTGAGAGGACGGCCTTTTTCAAATTTCACAATAAGTGAAATCAGCTTCTAAGCGAGGCTACGCGTTGCCTTCGTCAAAAAGTGAACGGACGGCATTTTCAAATTTCACAATAAACGAAATCAGCTTCTAGGTGAAGCCTACACGTCGCCTTCACCAAAAAGTTAGGGGACGGCATTTTTAAATTTCATAATAAGTGAAATCAGCTTTTAAACGAAGCCTACGCGTTGTCTTCGCAATAAAAAAAATAGACGGCATTTCAAATTTCACAATAACTGAAATCAGCTTCTAAGAAAACCTACACGTTGCCTTCGTCAAAAAGTAAGTGGATGGCATTCTTAAATTTCACAAGTAAAATCAGGTTCCTAAGCAAAAGCCTACGCGTTGCCTTCGCCAAAAAGTGAGGGGATGATTTTCAAATTCGTAGTACAGAGCTAGAGCAAAAGGCTCTACAGAACCTCGCCGAGAAACCAAATATAAGCAGTCTGGTGCTCTTGGATAAGTCTTTTGGTGTAAGACAGAACGGGACTACGTTAAAAAAAGGATGACTTCTTATGGCTCAAACTACTACTCGGCCATCACCAAGATCGTCTTCACCAATGGATCTGCTCCTAGGCTCGAGAAGATTGTCTGGTCCTCTTCCACATCTCTCTCCGGCATACTAGCTTAGTGGTTTGTTATCTGTGCTATGAGGGTTCTCTCATAGCTGGGTCGTGTAATTCACTCTTCTTAATGAAGAATGGGTATAACTGAGAAAAAAAAATTCTCTCTCTGGCATCGACAAACTTCCCAGATTGAAGGAACTCGAGTTCAAGGGTGACCAAGCAGTCCCTGATGAGGTGATACAGGCCATTGACAAACATCAAAACAAGCCTAGTCTTAAACTTAATGGACCAGAAACTCAAGACTAAGCAAAAGGAGATGAACACGAGGATGGCGGCCGGACGACGATGCTGCAACGTTCTCTTTCTGCTGGAAGTACGTAACAGGTTTCACGCTGGAAAGTGCCTCTGGCCTTCGATCCCATGGTGTGGTTTGTGCATGCACTGTTCTGGTGCACGGCCATCTGTTCTGCTGCACATGAACGGGTGTCTATGGCAGCATTACAATTTACAACTGAGTATGTCTGTTTACTTGTTCTGCACGAATGGTTATATTTATGCTTGGATGTGAATTTGTGTGGCTTTCCTCTGTATCGAACATCATATGCATTTATGGACAGTTTCATGTAATAAGCGTGATGTTTGTGGACTTCTTATATTATATATCAATGTAAAGTGCGATATATATATATATATATATATATATATATATATATATATATATATATATGTGTCACTTAACTCCCTAAACTTTCAAAATGATATCTGTAAGTCATTAAACTTGGTAAAGTGTGTCATTTAAGTCCCAAACTTTCAAGGTGATCACCGCAGGTCCTTAAACTTGGCAGAAGGTGTCATCTAGATCCTAAATACTGTAGAAAATTTTAAAAAAAGAAAAATCTAATTTGGATACTGTAGCTATAATTATAGAATATTTCAAAAATTGTATCTTTTCCATACGATCTCGGATGAAGATAATTTTTATATAAAAAATGTAGTTCTCGACAAGATCTATAACTTTTTATTTTTGATTTTTTAAATTTGAGGCCGTTAAAATGCTTAGAAAAATTAAATAAATTTTCAGCAGTATAATAATCGTGTACAAGCGTCAATCAACAGCAAGTTTCTTATATGCTATTAAATGGAGATACTTTCTATTTGAAAGTTGTAGCGCTCAAAGAGATATACAACTTTCTAGTTTTGAGTTTTTAAGTTTGAAAGTATTAATATGCTAAAAAAATTAAAAAAATATAAAACCACTATGCATAAAATAAAATCAACGGTTTATTTTTTTTAGAATCTTAATGATCTCAAACTAAAAAACTTAAAACTAGAAAATTGTAGACCTCCTCGAGCGCTACAATTTTCATATAGAAAGTATCTTCATTTGATAGCATATAACAAAGATATGATTTTTTCAATGCGACAAGCGCTTCTACGTGATTATTATACTGCTAAAAATTTATTTAATTTTTTTGAGCATTTTACCGACTTCAAATTAAAAAACTCAAAACTAAAAACTTATAGATCTCGTCGAGAACAACAATTTTTATTAAAAATTATCTTCATCCGAGATCGTATGGAAAAAATATAATTTTTGAAATATTCTACAATTATACGTACAGTACCCAAAATTAGATTTTTCTTTTTAAAAATTTTTTCTGAAATTTTCTTCAGTATTTGGGACCTGGATAACACCTTCTGACAAGTTTAGGGACCTACGGTGATCATCTTGAAAGTTTGGGACCTAAATGACACATTTTGCCATGTTTAGGGACTCACAGATATCACTTTGAAAGTTCGGGGACCTAAGTAATAACTTGTGCCAACTTGGAGAACGGCCGGTGAATTTTCCTCATATATATATATATCAGTATGCTTTGGTTGGTTCTGCAACTTATTAAAGATGAACTGGTTTGTGTCATGATATAGTTACCTGTAATGCTTGTAGGCATCAGTTGATTCAAACCAGCTGAGTAGCTGTTGCACTAATATATGCCTGCCTAAGTACTTGAAGCTGAACTTTATGCAGATTAAGCCGACACATGTGATCCACAGTCTGTCTGCATCTTTTGATGATTGCCGGGCAATCATTAGCCCGCCTGGTAAAATTGAAACTATTTTCAGCTTTATGTTGGCGTGCACTTGGACTTGGTAGCTCACATAGTTTCTTCCGATGTGTTTGAAAATTGGCCATCACGACGACATATCGTCTGTCAAATTGCATGCACGAGGATTGTAGGGGCTCCAGCGGTGGTATTTACACGTTTCCCACTTTTCCACTGACTTGTTTCATGTGTATTTATTTAGGTTTTTTTAACCATACCTTCAGCGTTCATTAATACTTCCTCTATCAAAAAAATATTCAACGTATCAACTAACCAATTATAAATAAAAAATTATAAATATTTATAATGTCAAATAAACACCATTAGATTCATTGTTCGGCTGAACTGAAATTTGGTTGGGCAGAATTGTGCGGCTAAAATGTTGTGAGAGGAAAATATTATTCTGTGGTTAAAAATAAATTGAACATAACTCAAGCGAATAGAGCGATCAATTATGAAATGTTTTTTCATAATATATTAATTTGGAGCTATAAATACGAATACTATTTACTAAAAACTTGATCAAATATAAGCTCCGGCATGCAACCCATAGTTGCATTTTTTTTGGGGACGAAGGGAGTAAGTGAAACTAATTCCGTGGTAAACAGCCCAACAGGGGGAGAGAGAGAGAGAGAGACTCTGATTACGTTACAGGTATAGAATTGGTTAAACTTCAATCTCATCGATTATATTTCTTCGAACAGAAAACCATATCCTGCACCCAACCCCTGATATGCTGCACAAATCACCAGTGACCACTGTTGTTTCCTGTTTCAGATGAGTGGAGTCGACAAAGAAAACGTGAGAAACTAGCTTGCTGCAAAATCGCTCTGAAGTTGAACTGCAGTCAATAGGGTATAACCTTTAGATGCCTGAAGCTCCTACAAACTACGGCCATTCCGCCGAGTGTGCTTTCTTCACCTCCTCAACATAGGAATGCAACCCCCATCTCCTAACAGGCCATAGGACGCAATACTCAGGATGGTTGAATTTCCGATGCATCGATGGTGGGCGCCCTGCGACGAAAGAAATGATCTCAGCATTGTGCGAACATTTGAATTCATTCACTCAAAAAGTGGTTTTCAGATGGATACCTGTAACTAGAAAACAAAGATGGCAGCGTTTGCCAGTGACAGTGAAAAGCTCATTATGCCCCAACGCAGCTCAGGGGTTGAGCTCTGTTCCTTGAAACTCAAAAGCTGAGCTGATTTTAGCTGAAAATGATTTATTGTGAGAGAAAATACTATTACAGAACTGAAAAATAGACGCTGTTTAGCTGAAGCGAACAGAGCTTAGTTCCTCATTTCCGCCACAAAAGTTTATACCCTATCACATAGGATGTTTAGACACATGCATGGACTATTAAATATGGACTAAACATAACTAATTGTACAGATTGTGACAGTTTTACGAGACGAATTTTTTAAACCTAATTAGTCCATAATTTGACAATATGATGCTACAGTAAACATGTGCTAATAACAGATTAATTAGGCTTAATAAATTTGTCTCACGGTTTACTGACGGAATCTGTAAATTGTTTTTTTATTGGTATCCCAATACTCTATGCGACACCCCTAAAACTTTACACCCATGGATTTAAACACTCACTCATTTGGCAGGTACCTACAGTGATGAAACTTTGTAAACAGAAACTACTAGACTGTAATTTAAGCTTTGATCGTACATGCACCAGTAACTTACATTGTTCTCAATCTTGCTAGTGAAGGCAAAATAAAGCCCCCACATGCATGGAAGATGCAGAACACTATCACCAGTGCTCCAATCTCCTGCATGATGAATATAACTTCACATTAGACTTTGAACACCAATTTCAAATGACATGCTGCTGCCATTAGAGGTATGCACAGTATACCTGGTAATCATAAGCTACAATAGACAAAGCGAGTCCAGCACTAATGTAAGCTAAGCTGTCCTCATTCCGGAAGGGAGCTGTGGCTCCATAAAACCATGGAAAACCAGCACTTCAACCGTTCTTGATGCCAAGAAATAGGGGTAGATTACTGACAGTTGAGCATACCTTCCGTCAGCCTGTGTCAATCAACTGATCTATGAGAACGGTAGCAGAATTTCAGCTTCAAGTTTCTGAAACACTATTCATACAGAAGACCATGCAGAAAACTAGCTGGAAGAACTGAGACTTAAATCACTATGGTTGGTGCCCAGAGAAACCAAAAGGTTGAAACAGCAAAATGGATGTTTGCTTGAGCTAAGACCAGGATCAGTACTCTTTTGTCTGAAACACATTAATTGTTGTCAGAAATGAAAATGGAACATGCAAGCACTGAAAAGCTTAACGTGCAACAATCTTGACTCACGAGTTCATATTGTGAGAGATTGCTGCTTCCTTTTATGCATTTTTCAAAGTAGAATTCAGAAACATCTCTCAAATTTGACTAAAGCGATTCCTCATATGCTAAATTTATTTTGACAAACCCATAAATATCTGGCAATGCGCCAATCTTGGTCGTATTTAATTAATTAAGATTATATCTCATGTTAAAATATTGATGGCCAACATTCAACAAAGTCAATGGCAATATCTTTAAGGACCCGTTTGGATCCTTGTAATTGAATTCATTTTAAGAATCATAATTTACACACATATTAATTAACTTAATATGGTTGTATATATATTATATTTGTATATTATTAGTTGGCTATACGAGAGAGATAGTTATGTGTTCTATTTTTATCGGGTGTGAACGAGTTGAAGAGCGTGCTACAAATTGCAGAGTAGAAATATAGCATTAAGATCTATAGAATCAAATTCCATTTCTCACCCTATGAATTTAAGGTAGGCTAATATGTGAACTTTAGAAAGTGATGGAATGTTACATTCCAAGTGAAATAGGCTAAGTTGTTAACTAGTCAATTCCTCCAAATGAAAGGATCCAAATGGCCCCTAAAAGGTTACAGAACTGGGAACTGCACATGTTTTGTAATAAAACCGTGACTGCTACAGATCAAACACAATGTCTTCGAACCTTGGACCACTTATATTTCTCAATTGTATCTAGATATGGTAAAATTTGCTCCTGGACATTATTTATGGAATATAGATGGAGTTTTATCAACAAAAACGAGAAATTAAGCTCTGGATCAAGCAAGATGACTCACCACTCACCTCTGAGGACATGAGCAAAAAATGATTTTGGTAGCTCCGAATGGCAGATGCATGCTGACTGGTACTTGATGCATTTCTATACAGAATCCCCACTACCGATAGTGTGGCTGCAAATGCATAGGGAAGCAAGAATCTACTGTCGTCATCACTAACCAATACATTTGTGATTTCTTGACTTCCAACAAGGGACACTGAATCAAAGAATGTCATCAGCCAAAAGGCATCAAACAGCAGATCTTGCTTCTGGTCTTGCTGAAAATTCAGGATCAAGCACTTAATGATTCATACAACGTAGACAACACAGTAATAGCACATAAGCATTTAAAAAAAAATACACAAACCTTCTCATGCTCCAGCACAAGCCACGTCTCAAAACAAAAAGAGAACACTGAAGAGGCAAAAGCCAGAATGAAATTGTTGATCCATGAACAACGAAGCGCACTGAAACTCTTCACAACACTTACTGCAAGCTGAAGTACCCAGTACAATATGCAAGCCCTTCGTGGTCCTCTATAATCACTATTAGTGAAAAATCTGTAAGTTATAGATACTACTGGAAGGATAAAAAAAACATAGACGGCCCACAGCTGCATAAGAATGCAAGTGGGTCAGAGTTGGCTGGCCCAAACACTAACCCATTGTGCCCAATAATTTTTTTTTTGGGGTTTTGGGTCAACCCAACCCACTTTTATAATTAGTTCTAGTTCCACCTAGAGCACCAAACTCGTGGGCGCCACGACGGGCAGTGGCTGAGAGCGCTCCAGCTGTTGATCGCAAGTACGCGCACACGCACATGGAAGAAACGTCACCGCATTGCCATACTGAGCCACACAGCCAGTGAGCCGCTGCAGATGATGGCTATTGGGGTATTGGGTAACCCAACGTGCTCGACACCAATTGGAACCAAATACTCGATGGGCCAAGCTGCTGGATATTTACTCCATACGGTGTTTTTTGGGTAGTGGGTCGTTGGATCGACCCACTGAAATCTACATCGTGACAGCTGCATCACATAACAATACCTGCTCCAAAGGATACATGTAGCTTATGGAACAAAAAACTACACATGCAAAGAGAAGAAAAAACATGAATCACACCAAAGTGTAGATTATACTCTGCAATTCCTACCAGCCAAATATATCATCCAAACTTCATTAAGAGGCACCAGTCTAGGTTAACAACTAACAAGTTGTCGGTGCTAGTTCTAGCGAGTACTAACACCGGCCGGCAAACTTGTGTTTTGAGGTTGAGGTTACGGGTGGTGTGCAAGGGGGAACACAGGGTTTATACTGGTTCAGGCAAAGAGTGACCTACGTCCAGTGTGGGATCAAGTCGTGTTGCCTTGCACCGGGGTGCTCGTAGTAGGGGTTACAAGCTGAGCGAGAGAGGGAAGCGCTCCCAAGTCTCTTATCAGTGTCTAAGTGCATACAGATTGCTTGTTGTAGTATGTTGTTGAGTGGCCGTGAGTGTGTGTGAGCTAGGGAGAGATCCTTTCTCAAGGCTGGCCTCTACTCTCCCTTTTATAGTTACAAGGGAAGGGCTAGAGTTACACGAGTTGCCCCGTGCTACAGTACCCGGCATGGTGGAGTTGGTGATGACTGGTGGCGATCGTCAGCCACGCCTTCGTCTTGGCGCCTCGGCGGCATGGCATTAGTCATTCGGCTGATCCGCCACTGTTCCATTAGTGAGTTCCAAGGCGCCTCACAGTGCTTGGTCATGGTTGGCTGCATGGCGATACGTCATGCCATCGTGTCCGTCCCTGCAAAGTGCAACGAGTAGATAGGTTGACTTCCAGGTACAAGCTCCCGAGGCTCGGGAAGCCTTGGTGCCATTGAGGGCCTGATGGGACAGAGCGGGGGGAGTGTCCTCTCTCGGGCGCTTCTTTTTACTTTTGAGGTACATTCCAGGGGGTTGGCAAGACCGGTCGTAAGGCTCGCCCATTCCCCCTGGTTGGCCGGACGACTGTCGTCCCCCATTTCCTGGTGTCACACGTGTGGCCGGAGTATGTCGTTCGTCGTCGTAGTTGGCGAATCCCCTCGTTAGCCCGGGGAGCCGTACGGTTGACTGTCCCTATAGCAGCGTGGGAGGAGGAGAACCGTCAGATCGCCTGCCAGAGGAGATGGCGCAGTTGGTACGGCGAACGTGCGCGTTCGGGGCGCTGTTGTGTCGAGGGGCCCATCCGATGGGACTATGCCTGTAAAGTGGTCAGAGAGGTCCCTTGCGGTCTAAGATTGCTCTGTTGACGTCAACTATGTATGGGATGCCTTTGAAAGATTGCGCTCGAGAGGGATGGTAAAGATCGGGCAAATCGAAGAATTGGTGCCCGAGGGTGCCGTTTTCCCAAGCTCTCTCGGGAGGCTCGGGCGAATCGGAGAATTGGCGCCCGAGGGTGCTGCTTTCCTGAGCTCTCTCTGGGAGGCTTAGGCGAATCAGAGAATTCGCATCCGAGGGTACCGTTTTCCCGAGCTCTCTCGGGGAGGCTCGGGCGAATCGGAGAATTGGCGCCCGAGGGTGCCGCTTTCCCAAGCTCTCTCAGGGAGGCTCGGGCGAATCAGAGAATTGGCGCCCGAGGGTCCCGCTTCCCCGAGGGTAGGTTTGCGTTGATGCATCATCGTCATGGGCCTTCGTAGGCGTGGCCTTTGTAGGCTTCCGCTGGCCTTACCTGGGCCGGATTGTGTTGGGAATGTATATTTTTGCATTGAAGTTGGGTACCCCATACTTTGGTACCCGAAAGGAGCACCCGAGCCTGTGGCGGAGTGAAGGCACTCCTCCACAGGTTCACGCCGGTTCTTCTTGTCGAGGAGATGAAGTATGGGTTGTTTTTTCCGGTGGGTGCGCGCGCACCCGCTGGGTGTAGCCCCCGAGGCTTTGGAGGGATGTTATATCCTTTCAAAGGCTTAAAATCGTGTTTATTAGTCCTCGGGTATTCTTTGATTTATTTAGGGGAGTTGTTCCCTTGGAAGCGGAGCCCCCGAGCTTCCTATCGCGTAAGGGAGGTCATTTGGTGGTCTTTCCAAGGTGCAGGGTAAGTTCCCGAGTCTCCGTTTTCATATCGGAGGTCGATCGGGCCCTTCTCTGTCTTTTTAAATCGACCTTCACGCTCTTTTTTGGGAAGAGAAAGGTTTGGTCCTGCTCGACTTCCCCGTTGGGGCACGAGTCGGCATTTCCGGTGAGCTACAAACGGGTTGGTCCAAGTGGAGGTCCGTGCCCCATTCGTTGGGGGTCGGCTAGTGGCTTGAGCACACTCCAAATGTTTCTCGAGGGTCAATTAGTGGATGTCGGGTCCCTTCGACGGGTCCCGGGGGCCTGATGCCTCTCACGGAGGGATTCCACGTAATCGACTCACTACTGGGACTTAGACACAGCACGGGATGTCCCTTGTGACGCTCGGGCGTCGGGATACTGGCCGTTTTCATGACCCATCCGCTAGCTGTCCCTAACTCGGTTTCCCTGGGGCGACTGTTCGAGCCACTGTGGGCCAGTCTCCAATCCCCTGGGAACGTAACGGGCGCCCGAGCCCGAGGTTCCTTCGTCAAGATGGGGAATGTATCAGCGGAATCGAGGCAGGCAGGCGTAATGATTCGGCTCACCTTTTGAGGCGCGCAGCCTGACGGACGTGACGGTTTGGGGCAGTCGAGGCGGTTGCGTGCGCGAGGCCGCCGGCGACGTGGGGATCGTGGCGGGCCCCGCGCAGTTAATGCGGCAGATCCTCCACATTTCCCTCGATCCGTCGCCCGGGTATATAAGAAAAACTCACGGTTTTTTCTTTCTACCCTAGCCATTTGCTCGCGCAACCGTTTGCTTTCTTTCCTTCGTCGTCCACCCTTTCGCCTTCGTTGCCCGCTTGAGTAAGAAGTGCCGCCACGACCGACGTCGTTGCCTTCCCACCGTTCTTCTCCTTTAATTCGCCATGTCTTCCTCCCCGGTTCGCACCAACACCGCTGCCGCCGCCGCTGGCATCATCAGATGGAGCCGTGGCCTCGCAGCTTCGTGACGGAGGCGGATCTGGAGCGTCTCGTGGGCCTGGGGCTCCTACGCCCCCGCACCAACGCGGAGCGCCCAGAGTGGGTCGTGCCGTCGGACGACCACGACGAGTCGAAGCCCGATGAGGGGTACGTGGTGAGCTTCATCGCTTACCACGAGCGCGGGCTCAGGTCACTGCCAAGCCGCTTCTGCCGGCCGCTGCTCTTCGTCAACGGGTTGGAGCTCCACAACCTCACCCCCAACTCCATCACGCAGGCGTCGATCTACGCCGCCCTGTGCGAGGGGTACCTCGGGGTACCCCTGCACTGGAATTTATGGTGGCGCATCTCCCGCATCAACTGGTACACCAAGATGGCCGGTCCGAGGAAGCCGCGGGTGATCCCGCGCGCGGGGGGATGCGGTTTCGTGATCCGCACCGGCGAGTACATCCCCTGTAAGGCCCATTCCTCCAACAAGGGCTGCCACCACGGCTGGTTCTACCTCCGCAACGATGGGGACGCCTTCCCCAAGTACACGGGAAGGGCGTTCGTCGCTCCCCTCCCTCAATGGGATTGAGGGTGCTCGGCGAAAGAGGCCAAGCACCTCAACGCCTACTTCGACGCGCTCCAGACGTTGCGCAACCGGAGCCTTACGGGAGCCGCCGTGGCGGCGCAGTTCCACGTGTAGACGGTGTTGCCGTTGATGGACCATCGGCTGGCGCTGAACCAGATGCTCGTCGGGTCGTCGCGGGAGGGCACCGCGATGCTACCTCAGGTCATCGGCCAACAAGAGGTTATGCGCTGGGTTAAGTACATGGTAGGCGGCCACCATACCTGGGACGAGGTGAACCAGATACCCATGTGCCCCCGTACGGGCTTCATCGTGCTGGTGAGTGTCGTCTGCTTCGTTGACCTCGCAGTTCTGTCGGTCTTTTTCTTGACTTCTTTCTTCATTCGTCGCAGGGTCTTTCACGAACCGGGAAGCCTTCCCTTCCGCCTGTCCCAGAGGACAAGGTTCAGCGAACCCAGAACCGCCTTCGGGACCGGGCGGCGAAGGGGGAGAAGGACCGAAAGACTGCGTTGAAGCAGAAGAAGGCTCGGAGGACGGAGGAATCCTCCCAGCGCCGTCGTCGCCGTTAGGAGGCGGGGGAGCCGGAGGAGGACACCCTCTCCGACGAAGATGACGAGAAGGATGAAGAAGAAGAATATTTTGACTTCACAGTGTTGGACCGGCCCCCTGTGGCCACAAAGCCCACGGTAGGCGCCGACGAGCCTGGGAAGGCTCCAATGTCGGCGCTCACCGGCGGAAGTGCCGGGGCTCGTGACCCGAGCCCCCAGGCTAAACTGCCGGGGACCGCGTCTAAAGGCGCTGCCTCTGGCAGCGTGACTACCGGAGCCACGGCTCTGCCTTCCAGCGGCCGCGAGGGCTCGCTGGAGAGGCCGGGAATGGGCCCTGGCCCGGCGCCCAAGCCAAGCCTGGCTGCTGCCGGCAGGACCGGGGAGATCCTGTTTCCGCGCACCCTCCCCTCTGACGCGTCGAAGATCGGCGCGACGGCCGAAGGCGGGGGGAGCGGTGAGCGGAAACCGTTGGAGCCGGAGCTGGCCCGTGCCAAGATGCTAGAACTTGAGCTGGGGTCCTCCCAGACTCAAGCTTCTCCACTGAGGGGCGGCGACGTCGAGGTGACCCTTGGCGCTCAGGCAGGGCCCCCGCCTCAGGGCGGTGCCAGCCCGGAATGCCACGTCGGCGCCCAGTCCTCCGCTGCCGACGCCGCCCACGCCGTCCGTCGTTTTGCCGAGCATGGGGGCGGCGAAGAAGAGAAGGGTGGTGCCTAAGACGAGCTAGGCCTCTTTACCTGTTATTCCTTTCGTTGGAGATCTTGTTTGGCGCTTTGAACGTTCCTTTCTCCCTTCTCTGCTTCAGAAAATGCTCGGGGTCGGACTTCCAGGTGTCACACCTGAAGGTCCTGAAGGTGCAGGGCCACGACACGGCCGGGGGAAGCGCCCGGTCGACGGACGAAGAAAACCGCCCCCCTATGGGTCCGGTCGTGGCGTCCGAGGTTCCTCCCTTGGAAGAGGTCGCTCCGGCCGTGGCTGCCATCATCACGCCCGTCATCGACCTGGAGACAGAGCTAGCACGGACTCCCGAGGCCTCGACCGCCAGTTCTAGAGGCGCCTCGGGAGCGCCAGCCGATGCCGCCCCCACGGAGCCTGCCGCCGCGGGGTCATCGGTCGTCGATGTCGGCGCAGGAGCTCCCCCGCCCGTGAGGAGGGTCCCTGGGCGTTGGCCTTGAGGGAGCCTCAGCCTCGGGAGCTAACCGCCTCCCGGATCGAGTGGGCGGACCGAGCAGATCCTCAGGCGTTGCCCGTCTTCTCGCTCCGGGACGATCTCGAGGCTCCCAAATGGGACGCCGTTCAGGAGCTCGGGTTCAGCTCAGCGGTGGGCCTTCGTGCGATCGCCGACGTCCTCGAGAAGGACCTCCCGGCCCAGCTTCAGGTGAATCCCCGTGTCTTGTAACTTTTCCTGCGTATGAGCATTGTTCTTACCGTCTCCACTCCTCTCTCCTTTCCAGGACCTCATGCATACCTCCCGGGACAAGTCCCGCTTCCTTCGCAGCGGGCTCGGGCTCTGGAAGCAGCTTGACCTCAAGAGGAAAGCCCTTGCCCGTGCCCAGAACGAGCTCGCCGCCGTGACCTCCAAGCTCGCTGAAGCGAGTGTTGACAACACCATCTTGAAGGAGGAGGTCACGGAGGCGAAGGACCAAGCTGCTGTCTCGGCAACACGGGTGCGGGAGCTGGAGAGCGCCCTGGCCGAGATGACAAGGGAGCGCGACGCCGCCCGAGAGCTCACCGCCGAGAAGACCTCTGTCACTGAGGCCTTGGCTCTCGACCTGAGTGACACTCAGAAGGCGTTGCGCCTGGCGGTTGGCGCGGCGGACTCGGCCCGAAAGGAGGCACAGAAAGCTCGGGAAGAGGCTGGCGGTATGTGCAATGTCGTGCTTTTTCGTCCTGTTCGTCTTGGTTGCTTGCTGCATCTTTGTTCACCTCCATGTTTTGCTCCCGCAGTTCTGCAGGCGGCTTACGACAGTGAAGCGGCCGACCACCTAGAACTGCAGAAGGCCGCACACACGCGCTGTGTGACTCCATCGGCACCGGTGGGGAACCTTCGGGGATCTCGCTCCAGAGCCGTCTAGAGGCACTCTACATCAGCGTCGGCGGCCGGGTCAAGGAGGCCTTACTGACGGGTGTCCAGAAGACACTGGCAGTCATGAAGTCCCATTATGGGAACTTCGACGTCGGCCCTGTCAGCGAAGGCTTCCTTGAGGCTGACGACGCCGAGCTCCTGGCACTGGAGGACTCGATGAAGGAGCCAGAACAAGCGCCGGCGGGCCTCTTCGAAGCCGAAGTCGAGCTTCCTCCTCTGAATCTGCCATGAAGAAAAGCCGGGCCGTAGTGCCCTTGTAAAAGTAACTTTTCGTAAGTGGCTGAGAGGAAACAAACAAGTGGCCCTTCGTGGACTTTATGTTATGTAAATATTTGCTGCATGTTTGTTTCGTTTCGCGTTTTCTCCTTAGGCGTTTATTCTTGCCGATCCTATGCCCGGGCCATCGAGCCTCGGGGGACTTTATTCGGGTGTCATAGCTTTAGCGGCGTAGACGCAGCCGATGTCCTAGGAGTTTTGGCAGAAAGAATCGTTGGAAAAAAGGCTTAGTTGTTTCTTCCCGAGCCTCCTCCCTTCGCCGAGCGTAGATCCTATAAGTTTCTTCCGAGTGCGAGTTAGCCTTCGAACGCGGAGTGCCGAGGGGAGATGTTGTAGCCCAAGGGCGTAAGCGGTCTCCTCGACTCGGCCGGCTCTGTTCTCTGGGACTTCCCTCACTCTTTCGAATCTTATAAGTTCACGCTTGGTTTTAGGAGGGAAGCATGTTTTAAGGAGAACGATTTCAACGAGTTTTGAAATTTTTGCGTTTTCAAAATCGTTAAGGCTCGGGAGAGTCTGGGGTTCCCCCCGTCCTAGTCCCCGAGGGAGGGTCGGCCTTTCCGTAGGTCAGGCCGAGCCTCACTTTTCCAATGCGCAGCGAAATGAAGAGTCATTTCACTTCCGAGTGTAGGCTCAGATCGAAAATCTAAAAATCAAGTAAAAAGAGTAGAAGTCGGGTCTTTTTATTAATTTCAAGATTTTACGAATTGTACAATGCTCGAAAATTTAAGGATAGAAGCGACGTAGCTGTTCGATGTTCCAATCGTTGTTGTAGACCTTGCCTTTCTCGTTCGCGAGCTTGTACATGCCGGGGCGTAGCACCTCGGCGACGATGAATGGCCATTCCCATGGTGGTGTGAGCTTGTGGCGCTCTTTGTTGTCCTGCCTGAGCCACAGCACCAAGTCGCCTACGCTGAAGGCTCGGCCCCGGACGTGCCGAGCATGGTACTTGCGTAGGGACTGCTGGTACTTGGCCGAGTGCAACAGGGCCATGTCCCGCGGTTCGTCGACTTGGTCCAATGCATCTTCGCGGGTAGTCTGATTGCCCTGTTCATCATAGGCTCGGATCCTCGGGGCGCCGTACTCCAAGTCCGTGGGAAGGACGGCCTCGGCACCGTACACCAGGAAGAAGGGCATGAAGCCCGTGGCTCGGCTTGGCGTAGTCCTTAGACTCCATATCACCGTCGGGAGCTCCATCAGCCACCTCTTGCCGAACTTATTCAATCTGTTGAATATTCTCGGCTTGAGGCCTTGGAGAATCATGCCATTGGCACGTTCTACTTGGCTGTTCGTTCTTGGGTGGGCTACGGCCGCCCAGTCCACTCGTATGTGGTATTCATCACAGAAGGCCAGAAACTTCTTTCCGGTGAACTGCGTGCCATTGTCAGTGATGATGGAGTTCGGGACACCAAACCGGTGAACGATGTCGGTGAAGAATAACATCGCTTGTGCCGAGCTGATTTGGACGATTGGTCGAGCTTCGATCCACTTTGAGAACTTGTCGATGGCGACAAACAAGTGGGTGAAGCCTCCGGGCGTCTTTTGGAGGGGCCCAACAAGGTCCAGTCCCTATATGGCGAACGGCCAAGTGAGGAGGATCGTCTGGAGAGCTTAGGCCGGTAGGTGTGTCTGCCGAGCGTAGTACTAGCACCCCTCGCAGGAGCATACCACCTCGGTAGCATCGGCCACGGCGGTTGGCCAGTAGAAGCCTTGTCGAAAGGCGTTACCGACTAGGGTTTTTGGTGCGGCGTGGTGACCGCAGGCTCCGGCGTGTATCTCTTCGAGTAGGCGTTTGCCTTGACTGAAGGGAATACAGCGCTGGAGGACACCCGAGGGACTCCATCGATAGAGGTTGACGTCAATCATCGTGAAAGACTTGGCTTTTCGTGCCAACCACCGTGCTCTGGTTTTGTCCAAGGGTAAAACTCATCGGACAAGCTAGCTGACCAGCGGCTCACATCAGTCTGGCTCATCGTCATCCATCTTGGCTTCAATCTCCATCGCCTCGGCTTCGTCACCGTCTTCAGCCAGGGTCTCGGGTGGCGCCCCTTTGTCAGAGGGATAGGCAGCCCCCAAGGGGCTTGCGAGGCTTGAAAATGACCCAACTTCTCCCGGGGGCTCAGGGGTCTTCTTCCCCTTCGCCCCCGAGGGATCCATGCTGACCGAGGGCTTGTGGAGGTCGTTGGCATATACGTCCGTCGGGATCGTAGCCCTTTTGGACGCGATTTTCGCCAACTCGTCGGCCTCTTCGTTGTAGCGTCGTACGATGTGGTTGAGCTCAAGGCCGTCGAACTTTTCCTCGAGCAACCGCACCAGCTTGCAGTAGGCGGCCATCTTGGGGTTCATGACCTGGTCCACGATGAGCTGAGAGTCTCCTCGAACTTCGAGGCATCAGATCTCGAGCTCGATGACGATGTGGAGACCGTTGACCAGAGCCTCGTATTCGGCCATGTTGTCGGAAGCCGTGAAATACAGCCGTAGCAGGTATTTGAGCTGGACCCCGAGGGGTGAGACGAAGACGATGCCTGCCCCAGCACCGGTCTTCATCATCGACCCGTCAAAGTACATGACCCAATACTCATCTTGGGTCGGGAGTGGCAGTAGCTGCGTCTCGGTCCACTCTGCCACGAAGTTCGCTAGCACTTGGGACTTAATGGCTTTGCGTGGCGCGTAGGTGATGCCATCACCCATGAGCTCGATAGCCCATTTAGCGATCCTCCCAGTCATCTCCCGATTCTGGATCACCTCCACGAGGGGGAACGATGATACCACGGTTACGGGATGGGATTCGAAGTAGTGCCGCAACTTGCGCCGGGCAAGAATGATTGCGTACACCAACTTATGGATCTGAGGGTAGCATGTCTTGGTCTCGGACAGGACTTCACTGATAAAGTAGACCGGCCGCTGTACCGGTAATGTGTGCCCTTCTTCTTGCCATTCCATGACTATTGCTGCGCTTACAACTTGGTTAGTAGCAGCGACATACAGCAAGAGATTTTCCTCTTTCGTAGGAGGCACGAGAACCGGTGCTTTCGAAAGCAGGGCCTTAAGCCTTTCGAGGGCCTCCTGGACCTCGGTGGTCCAGATAAAGTGCTCATTTTTCTTGAGCAACCGATACAAGGGAAGTCCCTTTTCGCCGAGCCTCGAGATGAATCGACTCAAGGCCGCGAGACATCCCATAAGCTTTTGCACTCCCTTGAGGTTCCGAATCGGACCCATCTGTGTGATGGCCGATATCTTTTCCGGGTTGGCTTCGATGCCACGCTCGAAAACGATGAACCCGAGGAGCATGCCCCGAGAGACCCTAAAAACGCACTTCTCGGGGTTTAGCTTTATGTTTCGCTTCTTGAGGCAGTCGAATGCCTTTTCTAGGTCGGCTACTAAGTCACTGGTCTTCCTAGATTTTATCACTATATCGTCTACGTAAGCCTCAATGGTCCGTCCGATGAGGTCCCCAAAAACTTTGAGCATGCAACGCCGGTAAGTTGAGCCCGCGTTTTTGAGGCCAAATGGCATGGTTACGTAACAATATGTGCCAAAAGGAGTAACGAAAGAAGTCGCTAATTCATCGGACTCTTTCATACGAATCTGAGGGTAACCGGAATATGCATCAAGAAAGCAAAGTCGCTCACAGCCAGCAGTGGAATCAACTATTTGGTTAATGCGAGATAATGGAAATGGATACTTAGGACAAGCTTTATTTAAACTAGTGTAATCAACACACATTCTCTATTTTCCATTTTTCTTTTTAACCAAAACAGGATTAGCTAACCACTATGGATGGAAGACCTCCTTGATGAATCTGGCCACCAAAAACTTCTGCACCTCCTCCCCGATGGCCCAGCGCTTTTCCTCGTCGAATCGGCGCCGGCGCTGCTTCACCGGCTTGGACCCGGCCCGGATGTCCAAGGAGTGCTCGGCGACCTCCCTCGGTATGTCTGGCATATCCGAGGGACTCCAAGCAAACACGTCGGCGTGTTTGCGGAGGAAGTCGATGAGCACAGCCTCTTATTTCAGGTCGAGGGTGGCGCTGATCTTCAGCACCTTGCCGTCGGGAGAGCTCGGGTAGAGGGGCACCTCTTTTACCCCCTCAATGGGCTCAAAGGTGCCCGTGGCCTTTTTGGGGTCGGGGACCTCCTTTGCCAGCCTTTCGATGTTGGCAATGAGGGCCTCGGACTCCATCAGTGCGCCGGCGTACTCGCAGCACTTGACGTCGCACTGGTACGCGTGCTGGTAGGAAGTACCGATGGTGATCACCCCCTTTGGCCCTGGCATCTTGAGCTTGAGGTATGTGTAGTTCGGGATGGCCATGAACTTGGCGTAGCATGGCCTTCCGAGAATGGCGTGGTAGGTGCCGTGGAATCCTACCACTTCGAAGGTAAGAGTCTCCTTCCTGAAGTTGTCAGGAGTCCCAAACTAGACGGGCAGGTTGATCTGCCTGAGAGGTTGCACGCTCTTCCCCGGGACTATCCCGTGGAACGGGGAAGTCACCGGCCAGAGAAGAGAGCGGCTGATCCCCATCAAGTCGAGGGTCTCAGCGTAGAGAATGTTGAGGCCACTGCCTCCATCCATGAGGACTTTGGAGAGCCTCGTGTTGCCGACAACGGGGTCGAGAACGAGCGGGTAACGCCCCGGCGATGGGACGTAGTCCGGGTGATCGTCCCGGTTGAAGGTGATGGCATCGTGGGACCAGTCGAGGAAGCGTGGCGTCGCAGGTCCGACGGAGTAGACCTCCCGACGCTTGCGCTTTCGCTAGCGTGGCGTAGGAGCGGTCCCGGGTCCGCTGAATATCATGAGGCACTTGTCGATGAGCGGGAACTCATCGTCCTTCCCATCCTTGTCCTCCTTGTCCTCGGCGGGCTTCTTGCCAGCGGCGTCCCGGAACACCTGCCGGCCGTAGTGCTTTTTGAGCATCACACACTGCCCAAACGTGTGGTGCATCGGACCCTGGTGATAAGGGCACGGCTTGCTAAGCATCTCGTCGAAGCGGCCCCGAGGGGGTCGTTCCCTCTTGGGCTCAGTTGCTGCTACGAGCGGGTCACCGCGGAGGGGAGCCTTTCCCTTCCCCTTCTTTTTCTTGCTATTTGCGCCCTGGGAAGAGGTGCCCTCGGGGGCCTCCTCCTTCCGTTTGCCCTTGGGGTCGGAGAAGAGGGCTCCCACCGCCTCGTCCCCCGAGGCGAAGCTGGTTGCTATCTTCATGAGTTCAGAAACGCTGGTGGGGGTTTGGTGCCCGAGCTCATGAACGAGCTCTTTGTAGGAAGTTCCTGCAGCGAACGCTCCGACGATATCAGAGTCGGTGACCTAGGGCAGCTCATTGTACTGCTTAGAGAACCACCGGATGTAGTCCCTGAGGGACTCGCCCGGCTTCTGCTTGCAGCTCCTGAGGTCCCAGGAATTGCCAGGGCGCACGTACGTGCCCTGGAAGTTCCCTACGAAGATCTTGACCAGATCGCTCCAGTCAAAGATCAACCGCGGGGGAAGATGTTCCAGCCAAGCTCTTGCAGAGTTGGCGAGGAACAGGGCGAGGTTGCGGATGATGATGAGATCATCCTGCGCACCACCAAGCTGGCACGCGAGACGATAATCCGCTAGCCACAGTTCAGGGTTGGTTTCCCCCGAATACTTGGCTATGTTCGCCGGCTATCGGAACCGGGGCGGGAACCTGGCCCTTCGGATGACCTCGCTGAAGACGTGAGGACCCGAGGGCTCGGGCGAGGGCTCGCGGTCCTCGTCCGAGTCGTAGCGCCCGCCCCGATGGACATGGTAGCCACGTGCAGCTCCATCGGTCTTTCGTCGACCGCGGGCTTGAAGGATGGCTCGGACGTCGACGTCCTTGCCTAGCCATTGGTGAACCGATGGGGCCCTCGAGACCTCGGGATGTACGGAGGGCTCACGCTCATGGCGTGCCGCGCCACCACGTTGGTGGCTTTCAGCGCCACGATGGCGTGACGCTAAACTTTTCGCCTGGAGAACGGCTGCATCCTGCAGGAGGTCCTTGAGCTGCTTCCAGAGCTGCCGCGCCTCCTCGGTGGAGGGCTCTGGCAGGCTCTGGAGCACCATTGCCGCCTCTGTGAGCTTGCGGCTTGCTCGAGGCAGGGCTCCTGGTGTTCCGGCTCCGTCGTCGGCGATGATACGAGTCTGAACATCCCAGGCCTGGCCAAGAGCTGCTTCGCCGGTGCCCTGCTGCTCCTCGCGCTCGAGCGCGGCTCGCAGCTGGGTGAGGTGTAGGTGATCCTCGTCCATCCGTGCCTCGAGTTCCTGGAGCTGCTCTAGCTCCAGAGACTGGTGCACGGGGCGAGATGTCCCAGCCCCCGGGTCCTGCGGCGGAGCTGACCGCGGAGGCTACGAAGTTGCCGGAGGGGGTGTGCTGTGGCTGAAGCGGGAGGGGGTACGTCGTTGTTGTCCCCTGAATGGACGTCCTCCACCATTCCATCTTCGGGGTGCACCAAGTGGTAGCATTCTCGAGCAGGGTCGATGTAGGACTGGTCGGAGTCGGTGGTGACGCTCGGGGCGTCCTCCCTTGAGTCGTCGAGGTGGACAATGAAGTCCACGCTCGCCGAGAACTCGTCGTCGTCGTCACTGAGGCCCCGTCGTGACGGCGAGATCCAACCGTGATGATCCCACTCCTCCGAGTATTCTCGGGGAGTGAGGCTGTTAGTGGAGTCCATCTCCCTCCCGTCATACGCCCTGAGACTGTTCCCAGGAGAAGACGGTGGGGTGGCCACGTGGTCGCCCACGAGGTCATCTAGACACTCAAGGCAGTGGACAGGTGTCTCTACCAGATCATGCAGCAGACGCGGACCGCGCGGACGTGGGCGTCCACAGCGCTTTGGAGCCCGAAGAGAGATGACGGCGCCATCCCCCTCCCGCCATGAGGTCGGAGAGAGAGACCCGTTAACGCTGCGATCCCACCCCCACCCGGCCTTTGGAAGGTTGATGGGTGTGCAGCTGCCGGCGCCGAAGGTGTCAGAGTGGCGGCCGGTGCCGGGTTGGCGTCCCCTACTGAGGGCACCTGGTTGGCCGCGCCTTCCGCGACCAAGGTCAGGTTGGCGCGGTTGCGCCTTCTCCTCCTGGTCCGCCGGGAGGCACGGCGCACGACGTTCCCCTCATCCTCTGGGACGGGAGGAAGCGCCGCCATGGTCCTTTCCCCGGCCGCCTGACGGGTCGGGGTTAAGACAATGATGGTGCGGGGCTTAGCGGGGCGCAGGTTCATCTCGAGCCCGTGGCCGGTGGCCACGAACTCAAGACTCCCGAACCGGAGCACCGCGCTAGCGGGAAGCGTCATGGAGGCGTCTGCCATCCGTAACCTGAGTCAACACACAAAACTCCCCTACCTGGCGCGCCAACTGTCGGTGCTAGTTCTAGCGAGTGCTAACACCGGCTGGTAAACTTGTGTTTTGCGGTTGAGGTTACGGGTGGTGTGCAAGGGGGAATACGGGGTTTATACTGGTTCAGGCAAAGAGTGCCCTACGTCCAGTGTGGGATCGAGTCGTGTTGCCTTGCACCGGAGTGCTCGTAGTAGGGGTTACAAGCTGAGCGAGAGAGGGACGTGCTCCCAAGTCTCTTACCAGTGTCTAAGTGCGTACAGATTGCTTGTTGTAGTATGTTGTTGAGTGGCCGTGAGTGTGTGTGAGCTAGAGAGAGATCGTTTCTCAAGGCTGGCCTCTGCTCTCCCTTTTATAGTTACAAGGGAAGGGCTAGAGTTACACGTGTTGCCCCATGTTACAGTACCCGGCATGGTGGAGTTGGTGATGACTGGTGGCGATCATCAGCCACGCCTTCGTCTTGGTGCCTCGGCAGCATGGCATTAGTCATTCGGCTGATCCGCCACTGTTCCATTGGTGAGTTCCAAGGCACCTCACAGTGCTTGGTCATGGTTGGCTGCATGGCGATACGTCATGCCAGTCGTGTCCGTCCTTGCACAGTGCAACGAGTAGATAGGTTGACTTTCGGGTACAAGCTCCCGAGGCTTGGGAAGCCTTGGTGCCATCGAGGGCCTGATGGGACAGAGCGGGGGGGAGTGTCCTTCCTTGAGCGCTTCTTTTTCTTTTTGAGATACATTCTAGGGGGTTGGCAAGACCAGTCGTAAGGCTCGCCCATTCCCCCTGGTTGGCCGGACGACTGTCGTCCCCCATTTCCTATGTCACACGTGTGGCCGGGGTATGGCGGTCGTCGTCGTAGTTGGCGAATCCCCTCGTCGGCCCGGGGAGCCGTACGGTTGACTGTCCCTGTAGCGGCGTGGGAGGAGGAGGACCGTCAGATCACCTGCCAGAGGAGATGGGGCAATTGGTACGGCGAACGTGCGTGTTCGGGCGCTGTTGTGTCGAGAGGCCCATCCGATGGGACTATGCCTGTAAAGTTGTTAGAGAGGTCCCTTGCAGTCTAAGATTGCTCTGCTGACGTTAACTATGCATGAGATGCCTTTCAAAGATTGCGCTCAAGAGGGATGGTGAAGCTCGGGCGAATCGGAGAATTGGTGCCCGAGGGTGCCGCTTTCCCGAGGGTGCCGTTTTCTCGAGCTCTCTCGGGGAGGCTCGGGCGAATCGGAGAATTGGCGTCCGAGGGTGCCGCTTTACCGAGCTCTCTCGGGGAGGCTCGGGCGAATCGGAGAATTGGCGCCCAAGGGTGTCGCTTCCCCGAGGGTAGGTTTTGCGTTGATGCATCATCGTCATGGGTCTCCGTAGGCGCGGCCTTCGTAGGCTTCCGCTGGCCTTACCTGGGCCGGATTGTGTTGGGAATGTATATTTTTGCATCGAAGTTGGGTACCCCATACTTTGATACCCGACACAAGTAATGCATAGAACTACGAAGTATCTGCGTATTAGCTATACTAATCTTAAGGATCTTTATGTTGTACCCAGACACATAGTTTTAGGTCCTGTAGTTGTCGTGGAGGCACAACGGTCATATGACATGAAAAAATAATAGCTACTCCCTCTATTTCCATTTCAAATTGTAAGTCATTCCAAAAATCTTGGAGAGTCAATATCTCAAGTTTGACCAAAATTATAGAAAGAAATATGAAGATTTATGACACCAAATAAGTGTACTATGAAAATATATTGATGAAGAATTTAATGATACTTAGTTAATATTGTAAATATTATTATCTTATTATATACTTAGTCAAAGTTGAGATACTTTAACTCTCCAAAATTCTTAGAATGACTTACAATTTGAGATGGAGGGAGTACTAATTAGGTGGTATAAGAACAGGAAATTTACGCCACTGCTGGATTCAGAACACAGGTGCAGATGTTGGTTCTCAATCACTCCCCCATCACAAAATGAAAATGGTAAGCCTACTCCAGTACAAGACCATGAAGAGATCTCTAGGCTACGGTCATTCAATTGGCATCGGATCTAGTTCAAACTGAAGTTTGTAAACAGAAAAGGCTACCATATACTGTACTATTCATGAAGTGGCTTCAAGAATTCAACCTAAAAACTGAGGCTCATTAACAGCGCCTTGTTAGTCAGTTACTCCGTTTAAACACCGGAATCAGATCTCAGATCAAAGACCAATTTGAAATGCGCCGCCACATGACACCAAACAATACGAGGGGATTTTAACAGGCTATGAAAAATGTTACACCACCTAAAATAAACTCGCACTCTAAACTCCAAATGGATACTCGTACTCCCATAACTGACAAATTGAGCAAAAGCATTCATCCCCAAAACTTACATTTTGTCAGAGATGACGCCAGAAATGGCACCAGGGAACAGCGCGGCTGCAGTGGTAGAGGCAAGGCGCGCGGCCATCTGCTCCCTACCAAGCCCACACCGCACGAGCTCATCCTCCCCGAACACGGAATGGATCCCTTCAACCACTGCACAACAACAATAACAACCAACACCGCCAGATTAAGAGCGGCCCGGTGGCTCGACAAAGGCAAGGGATCGGAGGGGCGCGCTAGCTGCTCACCGGACGCGAGGGAGAAGAGGACGAGGAAGGCGCGGCGGAACCGGAGGAAGGGCGCGGTGCCCACGTCGAAGGGGGAAGAGGACCCCGTGGCGTGCGCCGAAGTCCTCGCGGAGAAGTAAGGGAGGAGGAGCACCGCGGCGAGGGCGGCAGCGGAGAGGAGTGGGTAGGCGAGAGGGGTGAGCGCCCACTCCTCCCGCTCGATTACCACCCCCATCGCCGGACTCGGTTGGTCTCCTCGGGACCAGACGACGAGGTAGTGGTGTCGCCGTCGCCGACGAGATCGACGACGACGAGGAAGGGAGGAGGAGGAGGAAATGGGAGGTGGTACGACGAGAAGTTGGGCTGTTGGGCCAAGGCCGAAGGATGTATTTGGGCCGGTCCAATTATTAGGACGTCTACTTTCCCTAAATTTTGAACTAAATTTCGCCGACAAAAACAAAAAAAAAAAGAATGTTTTCGATTTCTCTGAAATTAATTCACTTTTAATGACGAATACAGTTACACTGTTGAAAAAACATTTTAAATATAGAAAATTTAATTTTTTTCTAAATTAAACTTATTTAATTTTTACGTGTTTATACAAAAGTATATTGCTCCATTCATTTCAAAATATAAGCCATTTTAGTTTTGTCCTCAATAAATATTTTATATTTTGACAATTTTTACATAATAAATCATAATGTCCATTTTGTAGCTTGTGGTTACAATAACAAGTGGAAAACAATTACAAATCATTAACAAAATTTAAATTTTATAAGAGGAAAAATGTTACAAATTTGACTCTAGTAGAACAAGAGAAAAGAAAACAAGAAAGTAACCTTGCAAGCCCTAGAGGTACTCAATAGCGCTCACATAATAAAACATTCCGATGTCTTTGTTCACATGTGGAATGCAGTTTTAGCAGTATTATAGAATGTGGTAAAGTTGCGGCTATTGGAGAAAAAGAGCCATGGTTTCGGATGTATTGTTGCAATACATAATTGTTGTTGAAATAAAATAATAATTCACCACAGTGTCTTCAAAGGTAAATGAAAAAGTTTGTTGAAGTATAGGATTGATTACAATGCAAAAATAATTATTAGGAAGTTGGTAAGTGATATTTGTGGAGGTAAAGAAGTATATTATATGTCGCATCACGTCAGCATATCAAACATGAAGGACACAATAACTATTAGGGCAGTTCAAGTGGTTGTGGAGGGCAAGAGGTAACCTTAAAATGATTCCTTGTCTAGATCCAAGAAATTATCGTGCAACCTTCAATGAAGTGAAAGTAATTCAACTTTGATGAGATGTATGGTGTTGACTTCTCTTATTACCAATATCTTGGCAATTTCATTGCTTGTGTCAAAGTTAAAATTGTTGTCTCACAAGTTCTAGTGGCCTTGGTATTCTTGCTATCAAGATTGTTCAAATGGAATATAGACACATAGTTTTTTAATTAATTTTTTTTTCTTGTCCTTCGCGCTATTGAGTTGCAACAGCCATAGTAGAAAAGAGCTTGCTTGGTTATGAAAAGTATCAATACCGGGTTGAGAAATCACATGAGTGATGAATTGTTGAATCATATATAGGACTGTATGATATTGAGTGAGGAGTATCTCTGCAAGTATATAACTGAGAACAGTGATGAAATTTTACATCATTTCAAGAATCTAAGAATCATGAGAAAAGAAAAAGAGCACCTAAATTATACGGTACGCTATAGCTTGATGGTATATACGCAATAGGTTACATTCAGCGATTAGGATTAAAAATGTATATAACCAATTTTAGGTTCGTGTCCTTTATTATAACCCTATTATTTTATTTTGTTTACTTCCAACTTATCCAGGTCCCAGGTCTATAAATAAATTGTTTACGAAGATGAATACGTGGGAGCCTCGAATGCACCAAATAAATCTTCGCTGATTGATTGTGTTTGGGCTCTTTTGGGGTACTATGTATGTTTTCATTTGTTACGTCGCTCTGCTCACTGGCATATAGATGTTTCTGAATTTGGTTTTTTTTAAAGGATTTTTCTGAATTTGTCTCTCTCTCTGTTTTTTTTTTTTAAAGCTATCTAGGCTTTCCACCTGTAAGAAACGGCTTTCTCCATCTTCAGATGACAATCCAGAGCGGATTGAATTAATAATTCTTTTCCGTGCTTATGTTTTTTTTTTTTCGCTATATACATGCGTATATATAGATGTGTGACCGACACACAGAATGTAGACATCCGGTAGCTGTACATCGATCTACTAGTACTTAAATAAAAAAAAATTGTGGACCATCTCTCTCAGTCTCATCACCGGTCGTAGGCAGAGACCGCGCACCGCACACGGAACAAAAGTGCAAAAGTTTTTGTTGTCACTGTCAGGATGGGAAGAAACGCGACGGAGTGGCCATCAAACTCTTAATAATAATACACACAGGTAGTCCAAAACGTGGCAGAAGAAACGGGACGACGGGGTGGCCATCAGAATCAGAGTTTAATATGCATCGGCAGAGGTTTAAAAGACGTGATAAACCTGCCCGTGCAACGTACAGTATCATCACAAAAGCTAAGTGAAAGTTGCTGATACACACACGGGAATTTCAAAAGTTTATACATGCATGTAGAGAGCATGTCATCTCTAGTTTTCGACGCAGACAAAAGTTATAAAATCCTAGAAAAATCCTAGACGTCTAGTCTTAAAAGGTTATTAGGATTGAGATTGTTGCACAGATATATCTGACAAGCCTCAAACCAAATGACATCTAGTTTCAAAGAATTATTAAGGCCCTGTTTTGGATCGCAAGGCTAGTCACCAGCCATCTAAAACTAGCCTAAGTTAGCTAGCTTTAGCCTATCAAAATAGCTAGGAACTAATTGGTGAGCTAAGTTGTTTTTAGACAGTTTTGAACTAATTGCTTTTGCCAACCAGTTAACTAACCTTGGTTAATTTAAGCTAATTGTTTTTAGTCCAAACAAATAACTAGATCAAGCTCATCCAAACAGACCTATATATGGTCGGTTAAAACACCTACACTGCATAACGCAAGTCCCAGGTGATTCAGCGGCTAGCTGCTGCTGCTTTTCATTCGGGATATGACTACCTGGCACTTGCAGGCTGAATGAACGTCAAATGCACGTAGGCAGGCAGCGTCGTTTGACTTGCATTGGCCGCCTTCCTCAGTTCGCCTTGGCCCGGCCCCTTTCACGCGCATGCACTGCACCTTCCTCTTCCTCGCTTCCCGCCTGCAGAGCCTATATAATAGTAAAGGGCGGGATCTACGGGCCACGTCGTGTCGTGATCTGATCCGATGCACATCATGCCCCCGATGCACCACTACCAGCACCCGAGCAGCAGCAGCAAGGAGGCGCTGCCGCCGGCGGCAGCCGACGTCAATAAGGATGGCGGCGGCGGCACGTCGTCGTCGTCGTTGGTGGTCAAGGTCGTGGACGACCGGCGCCGCGCCAAAGGGGAGGAGGACGCGGGGGCGGCGGCGGCAGCAAGAGGCAGACGACGACGCGAGGCGACATCTGCCGCCGTCGACGTGTGCCTCGCCGCGGCCGCCATGGCCGGCGCGGCGCTGCTGGCGTGGTGGGCCGTCGCGTTCCACCCGTCGTACGCGCAGCTCTGGATGGTGCCGCTCGGCCTCGTCCTTGCCGGCACCCCGCCCGTCGTCTGCCTCGCGCTCCGCTTCAGCTCCGACGACTCCCGCACGCCGCCGGGCAAAGGCTCATCCGCCGGATACGCGGGTGCGCCGCCGCCGTTGGTCGCCGTGGTCGTCGACAAGTCATAGCAGCGCGTACGCGTGCGTGTGCATATATCAAACATCTGGTGTGTGTATATATTCTTTAATTAATTAGTTTCATCTGGGGAGAGAGACGAGGGCGTGTCATGAATCATGATGCATTTCTTGAATTTTCGACTGGAAATATAATTAATGGTATGTACAAAGATAGATGACGAGGGAAATGCTGATGTAGTGATGCGTATTTTAATTTGGGGTAAAAAAAAGCATCTACTTCCTCCATTACAATTTATAAATCATTTGACTTTTTTTCTCTAAGTTTGACTACTCGTCTTATTCAAATATTTGTGTAAAATATCTTTTTTTTTTTGTTATGACTTACTTTATTAATAAAAGTTCTTAAAAATAAGTTAAATTTAACTCTTTTTATGTAATTTTTTTAACAAGATGAGTGGTCAAACTTAGGGTTGAAAAAAATCAAACGACTTATAAATTGGAGCGGATTAAGTAATAAAGAATGTAATAAACAACAACAATTTTGTGATTGTTGATCGTCCATGATGGCACTCCTTAGTGTGTAGTACTCATGTTAAAATGTTTTCTCGAATTTGCTAAAGGTTCATGTATTTTTGTATTAAAATCGAGAAAAATACTGGAAGGCGCACTAAGGGGGTTTGGGTTTACAATCACTTATGTTATCCTTGCTTTGTCCAAATTAAAACATTAATTAGTTTCTTCTATCTACAAGCTCATCTCCATGGAGTGATGGGCCCGCCCTGTCATAGGCCTATCCATCCGAGGTAACTAATCCCTCGCCATACCATATATATGAACGAATTGAAAACTCGGCACCACCGAACCCTGATCCGGCCCTAACCTTGCCACTATTGGTGGAGTTCATGCATGCCATCGTAGTCACTTTCCTCTTGATTCAAACTACATGTTGCATGAATTTTGTAAAATTTCCTAGTATAGGGAACACCCGAGTTACTCACGGTACAGGTGTTATCCAGTAATTGAAATGTGACTAGGTTGAGTGGCTATTATTTACTGATTGGGTTTTGTAAATTTCCTTCTTTTTTTTTTTGCAAAAGACATATGAGATTCTCTGGTGGTGACATTATTATATATACATCTTTGTTGAAATAAATAAACATCACATAAAAATAAATAAGCATCATCTAGCTATGCAGTTGAATATTTATGCACACATTTCCGTCTCCGATAATTAATAGCTGGCTTATTAATTTATAAATAGCTGCTGACGAAAACGAATTTCATCGTGGCATATATATAATATACTTCTCCTATATCTAGTTGGTGACCGTGACGTTCTATAATATTCCAATTTCCAAAGGATGACACACACAGAGAGCATCAGCAGGTCGTTGTTGTATATATGATGCTGTATAGAAATTAGCTAGACTAGATATAAAGCTGAAGAACAATAGATAGATGCATGGAACGAACCTTCCTAATTTGAATTTGTTCCGAGCTTTATTAGATGATATAGCCAACCAGCTTTGAACCAACTGCATGCATATATATATATATATATATATATATATATGATTCTTGACGACCTGTTGAGGCAGCAGAATGTTGAAGCGAAAGCACGCGGACCGCCGAGCCGCGACGTAGACATGTACTAGCTACTTATGCCGGTTTAATTTCGACTACGAAGTTTAAACTTTAGACTACTATATACTACTTGTGAGGAGAGAAGCCATGTTTTTCATGGATATGGTATGGTACTTCCATTACCTAATAGACCATTATATTTAAACAAGTTAATCTGCTATTGGTTTGTTGGATTTTATAAATTAAATAAATAATCTAAGATCAAAAAAGAAAATCTCCTAAAATACTGTAATCACCGCGCTTGCCCATTTGCATTGCACAAAGAAAGAGAGAAGAGCAATAAAATAAATACAATATTGTGGGCCTGTTTGGTTTCGTCCTCATCAGATAGACCTGCCTAGCCCAGACAGTGCTCCTAGATGTTCGATTAGTGTTGGCAGTGATCCAAACAAGCATGTATATATGATGAGCTAAATATGCTAATATAATTGTACATAACTAAGGAGGCTGGGGTCTTATGGCACTCACAATACAGACTCTATCCTAAAGTATAAGCCTATTTATTACCTCGAAGATATCATAGACTTAGAGTCTAAATAAGACTTAGAGTCTTGATTTTTCTCCCTCTCTTTTCTATAAATACACTGCCATAATAGCAAAAAGTTATAAATAGGAAGGTAATAAATAGGCTAACACTCTGCATTAGAGTCTGCATTATGAGTGCCCTTACTCCAGGCTCAGATTTGCCGGTGACACCAACCCACCCAAAACTAATTTAAATGTTTGGATCACTGCACCTAGATATACTAATAAGTAACCTCAAATTAGTATGGAATACACAGTAATTCCATAAAACCTACTAATAGGAGATTGTGTAGTTCAGCAAACAATAACCCAAAGGTTCCAAACACACACCATACAATTATTATAACCCATAGTTAGACTTATAATCCTAGTTCATATTTCATATTATAATAATTCAAAATGATAGAAAAAATGTCTTAATTACTCCCTCCGCTCTAAAATATAATGTAGTTGTAGTTGTTCTTCATAGAAAAGAGTATTAGCGTCCACCACATCAAACAAGTAAATTAGGAAAACACATTATTTCTTTGCAGTGAGGCGAACAGCCCAGAGCTTATATTTCAGGGTCGATTACGGCCAGTATATATTAAGGATGCTCGGGACAGTTAATTAAGGCCAGGAATGGGAATAATAAATCAAATGACAAGTGAAATATAGACGGTGAAAAGGAACAAGTTTTGGTTTTAGTAGAGAAACGGCTTTTGGTCGCAACAAGTTTTGGTTTTAGTCCCGGTATTTTATTGTGTTCGGGATTAAAGATCTCTAGTCCCAGTTGGTAACACCAACCGAGACTAAAGGTTAAATATTAGTTCCGGTTCATATTACTAACCGGGACTAAAAGTCTAGACTTAGACCCTTTAGTCCCGTTTGGTGTTACGAACCGGGAATAAAGGATCATCTGCGGGTTAGTTCAAAAGGCAAACATCATGTCCATGATCACATGTGTTGTTTAGGTTGGTTGGTAAGTCACATGCGTTGCTGTGCATGAGGTCTTGGGTTCGAATCTCGTGGGGCGCAAATTATTTTTTGGTTTGCTGAAACTTTTACTCCCGGTTATTGAACCGGGACTAAAGATTGGGACCTTTAATCCCGGTTAGGCTCTTCCCAACCGGGACTAAAGGCCAGTTATGTACTAAGCATAAGGAAGAAGGAAGGAATGAAGAGCAGCCCGTGTGTAGTATACGGTGCTTATGAGCTTGATCGAGTTTGTGTGTCTTCTTATCCATATCTTTTAATTTGGTGTGAGGTGAGAGCTAATTAAGTGGATAGATTATGCATCAGCTAGCTAGGACCCTGGTGATCATCATCATACACACACATGTACAGTTTAGCCATGCATCTCGGGGAGGATCATTTGGGCATGGAAACTCCCGTGCGGGTCTCATCTGGACGAGACGAGACCAGGGCTAGCTAGCTAGCAAGACGACTCGCATGAATAGAACTCCATTGCTTGGAGTCTTTGGACGACGGCGACGCCGCCGCCCCGTTGCGTCTCTAATTCGTCCCGGCCGGTAACTCTCCCTCCCTCTCGTCGCAATCGACATGAAATTGTGAATGCGATGTAAGTATATAAAGCTCTAGCTAGCCGCCTAATAAGATAATTATTAAGCACCAAGTCATGCATCGACGGTGACATCACAGAAAAGAGAGAAAAAAGTTTCGATTTTGGGTCCCTCCTCTCCAGCTAGACCAAAGATCCGTGCACAGTATCCAAAAAGGTCGTGTAGAATAAAATAAAAGTCTTCAAACTGTTTGACTATATGTAGACAAATTGTTTCAAAGAAATAAGTAGTATCTTTGACGTCCGTGCACCTGTGTCTCCGAAGGAGCGCATCCCGCCCGAACAAGGGACTCTGCTGTCATTTTTTTCTAGGTGGAAGAGAACGGCGAAAAAAAAAATCCCTAGATCTTACAAACGCTCGAGTGCTCGACCAAGAGCATTACAATTGGGCTACGGGTTACGTCTAAACATAGACGCAAAAATTCAAATTCAAAATCGTTGTCATTATGAATTTTAAAAGATGCATAAAAAAAGAGAGGAAAGATGTAGCAACAGAACCGTTGTACATAATGGGCTTGGAGCCCACTACAACACAAATGCGATTGCGATTGCCACGAAGATGGACCCATTGGCTACGAGTTGGGCCTTTCAAGGTTTACTGCCTACTTAGAATCTAGGTCCAGCCCACTCGATCGGCGGGGAAAGGGCCGTACCCTCCTCCTCGGTCGTCACGTGTTGCACCCAAATCCACCAGGCCAGGCTGATTATTCGCATTCGCTGGCTCTGGGCTGCCCAGGTTCTACTTGCTTCTGAAGTTTTGAGCCTGAATTTTCACTTTGACGATGTTCAGTTTCAGTGGAGTTTTTTTTAGAAAATTTTGCTACATAACATCTCACTTATGTAAAATTAACTGTGGGACACTGTACTTTTTATTTTGTTCTAGGTACACTGGGCAATGTCCTACGTTAAAGAAATTAGTGACCCACGGCAAAGACAAAAAAAATATTTCAGTGCCCCACAGCCTATTTCACGATAAATGGAGTGTCCCATAGCAAAATTTTTCCTTTTTTTTAATGGCTCGTCCTAGTGATTCTAACTCAAGTTGCCAAAAAAACCAAGAGCCTCGATCGGACCTTCCGGCTTCCAGGGTTGTGCTACCCTAGATGTTGAGGGTGTGTGCTCGGGGGTCCTGATTTCTAGGATTCCTTCTATTTACCATTTCCGTTACACCCTCTGCAATCCCAAACCGGCCCGTGTTGAGCTAGTCGAATTTCTCTAATTTTGATAAAGTCAATAGAAAAATACACAAAGTACTTATAAGGCATCAAAATATATATCCATCAGATACGCTCTCATATATATTTTTACAGTGCCTTTATTTGGTATAAATGTAGATACATGTTTTTTTTACAAATTTTGGCCAAAGCTATCCAAGATTCCAAGCTTGAATTAAAATGATCGAGTACCAATATAATTATGCCAGCTTTCGTGCATCTCCTCCTGAGTTTAGCTCCTGCTGCCAAATAATTAGTGTAACGACACTATGCAATACTGTATCTAAAGTCACTTATTGTCTCTGAAGCCCAAAGAAAAAACTATCGAAGAGGCGAAGAAGGTGTCCCATACTACTATGCTGAGTTAGAATCAGATCTTTAATAGAAGTAATCTTAATTAGAAGTCAGGACTCACAGGTTTTCAACAAGTCTCGTTCACATCTATGGATCGATCTCACAAGAAAACACGCATGATTAACAAAATCCATACGTTCCTAAGGGACATGCATTACCCGGTTGCGAACGAATCTACGCGTACGAAAGGTTTGGAGCAAGTAGAAAGAAAACAGTGTATAATACTGATCCCGTTGGATCCATGGGTCCTATGTAACTTTAGTTACAAGTTACGTTATGTACATTCTGTATACTATACTGTAGAAACTAATGACACTTCCCTCACCAAACCAATTTCCGTGTGCAAACCCTCGATCTCAAGGCAACCGTCTCCTACTAGCAACGTACGTACGGCCTGCAAGCAACCATGCATAACAAAGAGATTCAGAGTCCAACGCAGCACGAACAAAACGAGGCGCGATTAATGGAACCGATCCTTACCTAGTATACTACTACTATTGTAGTTCATGAAATTTGAACTGTGGTTTCTCTGACGAAACTGAATGCGCACCTGACACGAACTCAACCTCGTGTATACCTACGCCTGAAGCTTGGGACAGACCGGGGCAGACGGCGTCGACATGGAACCTGAATGAAGAAACAGAAACGAGCAGCATGTATGAACAAAGCGTTTTGAGTTTAAGTTTGTGGTGGTGGTGGTGGAATTTGGGAGCACTCACAGAGGCTAGGGTAGCAAGGCTGCTTTGACACTGGATCCTCTTCCAAGGGTGGTGGCACCTGACCGTATATCATCTCACAGCTCATGTCTTCAAAATCTGCACATGTGTACGGTCAATGATGTGCATGATGATATGATAAAACAATTGCCTTTTTTTTTTGGCGTTTCATCAGAAAGATAAAAAGGTCAATTGTTTCTCTGAACTGTTCAGCCTGAACATCATGAGCATAATATTCAGTCACAGAGACACAATTACACTCACAAGGCTGTTTTCCTCTGCATTTAGGTAGTGACAACTGAATGAATGGGAAAAAAAGCAAGAGGGCATTTATTTTCAGGCACTCACTCGGATTCATGGTGAGGGGGAGTCCAAACTCGTTGGTGAAGAAGTCCTGGGTGGGGATCTTGCACATGTTGACGCACATGCCAACGCAGCCGCTGTTCTCGAGGTACCTGCATTTCTTGATGCGCACCCCGCTGCGCTGCGTGACGCCGGCGACCTGGACCTCGACGACCTCGGAAGGGCCGACGAGCCAGCGGAAGAAGGGGACGGTGAGCGCGGCGTTGAACTCGCACGCCCAGCGCGTGGGCGGGAACAGCCTCCGGAACTGCTCCGGCGCGCCCGGGGGCAGCATGGACAGCAGCACCTCCCGCACCGCCTCCTGCTGCTCCGCCCGCGTCCGCCCCACCATCACCCGCCGCGACACGTCCACGAAGCTCTCGTAGTCCCACTCCCACACCGCCTTCTTCTTCTTCTTCTCCGGCGACTCCTGCGACGGCGGCTGCGGCTTCTTCTTGGTCGCGTACTTCTCCATCTTCCGTGCGAACAGCCCCATGAACGCGCGCTCCAGCGGGCCGTCTCGGTACTCCGTCTTCTCCCCCATGGGCGCCGGCGCCGTGGCCACGCACCGCACGGTGCTGCTGGTGGTGGTGGCGGCGCGCCGCTTCTTCTTCGGCATGCTTGTCGGCGCCGTCCGGCACGTCGTCCCGGCGCGCGCGGCGGCGAAGCAGAGCTCCATGGGTCGCGGCAGCGCTGCCATCAAGCTGACTGAGGGCTCTCGACGGCGGCGCCGGGCGAGCTAATGTTTTCTCGCGCGCGCTCGCGTTGTTGGTGCTGCGGAGCGAGCAAGACAGGGAGGGTCGGAGGGAGAAGACGAAGATGCCCGCCCGCCCGCGTTGTGAGGCTGCGAGGGCGACACCGTGGCGGCGGCGGCGTTCGTTACGGGTGTGGCCCCCGACGAGAGACTGAGAGGCTGAGCCTGTGCAGTGCAGGTGGCACGACGGCCACAGCAATCCGCGCGCGGTTTGGATATCGTGCTCTCGATCGGCAGAGACGAATGGACTGGCGTGTGGTGTCCACGGCCACGGGTGTGCCTTCTCGATCGCAGACAAAAATGTCGTCAGGCCCGTGGGCTCAAACAGGCCCAAGATAAGAGATCCGGGCCAGATTGGGTGGGTACGTGTTATCGTCAGGCCTGTACTAATAGGCATGGCCTTGTACCCGTGACCAGTCTTTAGTTTACGCCATTCATCGGACAGCTGGATGGTTGCAGTCGATCGAGCACCAAGTTCTGCTGACAAAGCTTGAGTAAGTACAACACATCTGTATTTAGTTTACCCATTCATCAGACAACTGGATGGTTGTAGTCGATCAAGCACCAGGTTTTGCTTACAAAGCTTGAGTAACAAATTACAACACATCTTGCAACTGAAAATTTTATACTTAAGCAGATACGCAAACTAATACATAGGATTTAGGAGTGCATTCGAACATTAAAGGGTGACGAAAAGCTAATAGAACTTAAAATCATAGAAACAAAGACTGAGAACTCAAACTAAAAGGGTGACCGAAAAATACAACTAAAAAAATCTATACAAGATTTCCGGCTCGTTTTTTCAACCGTCAGCCCACTCTCTAGCGATCGTAGCTACCGGCCTCGCATTCGTTCCCGCTGCCCACTCGCTCGCATCGGCCTTATCCTCTCGAGTCTCGACGGTACCGTGAGAAGCGGAAGAACCGGCGGTTCGAAAAGACGATCCGCTATGCGTCCCGGAAGGCCGACGCCGACACGAACCTCGACGCGGCTGCCGCGGCGCCGCCACCGCCGCAGCCCTCTTACCCCTACGTGCTCGACTTCGCCACCGGCTACGGCGTTGTGCCCACGTTCTGTTGACGCGTGCCGCTCCCGTACTAATTCCGAGTCCCATCGGTACCGTATCGATGCAAATTGAAACCCAAATCAGACTAACTATATAAAGACAAGCAGCCCATACACAAATCGATCAAGAAAGAAATCAGATAAAGAGTTGAATCGAAAAAAATCCGACGGGGTCATTCGTCTCTACGTCGCCAGGTGCACCAGCAACTACTGCGCCGCTGACTCTGCACTCGCCGACTAGCGCGCCCGCGCACTAACCTCCCACCGCACGCGTGGCCAGGTGCACGCCTCCGTTGCCGGTGGGAAGGCCAGGCCTGGTCCGCCCCATCGCCCCATCGCCTCCCACCGCGCGCACAGCCAGATCTACCAGGCGCGCCGCCAGGTCTAGTCCGTCCACCGATGGAGAGGGCCGGCAACAGCACCCTGGTGGAGACTCGCCAGGATCCATGGCCGAAGCGGGTGGAAGGCCCTTCAGGCTTCACCCGGTTGCTCTTCGCTGGCTTGACGAGGATGGCTTTGGCTTAGCGGCTGCTGACGGAAAGCAGAGCGAGGCAGGTAGAACCATAGAAAGAAGGAGCGGCAGATCAGTCAGCTGGTTACCAACGTCTCTTTGCATTATCTCTAGTTGGCAGGCGGACCTAGTCTGTACTCTGTGCCTCAAGAGCAGGTGGTGCTTTGTGCGCTGTCGATCTGGGAGGCCACGGCCCAGGCATCCTTCCTGCGCCTGCAGCTTGGACGCAAGGGGTCTTCTATCACTAGACAGCAAGGTCATACGGCCTACAGCTCCTATTCTTGGTTGCGTTGAACACATGCTCTCACATCTTCTAAGAGACTAGGTAAAAATGTTCTCTAAATTTTCTAATTTTTCTATTCTCTAAACTAAATTATCTATAAAGAAACTAGGCAATTCCAACAGGCTTTGTAAATATTATTGTCATCTTCTAAATTTAGGCTGCATGCTTGCTACATGCGAGCGACGGTTTCCCTAACACCGAGATGCCGAGAGACGCCTATGGCGAGCGACCCTGGCTGTCCAAAATTAGCGACCGAAGTTTCTGGGATGGAGAGTGAGTAAATTTAGATAACCACTTAGACAAGTTGTTGGAGACATATTTTTCTCAATGATAGCTATATTTAGCTTTACAAAATATTTTAGCCAATTTCTTTTTGTAGTAATACATGTATACACACCAATTCAATTAATAATTTCTTTTGTCGGAATTGAGAAGAGTTAGGGTTTCAATTTTAGAAATCATCTTGAATTTGATTGAGCTAGAATTGAACCATTTTTTTTCCCAAAAATCATTTTGTGTCAAAATACTTCTTATCATGATGTTGGCATGGACAACTCCATGACATGTGGTCCGTTGAGAAAAGTTCAAAGTCGAGAATTTTGAATTTGAGGCACAAAGGAAAAAAAACATTTGATTTTAAAATATTGGTATTTTTATATTACAAAAAACATAGAATTTTCATTTATCATGTTTTCTATTTACTTAATACCAAAACAACCAAGATTAGCAATTTGGCATGGTATCCGAAATATTAAGCCTTATGCAACCAAAGTGCAGTAAACATGGGTAAATGCATGATTAAGCACTAACCCTATCCTTGAAATCCCATGTACCACCCTGTAGAAAGTATCAATTTAAAGAAACAATTTTTTCACCCGTTGCAACGCACGGGCACTTTTGCTAGTATATAAAAAAAACAAACACTGAAAACTTAAACTAAACAAACTAGAAAAAAAAGTTGACTCAAAACTGAAATGGTTGTAGTCGATCGAGCACCAAGTTTTGCTGAAAAAGCTTGAGTAAGGAATACTCACTCCGCCCTAAAATGTTGGTCGTCATTGGTGTACGTGTCACAAATTTGACTCGATTTGTAGAAAATACGTGCAATATTTATATCTTTAAAAAATTTATTAAAAAAGTAGATTAAAAGATGTTTCCAATGATACTAATTATGTACTATAATTATTAATAAATTTTAATCTATATTTATATCGGGAAGCGTAAGCGATAGATATTTTAGGACGGATGGAGTACAACACATCGTAGGATTTAGGATTGCATTCAAACATATAAGGGTGACGAAAAACTAATAAAACTTAAATAATAGAAAAACAAGGACTAAAAACTGGAACTAAAAAGGTGACCGAAAACTAAAACTTAAAAAAATATAAAAAACAAAGACTGAAAACTTAAACTAAACAAACTGGAAAAAACTTGACTCAAAACTGAAAATAAAAACGGTTGAAAAATCATTTAACTAAAAAGAAATTGAAAAAGTATACATACTGAAAAAAAATTAACAGAAAACTAAAAAAAGGAAAATAACATTTAACTAAAAATAAAAGAAACAATGAAAATAAAGAAGTATACATAATGTGAAAATAGTGAAACTGAAATTACCGAATAAAATATTAATGAAACTAAAATTACCCGTTGAGTCGCGCGTGAGATTCCTGAGGAGTCGAAAATGATGTTTTTACCAAATGCGCACTATTAATTCTAGATCACTTCTTTTGCGCCATTTAAAATCACTTTTCTAGTTCTTCATCTGTGGAGCACCTCGGCATGCTAAATTTTAGGAGATCCACAGATGCGTGTGACTTACCACTTTCTTTTTCTTTGTTCGCTTGTCACTCTGACAATGTGTGACTTCCCGCTTTATTTTAGAATCACTTGTCCACTTGTTCCTTTGTGAGGGTAGAATTCACGCACACACCATCCAATGATAAAAGCCAGGACCTGCATGCCTACATCTGAGTCAAGCAGAATAGCCGATTTTTCAAACGACAATTTGCAGGCAGGCAGTAGGTAGGAGTACTAGCAAGAAGCTGATTGGCTCAGAAAGTCAGCACTACTCAACAGGCTGCCTACATCTACCCATCCAGGAGTATTATTATTTGTGACCTCGCGTAGGTCTTTCAAAGAAATCCGCGCGCGGTTTGGATATCGTGCTCTCGATCGGGATCGGCAGAGAAGAATGGACTGCCGTGTGGCGTCCACGGCCACGGGTGTCTTCTGCGTTCTGCCTTCTTGATCGCCGACAAAAATGTCGTCAGGCCCGTGGGCTCAAAGCAGCCCAAAAGAAGAGATCCGGGCCAGATTGGGTGGGTAATGATTATCGTCAGGCCTAAACATACCTCAACCAGTTTTGAGTTTCAAACGTAGTTTTAAATAGCCGGCTATGGTTGTCACTATAGCTTTTTAAAGTAGGGTGGCGCTATTTGTGTTTATGTACAATTTAGCCGTTATATTCTATTGTAGCCCTATATACTAATAGTTGTTTTATAAATAAATCACTAAACACCTTAACCCGCTATTTAAAGCCTTGGTTCCAAGACTTGGTAATGGTTGGCAGCTTGGCACGAGCTACATGAACGGAGTTTGAACAAGAGATGAGTAGTTTCTTCATTTGCAATGTTTCCACAAGTGAAAAGTTCAACCTGTGTCCACTAAGGCAAAGACTAGAGAGATTTGGAGCTTTGCTTTCTGTCACTTTCAATTTGAAGGACCGAGAGGCGACTCAGAGGGGAGAGGGGAATGGGAGCCTCAAAAATTTCTTTCGAAATTAAGTAGCTGTTGTCCCAAATTCAAAACCCTAAGAAGTAAGAACACAAGCAAAGAGATATCCACAAGTCAACACGTGACTGGATGCCTACAAGAGACACAGCGAGAATCTCAAAAACACGGTCGAACAGACCGGAGAACTAAAAGAGGTGGCCGAGCAGACCAACTCGACTCTCTCGTCCTCTATGGAGGAGAGACAAGAGAGCTACCCTAAACACCGAAGCCAGCCAGTAACTAGGATGGCTAGAAATGATCCATGACTCGCTAGCAAACCAACACAAAAACAGAACTCGAATCGGAGATCAAACGGACAGGGAACGGACCGAACAACGCGAACTAGAAACCAGGGACAGTCTGCTACAGTGATGCTACAATACATGACAGTCCGCTACAATACTACTACAGTATCGGACAGCCCACTACAGTACCCCCTACAGCCCACTACAGTAATGTAAATTATTTTATAATTTAAAATTTTATGATAAATATTATATAATAATGATCAAATATGGATATAGAACCGAATAGAGAAAAATACTACATGATCCACATTTGAAATGGATATAAATATTGATATCCATATTATAAGTTTTAACGGATACAAATTTGGATAATTTAGATTTTCGGACATCCATTTCCATCCCTACGGGCGTGTCTACGGTGGACCGAAATAATACACCCACATAAATTCGAGGACCTGAATGACACACTTATAAATTCGAGGACTAGAATGATAAATTTTATAAATTTGAGGACCAAAATAACACAATTTGTAAATTCGAGGATCGAGATGACATACCCATATAAATTTGAGGACCAGTTATAAACTTTACTCTGTAAAATAAGTGCACATCACCACATCTGCACATGGCCCGTCCGTCGTTTCCTTGGGAGGGTAGAATAGAGTGCATGCGCGCAGGTCAAAGGAGGAAATATGACCTGTAAGGTGCGTAATTTTTCTAAATTCCAAATTTTTCATCCCATCAAATCTTTAGACGTATGCATGGAACATTAAATATAGATAAAAAAACTAATTACACAATTATCTATATACGTCGACGAATCTTTTGAGTCTAATTAGTTCAAGTTAGACAGAAGTTATTAAATACAAACGAAAATACTATAATATCAGAACTAAATTTTTTTCTCAATTAAACGCATCCTGAGCCAATGACTAGGAGAATAGCCGAATTTTCAAACGACAATTTGCAGGCGCGCAGGTCCATGTACTGGCTAGAAGCTGGCTAGTCAGAAAGTCAAATCTCTGCACCGTGCCGTGTGTGCTGCATTTTGGAACCATGCCGTGTGCGCTGCATTTTGGATGAAGAAACAGTCAACAACGGTAAATTGATATTTATGGTATATAATTAATTAGTATAATTAAATTGATATTTTAATTTAGTTTTTTAAATAAATTTATTTAGATACAAATATTGCATGGATTTTCTAGTTAAAATATCGACACACATATTAATAATGATATTTTTTTTTTGACGACGGGAGTATATATATAGACTATGCACCACTGAACAGGCTGGCTACATCTACCCATCGACATTATTATTTGTGACCTCGCCATAGGTCTTTAAAAGAAACATATATGACGCTTATCTCATAATATTAAGAAATAGATGATGATTGGCCTCTCCAGACCCGAATGATGGGGGCTTCGGCCTTGACCCGCATATACGTACTCCCTACATCTCAAATTGTAAGTTGTTTCAAAAATTTTAGAGAGTCAAAGTATCTCAACTTTAATCAAGTTTATATAATCAGATAATAGTAATTTATAATATAAACTAAGTATCTTTAGATTTTTTGCTAAATATATTTTTATAGTAAACTAATTAGGTGTCATAAATCTTTATATTCTCTATAATTTTGGTTAAATTTAAAATTCTTTGACTCTTCAAGATTTTTAAAATGACTTATAATTTGGAATAGAAGAAGTATATTAAAGGGAGCAGGTAGATCATGCCAATTATTCTAAGCTACGGTCCACGTTAGAGCAGAGAAACAGCCGTTCATCTCGCTTGCATCTCCCACTCCAAGTCTCCAAGAACACATCGACACAGCATTTGCTCCCGTCCACCATGAAACCTTCTTCGTTGCATCTCTAGCGCGAAGCAACAAGTAGTTTTCAGTTCCAAATAAGCGCGCGCGCACTAGTACAGAAAAGCTCAATACAGGCGGTTCTAGAGCCATTTCTATAGGCATTTTTTTGAACCGCCAGTACTAAGACCCTGTACAGTCATTTCTACATGCGGTTTCTTATAAACCGCCAGTAGAAATAGGATTTGTACTGACGGTTCACATAAGGAACCACCTGTACTAATCTTTTTTCGAAAATCTGGTTTTAAAAATAGCAAAACAAAAAAATAAATATGGGAAGGGACCCACTAGCCAGCGCCCGTCCGTCTCCGTCGAAGTCGCAAGTCGCGTCATTTTTTTTTGTTTTCGGGGTCAAAAAAATAAATATGTGCTCGGAGACTTCGTCAACACTTCACATGATCAACAAGGACAAGAATTTTGACCCTGACACCACGTGCCTACGTCACCTACTATCAGGCTCGGGGACTAAATGGATACACTTCACCTAACGGTGAAGATATTGGCTCTACTGTGCCAAAAATGGATACACTTCACCAAGCAGAAGCTTTTTTCAAATTTTTTATGAGCTCCTTACATCCGTCTGGTCAAGCAACGTTGAAGATCTGCACCTCCCGACGAAATGCAAGGTGCTTGGCGACTAGCTGTGGGGGTATAAACCCATATACCCGCACGGCGCTACATGGGCCAATTCGTCCGATCAGGCCCGGACTGCCAAGGACGCATCGTCTACATGTTCTTCAGAAGATCACATATATCCGCTGGCTCAGAAGTCTTGGCAGTTAAGAAAATAGCTTTTCTAATATCTAGCCGATTAGTTTGCTTATTCGGTTAGGATTGTAATATGATATACATAGTAAACCGACTTGTAACCCTGCCCCCGGACTATATAAGGCGGGCAGGGGATCCCCTCAAAACAGATTATCTAACAGCAATACAATACAGCAACACACAGGACGTAGGGTATTACGCCTATCGGTGTCCTGAACCTGTATAAATATCGTGTCTCGCGCCTGCTGCACAACTCTTGCTCGTCTCAGGCGCACCTTCACCAATCATCTACTACCTTGGGCATACCCCTCGGTAGACTATCGCCGGTATTCCGTCGACAGTACCTGTGGCGGGTAAACATGTGAGGTGGTTCCGGGACGGATAACCTGTGTGGATTGAAATCCCGTGAAGGGTGGTGCTATGATGGCAAGGGGGAGAGTATCCCCGCAGTGGTGATGCCTGCTTGGTTGAACCCTAAGGACTTGCTAGTACTCAGAATCACCGGAATCCTTTGCTACTCGCCGTCCTCGATGGGCGGGGAACGGCTGTACTACTTGGTACGGTGAATGCCCATGTTTGGTTTTGGGTAATTGATGAAACCTAGTTTGCTAACGATTGTTCTAAGTGTTTCATGAGAATGATTAGCAAACAACAAGATGGAGCAAAGGACCGGGCCGGTGGAGGCCACAAGTGAAGGGCAATGAAGGCGTCCATGAAAATGGTGTAAGCCCATCAATAAAGGAGAAAACCCTATTGACGGCATCCATATAAATGTTATAAGTCCATCATCAACAGGAGTCCACAAGCTTCATCAAGAGATGGTGAAAAAGCTAGGAGCACAAGGCAAAGGTATAATCCATAGGAGCTCTTTTGCTTTTGGTGATCAAGACTCCATAGAGGGAGTGATCACATTTAGGATAGATAGCCGTACTATCAAGATGGGCGAAGTCGTTGATGAAATACGGTTATCAAGTGCCACTAGGTGTTCATATTCATTACATTGCATATAGATGCTAGTGACACTAACAAACCCTTAGAAAACTCTTTTGAAAAGCTAACACACGTGCACAAGGTGTAGAACACTTGGTGTTAGCACTTGGGAACAAAGGGTGAAAGGTTTGAGTGAAAATCCTGAGAAAACAGGGCGTCGGACCCTAACCTCGCCTGAGCGTCGGATCATTGTCTTCGGTCGGACGGCTAACACTGCTGTGAGCGTCGGACGCTCAGTTTGAGGGCGTCGGACCATTGTCCTCAGGGTCCGACGGTGCAGAGCCGCAGCAGGTCGACACGTGGAGAGCAGAGGAGCGTCGGACGCTCGGCGTTAGTCCGACGGTGAGCGTCGGACGGCCGCGTTTTGGAACCTCTCTGGAAATGTCGGAAGCTGGCGAGTTTTAGTCCGACGACCTGTTATTTCAGAGTCCGACGGTTGTTTTCGGCGCAGCGTCGGACCGGAGGTTTGGTCCGACGGCTTACGGTCCGACGGTCGTTTTGGCGCAAGAAAAGAGCCGTTGTGTTTCAACGGTCGACTTCAAACGGCAGAGGACACATGGAGTCCATCCGAGGCGTCGGACCGGTGATGTTAGTCCGACGGTCTGGCCGTCGGACAGTCCGACGGTACGCAGTTTTGCCTAAACGGCTAGTTCTTTGTGTGTGGCTTATAAATAGTCACTTGGCCAGTTTGGGGAGGCTCTCTTAGCACTTCTGATCGTCATAACATACTTGTGAGCGCTCCCACTCCACTCTCACTCATCCTACTTGATTGTGATCATCATTTGGTGAGTTTGGAGAGAATCTAGTGCATTGCTCTGATAGAGATCATCTAGAGGCACTTGGTAGTTGTCTTTCGCAGCGGTTTCTCTTGTTACTCTTGGAGTTTGCCGACTTCTAGACGGCTTGGAGCTGCGAAGATCGTTGAGGGGAGTTGGTGATTGTCTCCGCCTCCGATCGGGGAAGTTGTGAGGGGTTCTTGAGCCTATCCCCGCGGGAGATCGTAAAATGCTACTCTAGTGGATTGCTCGTAGTTTGTGAATCCCCATCTTGTGTTGGTTGTGCGGCACCCTTGAGAAGGGTTTGGCGTGTGATGCCAGTTAGCGCGTGAACCTCCAAGTGGGTGTATCGCTACAATGAGGACGTAGCTTGCCGGCAAGTAAGTGAACCTTGGTAAAAATCATTGTGTCAACTCTCTTGCCGAGGATTTCTTGATTATAGTGATTGTTCTTATTGGTACTCATCTCATCACTACACCGGCGGTATAAGATTCATTCTCTCTACTCTTTACATTCTCGCCTTAGTCTTGTGTAGCTTGTTAGCTTAGTTGCTCACCTAGGAGTAGAGTAGAAGTAGCAATTTAGCCTCTTGTGTGTGAAATAGAGACTATACCTTAGAACGGTTAGGTGGCTTGCATCTTTTAGTAGGCTAGCGCAAGAATTCGCTCCGCCGCTTATTTGTCTAACTACTCTGTCTTAAGTGTTGTTTGTAGAATTTTTATAGGCTATTCATCCCCCTCTAGCTATTTAGGACCTTTCAAGTGGTATCGGAGCCGAGGTAGCGTTGATTTGAGGCTTAACAACCTACGGTGTAAAAATGGCTCAACTCAACATTCACATCAACAACACCAAGAAGCCACCCCAATTTGATGGCACAAATTATGCATATTGGAAGAGCAAGATGACCTCACACATCAAGTCAATCAATACAGAGGTTTGGAAGGTTGTGGAGACCAAGATTGAGATTGCCAATACGGCCAACCCCACAACCGCCGAAGAGAAGTTGCTCCAACTCAATGATATTGCGGTTTGTGCTATCTATGAGGCCGTAGATGAGAAGGTGTTTGAGCAAGTGAAGAACATTGAGAGTGCTCATGAAGCTTGAAAGAAGCTTGAGGAATCATATGAGGGTACCAAAGGTGTGAAGACCGCAAGAGCATACATTCTCAAGGACAAGTTTGCTAGTTTCAAGATGAAGGATGATGAAATCGTGCCGGAGATGTTCCATAGATTGCAAGTGATTGTAAATGAGCTCAAGGTGGTGGATGAGGAAGTGAAGGATAGTGACTTCTCCATGAAGTTCTTGAAGAGCTTGCCGAAGAGGTTTGCCACTTTGATCACGCTATTGGTGAAAACTACCTTGAGTGAGTTGACACCAAACCAAGTGCTTGCGGAGGTAATGACCGATGATGCATATGGAGATGATGATGACAAAGAGGAGTTGATCAACAAGAAGAAGAAAGAAAAATATGAAGATTTCAAGGATGAGAAGAAGAAGAGTGTGGCTTTCAAGGCCACTTCATCATCAAAGGGCAAGGGCAAAGCTAAAATTGAATCAAGTGAAGACCCTTCAAGCATAAATGAGAGTGATGAGGAGATGGCCCTTCTAGTGAGAAGATTTGGCAAGTTCATGAAGAAGAAGGGCTACCGGGAAAGAAGGAAGAAGAATGCAAGAAAGTTTGATGGGCCAAGAAGATGTTTCGATTGTGGAAGCAAAGATCACTTGGTGGCCAATTGCCCACACTCAAGTGATGATGAGCACAAAGGAAAAAAGAAGAACAAGCATGAGAAGAAGGAGAAGAAAGAAAAGAAGGAATCTTCATACAAGAAGAAGAAGAACTACTCTCATGTGGTGACATGAGATAGTGATGCGTCTTCAAATGATGAAGATAGTGATGACGAGAAGAAGAGTAAGAAGAAGGCACATGCAAGCATTGCTATTCATGACAAGCCTTCCATCTTCGATACTCCTTCATGCTTCATGGCCAAAGGCTCTAAGGTATTATCCGATAGCGAATCTAGTGATGATGATAGTGATGATGACCTAACAAAAGAAGAGCTAATTGACATGCTTGATGATGCTCGTATTCATTTCGACTCACTTAGAAAGGAATGTAAGGGCTTGCGTAAGGATAAACAATCCCTTGAGCAAGAACTTGAGGAGCTTAGAGCATCTTATGAGAGTCTAAAAGAAGACCATAAGAAGCTTCAAAAGTCTCACACTAAGCTTGATGAAGCTCATTCCGCTCTAGTGACTCAAAATGAGTACTTGCAAAGTCAAGTTAAAAAGAAGGAAGCTAAAACTTGCAACATAGGTGTAACATGTGATATATCTTGTGAACCCATTATTGTTGCCACCACTAACCCTTCTTGTAGCACTTCCACTACTACCTCACCCACTAGTGACCCTTCACTAGTAGTTGAGAACAAGAACCTAAAGGAGGAGGTTAAAAAGCTCAATCACTCCTTAGCTAAGGCTTATGGTGGTGAGGACCGCTTGCTTATGTGTTTGGGTAGCCAAAGGGCATCTCTCCACAAAGAGGGATTGGGCTATACCCCCAAAAAAGAAAAGACCGCCTTTGCTCCTCACAAGACTTGTTTTGTGAAGAGAAATTGCCGGTATTGCACAAAATGCAAGCAAATTGGTCATTTAGAGTAAGATTGCAAAAGCAAGAAATCCAATGCATATGTATCCTTAATTAAGTTTGATTCTTGCTACATTCTCACTAAGGGCTCAAATGGTGTGAAGGCTAAGTTTATTGGTACATTCATGTTGGGTCCAAAGAAGAGGACCATTTGGGTATCAAAAAGCTTAGTCACTAACCTCCAAGGACCCAAGCAACATTGGGTACCTAAGAAGAATTGATTTCTTTTTGTAGGTCAATTACAAAGCCGGAGGAAGGCATTGGGTGCTTGATAGTGGATGCACACAATATATGACCGGTGATTCTAGTATGTTTGGCTCTCTCAACACAAGTGCAAATAGTGGCTATGATGCAATTACATTTGGTGATAACAAGAAAGGGAAAGTGAAAGGACTTGGTAAGATTGCAATATCCAATGACATGTCCATCTCAAATGTGTTGCTAGTTGAATGTTTGAACTTCAATTTGCTCTAGGTTGCACAACTTTGTGGTCTCGGTTTCAAGTGCATATTTGGGGTTGATGATGTAGAAATTATTAGTGTTGATGACTCAAATTTGATATTCAAAGGCTTTAGATATGACAACCTATATCTTGTGGATTTCAACGCTAGTGAAACTCAATTGTCAACTTGTTTGATCACTAAGTCAAGTTTGGGTTGGTTATGGCATAGAAGGCTTGGTCATGTTGGAATGAAATAATTGAACAAACTAGTGAAGCATGATCTAGTTAGAGGCTTGAAAGATGTCATATTTGAGAAAGATAAACTTTGTAGTTCATGTCAAGCCGGCAAACAAGTTGGAAACACACATCCTAAGAAGAGTATGATGAGTACTAGTAAAGTTTTTGAGCTCTTGCATATGGACTTGTTTGGACTAACCACATATACTAGTATTGGTGGGAACAAGTATGGATTTGTGATTGTGGATGACTACACTAGATATACATGGGTATTCTTTCTAATTGACAAGAGTGAAGTGTATGATCTATTCAAGTCTTTTGTCAAGAGAAGCCAAAATTAGTTTGAAACAACCATCAAGAAAGTTAGAAGTGACAATGGTAGTGAATTCAAGAACACCAAGATTGATGAGTTGTGTGATGAGTATGGCATCGGACATCAATTCTCACCCAAGTATACATCACAGTCAAATGGCATTGTTGAAAGAAAGAATAGAACCTTAATTGATATGGCAAGATCAATGTTAAGTGAATACAATGTTAGTCATTCTTTTTGGGCCGAAGCAATCAACACCGCTTGCTACTACATCAACCGCTTATATTGCCATGGTATGCTTGCAAAAACTCCATATGAGCTATTGAATGGTAGAAAGCCCAACATTGCATATTTTCGGGTTTTCGGTTGCAAATGCTATATTCTCAAGAAAGGCACAAGATTGAGCAAGTTTGAAAAGAAATGTAATGAAGGTTTCTTACTTGGTTATTCAACCACAAGCAAGGCATATAGAGTTTGAAATTTGACTAGTGGTACTCTTGAGGAGGTACATGATGTTGAATTTGATGAAACCCAAGGCTCTCAAGATGAAGTTGAAAATCTTAGTGATGTGAGAGTCAATGACTTGGCAAATGCAATGAAAGATATGGATATTGGTGATATTAGGTCGAGGCAAGTCAATGATGATGAAGATGATGGTGCAATTCATACAAGTATGCAAGTTGATGATGAAACATGTGCAAGTGACTCACAAGATCAAACTCAAGTGCAAGATCAACAAGCTAGTTCATCTCAATCAAACAATCAAGTTCCTACTCTCCAATCGGTCTCTATTACAAGGGATCACCCTTTGGATCAAATCATTGGTGGTATTCAAAGTAGAGTTTAAACTAGAGCAAGACTAGCTCAAATTTGTGAGCATTTCTCATTTGTGTCATCTATTGAGCCAACCAAGATTGAGAAAGCATTGAAAGATGTTGATTGGGTTAATGCCATGCATGAAGAGCTCAACAATTTCACAAGAAATCAAGTTTGGGAGGTAGTGGAAAGACTAAAGAAACACAATGTGATAGGAACCAAAGGGGTCTTTAGAAACAAGTAAGATCAAGATGGCATAGTAATAAGAAACAAGGCTAGATTGGTTGCACAAGGTTATACTCAAGTAGAAGGTCTTGATTTTGGAGAAACCTATGCACCGGTTGCTAGATTGGAAGCAATTAGAATCTTATTAGCCTATGCTTATGCCCACAATATCAAGTTATATCAAATGGATGTCAAGAGTGCATTTCTAAATGGGTACATCAATGAGTTGGTATATGTGGAACAACCTCCCGGATTTGAAGATGTGAAGAAGCCCAACCATGTGTACAAGTTAAGAAAGACATTGTATGGTTTGAAGCAAGCACCTAGAGCATGGTATGAGAGATTGAGAGATTTCTTGCTCTCTAAAGGGTTCAAAATGGAAAAGGTTGATACAACTCTCTTCACTAAGAAGCTTGGTAATGGTTTGTTTGTGTTACAAATATATGTGGATGATATCATTTTTGGATCAACAAATCAAGATTTTTGTGAAGAATTTGGAAATATGATGGCAAGTGAGTTTGAAATGTCCAAGATTGGTGAGCTTAGCTATTTCCTTGGTCTTCAAGTCAAGCAAATGAAGAATGGTACATTTGTAAGTCAAGGCAAGTACATAAGGGACATTGTGAAGAAATTTGGTTTGGAACATGCAATGGCCATGAATACTCCTATGGCAACCAATGGACATTTGGACTTGGATGATAGTGGCAAAATGGTAGATCAAAAGCTATATAGATCAATGATTGGAAGTTTCATTTATGTGATCGCATCTCGACCGGATGTCATGTTTAGTGTGTGCATGTGTGCAAGATTTCAAGCCTCACCAAGAGAAAGTCATTTGAAAGCCGCAAAGAGAATATTGAGGTATTTGAAGGGCACACAAGATGTTGGGTTGTGGTATCCTAAGGGGTCCAACTTTGAGTTTATTGGATATTCGGACTCCGATTATGCCGGTTGTAAGGTGGATAGAAAAAGCACTAGTGGAACTTGTCAATTGCTTGGAAGGTCACTTGTATCATGGTCTTCAAAGAAGCAAAATAGTGTTGCTCTCTCAACGGCCGAAGCGGAGTATATTAGTACCGGAAGTTGTTGTGCACAATTGCTTTAGATGAAGGCAACTTTGAGTGATTTTGGATTGAAATACAAGAAAGTGCCTTTACTATGTGACAATGAGAGTGCTATCAAGCTAACCAACAACCCTGTGCAACATTCAAGAACAAAGCGCATTGACATAAGGCATCACTTCATTAGAGATCATCAAATCAAAGGGGACATTGCAATTGAAAGTGTTGGCACCGAAGATCAATTAGCGGATATCTTTACCAAGCCACTTAATGAGTCAAGATTTTGCAAGTTGAGAAATGAACTAAACATACTAGACTACTCCAACATGAAGTGAAAAGCATCCTACATTAAATGACATGCCTCTCCTTCGACTAAAGCATGGTAAAATTGGTTGACATGGCATTCATACTTTGATAAGGATTTGTCTAGTTCATGTAGACATAAAATGCATCTTATAGGCTCATTCATGAAAAATTAAATGTTTTCATGTATATATGGTACCATTTTTGTTCTTTATGCTTGTATGATCAAGTGGTAGCATATGACATATTGATGGGCTTGAAAATCTAGTGTTGAATCTAGACAATGAGCTTATGATGTGCAACTTAACATGATCAAGATAACCCTACTAGTGAGGTGTGAAGAAGCTTGTCCTTAGATCAAACTTAGTTACATATTCTAGGCAAGTGATCTACATTGAACCAATGTGAAAATGAACTAAACCCCATTTATTGACTTGATACTCCCATTTTTGGTGATTGTTGACAAAGGGGGAGAAGAAAGTCACAAAGATAAGAAAGAAAAGGGGTCAATTAAAAATTTGAAAGCACACAAGTAGGGGGAGCAAGCTCATGAATAAGTTGTTTCCTATACTTGCTTGATTGGTGAAATGCTTAGAAATAGGATTTGAATGGTGATGTGACAAACTAGCATGCTTAGTACTTACTTGTCATACAAAGTACCTCTCTTACTTAAATATTGATCTCACGAGGTATTTTGAGTTTGTGATGCATGACTAGTGAACAATGGTGCTAAGGATAGTATATTTCCACAATTCCGATGGTATCATGCTTCAAAGGTCCATTCTATATACCTTAACATCATTTGGTAGTGGTAGCTCACCCAAACTTTCAAATCCATACATATGTGAAAAATTGAACCAAACACAAGGAATCACATATGTAAGGGGAGCTAATACTACCAAAGTGCAAACTTGGTTTTCATTTCATATCTTTGTGAAGGTTGTCATCAATTACCAAAAAGGGGGAGATTGAAAGCTCATGTTTGGTTTTGGGTAATTGATGAAACCTAGTTTGCTAACGATTGCTCTAAGTGTTTCATGAGAATGATTAGCAAACAACAAGATGGAGCGAAGGACCGGGTCGGTGGAGGCCACAAGTGAAGGGCAATGAAGGCGTCCATGAAAATGGTGTAAGCCCATCAATAAAGGAGAAAGCCCTATTGACGGCATTCATGCAAATGGTATAAGTCCATCATCAAAAGAAGTCCACAAGCTTCATCAAGAAATGGTGAAAAAGCTCGGAGCTCAAGGCAAAGGTATAATCCATAGGAGCTCTTTTGCTTTTGGTGATCAAGACTCCATAGAGGGACTGATCACATTTAGGATAGATAGCCGTACTATCAAGAGGGGCGAAATCGTTGATGAAATACGGTTATCAAGTGCCACTAGGTGTTCATATTCATTGCATTGCATATAGATGCTAGTGACACTAACAAACCTTGGAAAACTCTTTCGAAAAGCTAACACACGTGCACAAGGTGTAGAACACTTGGTGTTAGCACTTGGGAACAAAGGGTGAAAGGTCTGAGTGAAAATCCTGAGAAAACAGGGCGTCGGACCCTAACCTCGCCTGAGCGTCGGACCATTGTCTTTGGTCCGACGGCTAACACTGCTGTGAGCGTCGGACGCTCAGTTTGAGGGCGTCGGACCATTGTCCTCAGGGTCCGACGGTGCAGAGTCGCAGCAGGTCGACACGTGGAGAGCAGAGGAGCGTCGGACGCTCGGCGTTAGTCCGACGGTGAGCGTCGGACTCCGTCCGACGTATTTTCAGCGTTTTGGAACCTCTCTGGAAACGTCGGACGCTGGCGAGTTTTAGTCCGACGGCCTGTTGTTTCAGAGTCCGACGGTTGTTTTCGGCGGAGCATCGGACCGGAGGTTTGGTCCGACGGCTTACGTCCGACGGTCGTTTTGGCACGAGAAAAGAGCCGTTGTGTTTCAACGGTCGACTTCAAACGGCAGAGGACACATGGCGTCCATCCGAGGCGTCGGACCGGTGATGTTAGTCCGACGGTCTGGCCGTCGGACAGTCCGATGGTATGCAGTTTTGCCCAAACGGCTAGTTCTTTGTGTGTGGCTTATAAATAGTCACTTGGCCGGTTTGAGGAGGCTCTCTTAGCACTCCTGATCGTCATAACATACTTGTGAGCCCTCCCACTCCACTCTCACTCATTCTACTTGATTGTGATCATCATTTGGTGAGTTTGGAGAGAATCTAGTGCATTGCTTTGATAGAGATCATCTAGAGGCACTTGGTAGTTGTCTTTCGCAGCGGTTTCTCTTGTTACTCTTGGAGTTTGCCGACTCATAGACGGCTTGGAGCTGCGAAGATCGTTGAGGGGAGTTGGTTATTGTCTCCGCCTCCGATCGGTGAAGTTGTGAGGGGTTCTTGAGCCTATCCCCACGGGAGATCGCAAAAGGCTACTCTAGTGGATTGCTCGTAGCTTGTGGATCCCCATCTTCTGTTGGTTGTGCGGTACCCTTGAGAAGGGTTTGGCGTGTGATGCCAGTTAGCGCGTGAACCTCCAAGTGGGTGTATCGCTACAACGAGGACGTAGCTTGGCGGCAAGCAAGTGAATCTTGGTAAAAATCATTGTGTCAACTCTCTTGTCGAGGATTTCTTGATTATAGTGATTGTTCTTATTGGTACTCATCTCATCACTACACCGGCGGTATAAGATTCATTCTCTCTACTCTTTACATTCTCGCACTTACTCTTGTGTAGCTTGTTAGCTTAGTTGCTCACCTAGGAGTAGAGTAGAAGTAGCAACTTAGCCACTTGTGTGTGAAATAGAGACTATAGCTTAGAACGGTTAGGTGGCTTGTATCTTTTAGTAGGCTAGCGCAAGAATTCGCTCCGTCGCTTATTTATCTAACTACTTTGTCTTAAGTGTTGTTTGTAGAATTTTTATAGGCTATTCACCCCCCTCTAGCCATTTAGGACCTTTCATACGGCGGTGCCACTACTGCTAGGTTGTGAGGTGATAGGGTGGACGGTGACGGATGACGGAAATTCTCGTACCATTCTAGATGCGTAGCACCACTATGTGGGCCTGGTGCTACGTCTCCTAGTCTCAGCGATTCAGTTTCTTGCCCGGAGTGGCCCAGGGCTGAGTGGTAGGGTGGCATCGACCTAGGCAAGCAAGCACCCGGAATTCCGCTTAAATGATGACGGTCATCGATGATGTTAGAATCTTGGGAGTACGTGAAACCTCTGCAGAGTGTTATGGTTGATCGATCGATACGTATGCCGACCCATCGGCTATGGACCTTTCCTGTGACCTGCTTCACTAGATAGGAGTGGTGTATTCTCTTCTTTCCCTGGTTGACTCCATTCGGCAGTGTGCCTGGGTGTGGCATTGCGTCGTTGAGACAGGCCTGAGGGGGAGTTGGGCCTGTCGATTGAGAGTGAGGTGGGTGAGATGGATGAGATGGTGCATGGGTATGATGGATGGACAAGGATGGACTAGATGGATGAGGTGGTGTCGAGATGGGTTAAAACTTGAAGAATTATTATACTAAAATAATCACTCTGTTCGGCTGGCTGGTACGGTACGACTGGCTGGCTGATTGTTCTAAGAGAAAAACATTGATGAGTGGCTGGCTGGTGCTGGCTGGTATAGGCAACCGAACAGAGCCAATGACTCATGCATAGGAAACCCCAGCCTTTAGGTCTGCTTGATATACCCTTACATCCACTTTTCACAAAGCAAATACAAGCATAGGTGGGCTCCGTGGCCAGTTCAGGTGATGAGTAGGAGTACGACAATGACAGAGATGAATGGGAGGACTAGGGTCGCGTTCTATACTCAAGTTGGCTATGAAAGAAGAAACGATGTTGCTTCCGCCCCTACAAGCTTTTCTGGATGAACTATTTATGTTTTTCGCCAGCGTGGCGATGTAATAATTAATGTAAACCCTGCTATGTACTCTGATATTCGCAATATGGATCCTGGAATCAACTGAGATTTCGGTAATTTAATAGATTGATCGTACAATCTGTTTTATTACATTTCGTGCATGTGGATTTCCCTTCGCGGAAATCGAGATCGTTTCACAAATTACTTTCACTTTTTATCAACATTTAATGCACCATGTATGTGTCCAAAAATTGATTTGACGGATTTTTTACAATTTGGAAGGGGAACTAAACAGGGCCTAAACTTACAAATCGGCCGGTTAGGTCCTCAAACTTGTTCAACTTTGTCGTCTCAGTCCCCAATGATGTAAATACTATAAACATGTAAATTCAATGTATATTTATAGAACTGTTCAAAAATTATAAATCTAATTTTGTTAGACTCCTGCTATCATGTACCTTTAATTAGAATAAAATATATTTACATGTACTTTCTATTTGTCACTTCGTGGTTAAATAATAAATAGGCACATACATTTTTAGGATTTATAAAAATTTATGTGCCTATTTACTTATTTAACTACAAAGTTAAAAATACAAAGTACATAGTGATTAGTTTTATTCTAGTTTAAAGTACATGTTACCAGGAGTCTAACAAAATTAGATTTATAATTTTTGGCGGTTCTATAAAGATATATTGATGTTACAAGTTTACAATATTTACAGCATTTAGGGACTACGATAACACCACTAAACAAGATTAAGGATGTAAACGAGCAATTTACAAGTTTAGAGACCTAGATGATACTGCCGAACTAGTTTGAGAACTTAAACGAGCTATTTGAGAGTTTAGAGACTAAAACGACACAGATGATCAAGTTTGAAGACTGCTAATGGACTTTACTCAAACAAAAATAAGAGAAATAATCACGATGAGAGGCCTCGGCCTCGATCCACATATACAATTATTATAGGAGCAAGTAAGTTAGCTCACGCCAACATTAGAGCCAAGAAGTAGCAGTTCCTCTTGCATTTCATGTCAAAGATGCTGCACATATTTTTCTACAAGCACTGTACTGCACACACCATTCAACGAGGCGAGGTTAGCCAAATTTTCGAACGACAATTTGCAGGCAGGTACTCTAAAGCTACCTTTAGATGCTGGATAGTTAGAAGTTTCGGTACTGTATCATAGTATGTGCTAACTTTTATAATAAGTATCCAATCATAGCTTAAGTAGATTTAAAATATTCATCTCCTGATTTATATGCAACTGTGTAATTAATTTCTTTTTTTCTACTCCCTCCGTCGTCAAATAAGTTGTTTTTTGACTTTTGGACTTCACGTTTGACCGTTCTTCTTATTCAAAAATTTTATACAAATATTATTTATTTTACTATGACTTAATCTATCATTAGAGATACTTTACTAATGATTTATTTACTTTATTATTTACGTAAAACTTTTGAATAAGACGAACGGTCAAACGTGAAGTCCAAAAATCAAAGAAAATAACTTATTTGGAGACGGAGGGAGTACATTTAATGCTTCATGCATGCGTTCAACATTTGATATGACAAAAAAGTTGAAATTTTGAAGAGAAACTAAACATGGCTTAAGTACCTGCAAGAAGCTGGTTTGGTCAAGAAAGTCAGAATGAAACTGCACGGTACCGCGTGTGCAGCCCTTCGATTATCTGAGCACCACTGAGAACAGGCTGGCTACATCTAACCACCCCCATTATTATTTTTGACCTCGCCATAGGTCTCTCAAAGAAATATGTCACGCTGATGTCGAAATATTAAGAAACTGGTGATGATTGGCCATTCCATCTGTGAAGAAAGCCTAGCCAGATTCTTAAAGCATGTGCTGATGATGGTTGAGAGACAGAAAAAACACGCTAGCCCCATGTGCCCTCTCAACAATAATTATAACACCACTTTTTTTTAATCTTCAACGCTAACTGCAATTCATACCTCAGCCACTTGTACAAGAGGAACAAGAATGTTAACATGTTCTTGTTAAGTGGCAAGTCGTGTATAGACTATAGTACTCCAGTTGTTAGTATTGAGGAAGATGGAAATAACGGCTCCAAGAACTCGTTAACGTTCTTCGGTGTATTCTTGCACTGTTTGGTATTGTCTTAACGAAAAACCATCTAGTTCTTCTAGGTTGGTCACAATTTTTTATAAAGTAAGCCAAGCTTATCTGGTTAGTAAAGTGTGAGTTGTTCGGACTTTTTTAAGACATGCTTTTACTATATATCTAGACAATAAGATGCATACAAAAACTGCGTCGATAGAAAGGTTAAAATAACCACTTTCAATATGAAAAAGGAGTAGTTTTCTAGTCTTCCCTAGCTCAGATTTGAATGTTTATTTTCTTCTTACCAAAAAAGCGGCTAGTTCGCCTCACACTCTATAGGCCAAGTTTGTCATATTTTCTCTACGTGAGGTAGCTAAGATAAATGGAGTATTTAAGGAGTGAAAACAAATGGAAGGTCAAGACAAGGCCTATGTCATGAAGCATTAATTATTGAATGAAACAAAAAGAGTAAAGTCAACTAGGGGTCTTCGAAATTGTTCGGCTATGTCATCTTGGTTCCTAAACACGTAAATCGACTGTTTAGGTCCTCAAACTTGTTCATTTGTGTCATCCTGGTCTCTAAACTCGCAAATCACTCGTTTAGGTCCTCAAACATGCTTGGCTGTGTCATCTAGGTCTCTAAGGGCCTGTTTAGGAGATGGAGTTTTGGAATTTTGAACACTGTAGCACGTGACAACTTTTATAATAAGTGTCCAATCATGACCTAACTAGACGCAAAAGATTCGTCTCACAACTTTTTGGGAAGATATCAAATTAGTTTTATTTTTTAATCAACATTTAATGCTCCATGCATGTGTCCAAAAATTGATGTGACGGATTTTTTAGAATTTGGAAGGGGAACGTACTAAACAGGGCTTAAACTTACAAATCGGCCTCTTAGGTCCTCAAACTTGTTCAACTTTATCGTCTCGGTCCCCAATGATGTAAATACTGTAAATCTGTAAATTCAATGTATATTTATAGAACTGTTCAAAAATTATAAATCTAATTTTGTTAGACTCCTGCTATCATGTACCTTCAATTAAAATAAAATATATTGACATGTACTTTCTATTTTTCACTTTGTGGTTAAATAAATAAATAGGCATATACATCTTTAGGATTTATAAAAATTTATGTGCCTATTAAGTTATTTAACTACAAAGTTAAAAATAGAAAGCACATAGTGATTAGTTTTATTCTAGTTTAAAGTACATGTTACCAGGAGTCTAACAGCATTAGATTTATAACTTTTGGACGGTTCTATAAATATATATTGAATTTACAAATTCACAATATTTACAGTATTTAGGGACTACGATAACACCACTAAATAAGTTTGAGGATCTAAACGGGCAATTTACAAGTTTAGAGACCTAGATGATACTACCGAACAAGTTTGAGAACTTAAACGAGCTATTTGAGAGTTTAGGGACTAAAACGACACAGATGAACAAATTTGAAGACTGCCAATGGAATTTACTCAAACAAAAGTAAGAGAAATAATCACGATGAGAGGCGTCGGCCTCGATCCGCATATACAATTATTACAGGAGCAAGTAAGCTAGATCAAGCCAACGTTAGAGCCAAGAAGTAGCAGTTCGTCTTACATTTCATCTCCAGAGATGTTGCATATATTTTTCTACAAATTGAGTCAAACTTATGATATAGAAAAAACAACAGTCAAATTAAATTAGAAATGGAGGAGTATTTTAGAATCACCTGTCCGTCCGTTCCTTGGGAGGGTAGAATATACATGCACAGTACTGCACACACCATTCAACGAGGAGAGGGTAGCCAAATTTTCGAACGACAATATGCAGGCAGGTACTCTAAAGCTATGTTTGATGCTGGATAGTTAGAATTTTGGGTTTACTATAGCATAGTATGTGCTAACTTTTATAATAAGTGTCTAATTATGGTCTAAGTAGATTTAAAATATTCGTTTTGTAATTTACATGTAACTGTGTAATTAGTTTTTTATCTACATTTAATGCTCCATGCATGTGTCCAACATTTGATGTGACAAAAAAAATTAAAATTTTGAAGAGGAACTAAACATAGCTTAAGTACCTGCAAGAAGCTGGTTTGGTCAAGAAAGTCAGAATGAAACTGCACGGTACCGCGTGTGCTGCACTTCGATTATCTAGGCACCACTGAGAACAGGCTGGCTACATCTAACCACTCCCATTATTATTTTTGACCTCGCCATAGGTCTCTCAAAGAAATATGTCACGCTGATCTCGAAATATTAAGAAACTGGTGATGATTGGCCATTCCATCTGTGAAGAAAGCCTAGCCAGATTCTTAAAGCATGTGCTGACGATGGTTGAGAGACAGAAAAAACACGCTAGGCCCATGTGCCCTCTCAACAATAATTATAACACCACTTTTTTTTAATCTTCAACGCTAACTGCAATTCACACCTCAGCCACTTGCACAAGAGGAACAAGAATGTTAACATGTTCTTGTTAAGTGGCAAGTCGTGTATAGACTATAGTACTCCCGTAATTAGTATTGAGGAAGATGGAAATAACGGCTCCAAGAACTCGTTAACGTTCTTCGGTGTATTCTTGCACTGTTTGGTATCGTCTTAACGGAAAACCATCTAGTTCTTCTAGGTTGGTCACAAATTTTTATAAAGTAAGCCAAGCTTAACTGGTTAGTAAAGTGTGAGTTGTTCTGACTTTTTTAAGACATGCTTTTACTATAAATCTAGACAATAAGATGCATACAAAAACTGCCACTGGTACAGAACCATACTATACAGGCGGTTCACAACCCATTTCTACAGGCGTTTCCCAGCGCCGACTGCGCGGGAGGCCTGTAGAAATGGGACCACAGTACAGGCGGTTCGACGTGAACTACCTGTAGTAATGTATCTACACAGGCGGTTCTCTTATCGAACCGCCTGTGTACATGGTTCATTTACTCAGGCGGTTCACTTTGAACTGTCTGTGTAAATATCAGACCATATTTGTATATAATAATAAATTATTTTTACATATATATAGATATTGGGACTACTATTTAAAAGGTGTTCAGACATCTACATGAACAATTTAAATATTTTATACATACATTTATATACATCGTTGTTTCGTGCTCACGAACATAAAGTTATTTACAAAGAGTATATGCATCACACATTGTATTCATCAAAATTTGCACTCGTGGTCTAATAACCTGTCCTAGTAAGCTTTAGCCTACTAATCTCTGTTAGCTCTCAGAACTCTAGCATGGATAATTGACTGTCATGAATCATGATATTTCTCTTCGCGTGGAATGACATATTTCAAGAGGAATGTGCACATGTCCTCAACTATGTTATATATAGTCTTTTCGGTGACCTTCGCTGCTTTGGTTTCCTTAAATTGCTGCAAAGAAAGTTTATTAACATCATATACTTAAATTTTGCACTTTCAATGTCAGAACTACATACATGACTATTACTTATATTAATTACCTCGGAAGGGTTGCTGGTGAATCGTCCGGTCTCTCTCATGTGCTCACACACATAGTATCCACAGAGGACAGACCCGGGTGGCTACTTGTGGCACTATATAAAGGAAAAGTGGTTATTTATAGATGCAACCATGTATCGTACATGTATGATTTGTATTCATAAAAGTAAATTTTCATACATACCGGCCAGTTATGTAAAACTTGCAATGGCTGCCCTTCTATCTTAGACTCGCACTTTCCACCTATTATCTTATAAAACCTATATGCCCTATGATCCCAAATAGAACCACCATGTTAGTCTCAAACTCTCATAATGCAAAAGTATGAATGCATATATATCTCGACTTACAGTTCTAAGAGTTCAATGAATTTTGCATAGGATTCTTTAGGGTAATCTGCGGAGTCTTGTACCAGCACCTTTCCTTCCTTAGGATAAACATGGCAGCAGATCCAGTGGTCCCTGCACGAAGTGAATTCTTGATGCATTTGTGCATTGGAATTATTTAGTTTCATCTAGGCAAACTCGCACTCACCCAAAGTGGTACGGAAGGACTACCGATTTCCTGTCTTGATACTTCTTCAATGATCTTCCAATGTAGAAGACGTAGTCGGATTCAAACTTAATCCTCAGCTGTCTGATTTTCTCGGCCCGTTCATCACCTTCTAAGCCCAATAACTCCTCGTTCTCATTTTCGATCCTGAATGTGTGCCGTTCTTCGCATATATCTATTGGGCACAGATAGCCAATCCTTTCATTTGCACAAGAATCAAAATCTGGACCATAATACATCTCCTGCTGCTCAAATAGCATTCTGCAAGGGGCATGTATGTCAGATATTAAACATTGATGCAACTAAAATGCATGTGTAACTATGAAACACTTACAATGCAAACGTCATTACGATCTGTACGTCCAGTCTCTCGAGGTTCATCATCAACCACACGTCTTCGAAGTTAATCATGCACTTCTCAGTTTGACTGAGAAATGCCTTATGTGGTATAGAAATGCTGATGGTGTCGATGCCCGCAGAAGATGCTCTCATGTACCAGTCATGCAGCCTTTTTATATTGCTTGGGACCTTTAAGAGTTTCTCCCAATTGAGTAAAGGCCTTCCCGACACAAATTGTTTAGGGATGTTCTTGTAATCTTCTTTAGTTGGCACCTTGATTTTGAAAGTACTGACCTTAGGCACCGACTTCGATGACTTCGAGAGCTCAGACAATTCATGCACTTCTACAGTGCGTTTCCGTCCAATGCCTGACAAAAATTTGGCCGTGCCAGCTGTTTTTTTTCTTTGCCTCAAAGGGGGAAACCAAATTGGGCACTGAAAATTTTTTCTTTAGCGGCGGTGGTGGCTCCTTTGGTTGTTCAGGATCTTTAGGTTGTAGGGAAGGTGCTGGCTGTGGGTTAGGAAGATCACGGGGAGGTGATGATTGATAGTCAGGAACAAAGTGGGTAGGTGATGCTGGTGGGTCAGGAAGAGACTGGGGAGATGGTGGTGGGTTTGAAAAAGGATCGACACATGCTGACGAGTCCTGAGTGGGTGGCATCTCTTGAGAGGATGGTGGTGGCTCCCGCAGCTGGACGTCCCGCCGAGGCCAAAGGATGAAATTGTTTATCGCCTGTCCGAGTTTATCAATGTCCTCGGGACCGGGGATGTCTAGAATCTCGTCCTCGTATCCTTCAACCACGGTCGACACTTCAACTCTGCAGTAGTCTTCAGGAATGTCGGCACCATGGTATTTAGATCCTCCTGGGATTGCTTTGCCTATGGCCACCTCCCTTCTACGATGATTGTTAATGCCATACCTTATGACTAGAGAGCAAGGCACGGGAGCAACAATGTCGTCAACCGGATAGTGAGCCTTGTTCGCTGTTGACCCGACACAGCTTGGAATATCTATTGGACCCTGTGACACCAACGGTTGTGCAACCACTGGGACTAGCTGCATCTGCGGGGGCTGAGCGCTCATTTGTTGAGTTGACACCGCACTCGCCAGTTTCTGCATCAACTGAGGAGGAGGATCTTCTAGCAATTTCCCCATCATCTCTGTGAACTCCTTCTGAGCCTCCTGCTTAAAAAAACTTGCCATTTCTTCCTTGTACCGATCACGTTTCTTGTACTCACCTGACCACTGAGGGCCGAATCCATCCTTCCATCCTTCTTTGGATGAGATGCCTCGAACACGGCCAGGATGCTCAGGGTTACCCAGGCCCACACTAAGGGTATCCCTCTCCCTTCGTGGCTTGAATTTCCCTTCCTGCTGCTTGGCTGCCACCGCAAAGATGCTCTTTGCTGCTTCATCGACAATAGGGTCCTCAAAGGACACACCACTCTCGGTTTCCTTTGGCTTCCGAGCAAGAATCCAATTCGCAGACCTTTCACCAACTTGCTCGGACAGCACCGGCAACCCTGCCGCCTTCTTCGTAGACTCTTGTTGCCTCCATTTGGGGATCTGGCGCTGGTAACCACCTGAGCCTAAATGGTGGTGGTACTTGTTCTTCTTTGCGAGCTCGGAGTTGGCTTCACTCATAGCAATGAAGTTTGGATCTCTCCTCTGCTCTAGAAAAACCGTCCACTGCCCATTGGTAATCTTATATTTTTTTGTAGGGTCCTTTCCTGTCTTCGCATACTTGGAATTCAACTCGTACCTCCAGTTTCGGAAACTGATCGCACACTGCTTCATTGTGTATTCCTTTACTAGTGCCTCTGGCGTGTTCCGAGGAAACTGGAACCTCGTCTTAATTTTATCCCATATTCTGTTCTTGTCACCTTCTGACACACTGGACCAATCCCGAATGGTGATGTCAAGAATGTCCTTAACACAGAAGCCAATTGCATTCCGGTACTTGGGTAGGGCCTCCATCGGAAGTAGAGGTAGTCCAATCGAGCTCACTTCATCAATGTTATATGTTTCGTCTGGAAACTTGTTCGTACCCCTCTCGCCTCGTTTCACACCGGTCCGCTTCCTTTTCCTTGATCTCTCAGTGGTCGTCGTCGCGGTCGGTTCTAGTGCGTCTGTTGCATCACGTGCCATTTCGTGTTCCATGATGAGCTCTTGCATCCGAGACAATGCCTCCTGAGTATATAGACATTGTCAATCATATGGACATTATGGATCGAAATCATGTAATTGCATACAAACATGGACTCATGGATGTGATATTTACCTCATCCTCTCGTGGATTGTAATTAGGGTCACGTTCGAATTCACGACGCGCCTTCCTCGCTTCGGGAGGCTCCATGTCGTCGCTAGCTCCTGTTTCGTACGAGGGAGTGGAGGCCCCTGATGCTTCGCCCGTTTCGTGGGTCCCTTGAACTTGCTGCTCTTCTTGCTCCGTGCGGTGGGTCCCTGTGGCTAGTTCCGTGTGTCCGGATCCTTGTGCTTGGTCCTTACGCGGAGAGACTATCGTGAAAATCTTCGCTCTTAAAGACCTAGATTAAGAGAGGCGTACACGAGAAACATCAATACTCTATGTATCACTTACGTGAATGAAATAATATTCTCTGAATGTATTTCATAGTTTTTCTGATTTTTCCTTATTTTTTGTTTCAAAATGCAACTACATATATAAAAAAGAAATTATACTATATTACAAATACGTATATTGTCTAATGACATATAAAAAGAAATAATGACATATATTACAAATACATATATTTTCCTTATTTTTTTTTTATTTCATTCTATTTGTTTTGACCACAAACAGACCCTTCCAAATAAGACCCTAGCCATCTCCCAATCGGGCTGACTGGTGGGGCCCACCAGTCAGACCCTTCCCCTACCTCCAGCCGCCGCCGCGCGCTGAGAGGCGGGGGTGGGCCGCCGTGACCTGGGCTGCCGTGACCCGTGCCGCCGTGCACCCGCAAGCCAGCCGGGAGGCCGTTCATCCGCAAGCCGCTGTGCGCGCCGCCGCACCCGCAAGCCACTGTGCCGCCGTGCCCGATTGCCGCCGGTGGACGAAGAGGACGATGAGAGGAGAGAGGACAAGAGAGGCGGAGGAACATGTCGCACAGAGGACCTCACCGATTGACTCGACGACGGCGGTTGCAGCGGCGGAGACCGAGTAAACCGGAGATGACCCGGCGGCGCGCGCGGCGGCGGTGGAGCTCTTAGGGTGCGGCGGCGGCAGGCGGGGATCCCGTGGGGTGCGCGCGCCGAGGTGCAGGGCTGAGGTGCGGCGGCGCGTTCGTTGACTCAGATGACGAGTGCAGGGCGGAGGACACTGAAGCCGAGGCGGCGGCGGCGGTGGCGGCGTGGAAAATTTGGGCAGCCTGCCGGCGTCGGTTCGAACAGACTGGCGCCAACACTTAGAAAATTTTAGGGGCGGAGGCAGCAAAATTATATAGGGTTGGATTTCTCCAGGCGGTTCGTATTAGCAACCGCCTGGAGAAACCATTTCTCCGACCAGTTCGTAGTTACAACAGACTGGAGAAATAATTTCTACAGGCGGTTCTTATTACAAACCGCCTGGAGAAACCATTTATACAGACGGTTCGCATTAACAACCACCTGTATAAACTATTTCTCCAGGCGGTTTTTAGGGACAACCGCCTGGAGAAATAATTTTGTATATTATTTTAATTTAAAAGCTTCAAAAATTCATATCTCAAGAAATATTGGTCCAAAATTAGTGAAAAAACTTTTGTACTGTTTCTCTTGAGTAGATCTATATGTTAAAAATATGAAATGCCATGTTTGAGATACTTTTATATGTAGCTTTATTTAAAATGATTCAAATTGAATTTTTGCCTCCTTTCTTGTTTAATACATAAATAATTCTAGGAATACCAGAAAAATATGGATCCAATTTTTTTTACCTTTGTTGTACTGTTTATATGCTATGAAAAATATATTATTTGGTGCAATTCATAGTACTCCACAGAACGGAGAAGAACTCATACGAAGCATAATAACTTAAAAGCATTTATATTACATTGTAGAAACAAAGAATGATTACATGGAAAATGTCAAATATAATCTAGGCAGCTACTGTTCTTCCTTGTCCATCTTGGCACACCCAGGGCAACGAACTTTGTGGGATGCTTCGCTCAACATTCCTTATCTTTATTGGATGGTCGTGTACAAAGAGAGACATGTCGCTGAACTCGTTAAATTCATCCAGGTCAGATACACCATCAACTCCTATAGCTTGTTGCTTTCCAGGGAAAACTACATGCTTTGGCTTATCGGTACTTTTCTTCTGATCGTTAGGAGATAGGATCTGTTCAGCATAGAATACCTGTGCAGCACGGTTAGCCATTATCCACAGATCATCTTTGTAGCCTACCTTACTTAGATCAAGAACTCTGACCCTATAGTTGTCCACTGTGACATGTTTGTCTTCAACCTATTGACATCGAAACATAGGGATCTAAAATGTACCATAGTCTAGTTCCCATATGTCCTCAACAAAGCCAAAGTATGTCGTTTCCTCACCAATTTCAGAGTCTAAGACCTCGCATCGGACACCACTGTTTTGTGCCATGCTCTTTTGGTCCTTGGACTTGGTACAGAACGTGAAGCCACTAATGTCATAGGTTTGCCATGTCGTGACTTGGCGTGATGGTCCAGATGCCAACACCTTGATGGTGCATTCCTCAAGTGTTTCCCATCTAGAATGTCATGCTCCCTTAGCCATGAGGTGAACCGAATCTTGTGTTCCTTCATTAACCATTCGTCCGTGCGCCCATGATTATGTTCGCAAAGCTCATCAATGTGTTGCTCGATCAAAGGCTCCATTATCGAAAGCTAATGTAGGACGCTGTGATGTGCCTCGAGGACTGTATTGTAATCTTGCGGGACGCATGATTTCTTTCCCATCCTCCCTCTTCCATTTAGCCTACCCTCATGTCGTGACGGAGGCAAACCTATTGCAACCTAGTCTTTTAGGACCCTGTTGCAGAATGGACCACCAGATTCAATGGCCTCTTCGGTTAAGTACCCCTCTACCATGGACGCCTCAGGACGAGCACGAGTTGATACATAGCCATTCAGTATTGACATGAAACGCTCGTACGTCCACATCTCATGCAAATACATGGACCCAGTGCCTCTACTTGTGGAACCAAGTGCACCACAAGGTGAACCATCATATCAAAGAATGCTGGGGGGAAACACGTACATCTCAAACTTTGACAGTGTCTCCGCTGCGAATTCCTGGAGAGATGCCAACTCATCACGGTCAATCACCTTCTGTGAGATCCTGTTGAAGAAGTAGCACAACCGTGTGACTGCAACCTTTATCCACACCGGGTCTATAGCCCTGATGGCAATAGGGAGAAAAGTAGTCAACATGACATGACAATCATGTGAGTTATAGTTGGTGAGTGTAAGGTCTTTCATTGACACAATACTCCTTATGCTAGAGCAGAATCCAGATGGAACTTTCAAAGTCTTCAACCACACACATATCGCATGTTTCTCATCATCGGTGAGGTTGTAGCTTGCTGCCGGGAGGTGGTACTTCCCATTTTCTAGCCTAACAGGATGAAGTTCTTTCTTTATGCCTAACTGTACCATGTCCATGCGTGAATTTCGTCCTTCCTTGGACTTGCCCTTCATGTCCAGTAAGGTGCCAATTAGGCTTTCGAACACGTTCTTCTGAACGTGCATACTATCGATCGCGTGGCGTATGTCTAACTCTGGCCAGTATGACAAATACTCAAAGAAAATAGACTTCTTCTTGAATGTAGCCCCTGGAGTTGGTTTGATAGTCTTTCTTGGTTTTCCGTCTTTTGTCTTCTTTCCGAAAATAAATTTGAGTTTGCTGACTATGTCAAAAACTCTTTTGTCTTTACTGTTACCTGATGGAGCAGTAGACTGTAGTTCAACATTATTGTCAAAGTACTTGTCCATCTTTTTTTGGCGGTACCTGTGTCCTTTCGATAAATACCGTCTGTGCCTCATGTACACTATCTTCTTAGATGCAGTAAGAGACACGTGAGCGGTTCCATCTATGTATACCACACAACCAAGTTTTCCCTTGAACTGCCCTGATAATGTGAAAAGAGCAGGGTAGTCATTGATCGTAACAAAGATAATTGCCCTCAGCGTGAATGATTCTTTGCGGTACTCGTCCCATATTTGTACACCTGTTTCTCACAGTATCTTCATGTCCTCCATTAAGGGCTCCAAGAAAACATCCATGTCAACTCCAGGCTGTGTAGAACCAGAGATAAGGATGGTTAGCATAAGGTACTTTCGCTTCTGCATCAACCATGGTGGAAGGTTGTAGATGGTGAGGATCACCGGCCATGTGCTATGCTTGCTGCTCCTCTCAGCAAATGGATTCATTCTGTCAGTATTCAATGCGAACCTAACATTTCTTGGTTCCTTTGCAAATTCCTTGTGGTTTTCATTGAAATCTTTCCACCGCTGCCCATCGGCTGGGTGCCGAAGCTTCCCATCGTCTTTGTGCTCATCAGAAGCATGCCAGCTCATAAGTTGGGAATCCTCTGAGTTAGTGAACAAACACCTCAATCGATCGACCACAGAAAGGTACCACATCACCAAAACAGGAATCTTTTTTTGCGCATAATAGTCTACTTCCTCTTTTTTTCCGGTGGGTTTTGAACCACTCTTCTGGGTCTTCTGTTGGGTCCTCTTTCGTTTCTTTCCTTTACACACGGAGGCAGCACACTCTTCCTCTCTGTAGTCTTTATTTGTCTTGTACCTACTTGCACCACACTTTGGATAGCTATCCAACTCCTTATAATCATCACCTCGATATAGTATACAGTGATTTCTACATGCGTGGATCTTCTCAACAGCCATCGTCAGTGGACTGATTAGCTTCTTTGCATAGTACGTGTTAGCAGGCACTTTGTTCTCCTTTGGAAGCATGTCTACGATAATGCTGAAGGACGCATCGAAGCCAGCATCACAAAGACCATATCTAGCTTTGCACACCAACAACTTCAGCACAGTCCGCAGTGTCGTGAACTCTTTGGTGCAACCATTAGACTCACTGTACAAAGGCTCTTCTGCTGCCTTCATTAGGGCCACCATACCTTTCAAGAAGAACATTGATGGATCTTCCGCATGACGACGCAACATTGCCTCTAGGAAATCTGCATCTTCCGCTGCCATATTAGTTCTGAAGCCTTCATTTCCTCTAGCGGAACCTTGATCAGGAACATTCGGCACAACATGTTCAGCGTCTGGTTGTTGTGTATCGTTTACGAACTCAAACCCGTCAACAAACATATCTGGACCATCGGTGCCGATGTTCGCAGGGTTCCCAGTTGCATAAGGCGCAGAGCTACCCTCTCCATGCGTTGTCCAAATCAAGTAATCCTTCATAAATCCTCGGCGGACCAGATGAGAAAGGATTTGTTCAGTGTCATCAAATACAGCAACATTTCTGCAGTCCATGCATGGACAATGTATGTGTGTCTTTTTTGTTCTCCAAGCATGGGTCTTACCGGCATCAATAAACCTCTGGACTTCTGGTATGTATAATGGATCTAGTCTTGATAAATTATACATTCAGAACGACCTCTCCATCACTACCTATAAAGAAATACAATGAATAACAAAAAAAACATTATTAACTATGGGTTATAGGTAGGAAGTATGTTGGCTAGGTTTTAGGGTTTAGTTAGGGATTAGTACCAAGGGATTATTAGCTAGGGTTTAGCTAGGGTTTAGGGTGTAAGTGGGGTTTTAGCTAGGGTTCATGAAACATAGATACATATGGATAAAATAAATTGAGAAATAAAGAGAGACATTAATTAAAGTAAAAAAAAACCTTAGTAGCATAAATAAAAAAACCTAAGTACCATAAATAAAAAAAACTAAATAGCATAATTAAAAGACTTAAGTTGCATAATTAATAAACCTAAGTAGCATATAACTAAAAAAACACACAATTCATGAAACATATATAGATGCATGTGGATAAAATAAATTGAGAAAATTAAGTAGCATAAATAAAAAATAACAAAAAAGGAAATGTTGCATAAACTAGCTATATTTCTCTCTCTACATAAATACACAAGAACACACCATTGATGGAATGTTGCATAAACTAGCTAAATTGAGAAGCAAGCATGAAAAGGGAGAGGAGAGACATTATCTAATCATCTTTAACAACCTCATTAGAAAAAATAAAGACAGAGCTAGGTATTCTTCTCTCTCACTCATGGTGAAACCCTAGATCCAAAAAGTGGCTCAAATTGAGCAAGAATGAGCAAATTGAGGCAATAGGGACATGAGCTAACCTTTTTTAGCAACCTCCTTCCAAGAAATGAAATCAAAACCTCCCCCCTTTATTCTGCCAAATCTGGACCTCCAAAATCGCCTCCAATGAAAAGTGACTGCGAGCTACAGTCGGCCTGGGGAGTAAGAAGAAGTATTTATACTAAATAAATCACAAGCGGTTAATAATTCAAACCGCCAGTGAAAAACAGTTACTACAGGCGATTGTCTTAACACAACGGCCTGTGTAAATGTCACATTTACACAACCGCCTGTGATAACCATTTTCTACAGGCGGCTGTCTTAACACAACTGCCTGTGTAAATATAATGTGACATTTACACAGGCGGTTGTGTGTAATAATCTTTTTCATTGGCGGTTCGTAAGTCTGACACCACCCTTTTTTAACATAGGCGCGTGATAAATAAAACCGCCTGTGGTATAAAAAGGGGACGCCTGCAATGGCCTCTTTTCTACTAGTGTGCGTCGATTGAAAGGTTAAAATAACCACTTTCAATATGGAAAAGGAGTAGTTTTCTAGTCTTCCCTAGCTCAGATTTGAATGTTTATTTTCTTCTTACCAAAAAAGCGGCTAGTTCGCCTCACACTCTTCAGGCTAAGTTTGTCACATTTTCTCTACGTGAGGTAGCTAAGATAAATGGAGTATTTAAGGAGTGAAAACAAATGGAAGGTCAAGACAAGGCCCATGTCATGAAGCATTAATTATTGAATGAAACAAAAAGAGTAAAGTCAACTAGGGGTCTTCGAAATTGTTCGGCTATGTCATCTTGGTCCCTAAACTCGTAAATTGATTGTTTAGGTCCTCAAACTTGTTTATTTGTGTCATCCCGGTCTCTAAACTGGTAAATCACTCATTTAGGTCCTCAAACATGTTCAGCTATGTCATCTAGCTCTCTAAGGGCCTATTTAGGAGATGGAGTTTTGGAATTTTAAACACTGTAGCACGTGACAACTTTTACAATAAGTGTCCAATCATGACCTAACTAGACTCAAAAGATTCGTCTCATAACTTTCTGGGAAGATATCAAATTAGTTTTATTTTTTATTAACATTTAGTGCTCCATGCATGTGTCCAAAAATTGATGTGACGGATTTTTTAGAATTTGGAAGGGGAACTAAACAGGGCCTGAACTTACAAATCGGCCTCTTAGGTCCTCAAATTTGTTCAACTTTAGCGTCTCGGTCCCCAATGATGTAAATGCTATAAACTTGTAAATTCAATGTATATTTATAGAACTGTTCAAAAATTATAAATCTAATTTTGTTAGACTCGTGCTATCATGTACCTTCAATTAAAATAAAATATATCGACATGTTCTTTCTATTTTTCACTTTGTGGTTAAATAAATAAATAGGCATATACATGTTTAGGATTTATAAAAATTTATGTGCCTATTTAGTTATTTAACTACAAAGTTAAAAATAGAAAGCACATAGTGATTAGTTTTATTCTAGTTTAAAGTACATGTTACCAGGAGTCTAACTGCATTTGATTTATAACTTTTGGATGGTTCTATAAATATATATTGAATTTATAAATTTACAATATTTACAGTATTTAGGGACTACGATAACATCACTAAACAAGTTTGAAGATCTAAACGGGCAATTTACAAGTTTAGAGATCTAGATGATACTACCGAACAAGTTTGAGAACTTAAACGAGCTATTTGAAAGTTTAGGGACTAAAACGACATAGATGAACAAGTTTGAAGACTGCCAATGGAATTTACTCAAACAAAAATAAGAGAAATAATCACGATGAGAGGCGTCGGCCTCGATCCGCATATGCAATTATTACAGGAGCAAGTAAGCTAGATCACGCCAACGTTAGAGCCAAGAAGCAGCAGTTTGTCTTACATTTCATCTCCAAAGATGTTGCATATATTTTTCTACAAATCAAGTTAAACTTATGATATGAAAAAAACAACAGTCAAATTAAATTAGGAACGGAGGAGTATTTTAGAATCACCTGTCCGTCGGTTCCTTGGGAGGGTAGAATATTAATGCACAGTACTGCACACACCATTCAACGAGGAGAGGGTAGCCAAATTTTCGAACGACAATTTGCAGGCAGGTACTCTAAAGCTATGTTTAGATGCTGGATAGTTAGAATTTTGGATACTATAGCATAGTATGTGCTAACTTTTATAATAAGTATCTAATCATGGTCTAAGTAGGTTTAAAATATTCGTCTCGTGATTTACATGCAACTGTGTAATTAGTTTCTTTTTTGTCTATATTTAGTGCCCCATGCATGCGTCCAATATTTGATGTGACAAAAAAGTTATAATTTTGAAGAGGAACTAAACATGGCTTAAGTACCTGCAAGAAGCTGGTTTGGTCAAGAAAGTCAGAATGAAACTACACGGTACCGCGTGTGCTGTACTTCGATTATCTAGGCACCACTGAGAACAGGCTGGCTACATCTAACCACCCCCATTATTATTTTTGACCTCGCCATAGGTCTCTCAAAGAAATATGTCACGCTGATCTCGAAATATTAAGAAACTGGTGATGATTGGCCATTCCATCTGTGAAGAAAGCCTAGCCAGATTCTTAAAGCATGTGCTGACGATGGTTGAGAGACAGAAAAAACACGCTAGCCCCATGTGCCCTCTCAACAATAATTATAACACCACTTTTTTTTAATCTTCAACGCTAACTGCAATTCATACCTCAGCCACTTGTACAAGAGGAACAAGAATGTTAACATGTTCTTGTTAAGTGGCAAGTCGTGTATATATAGACTATAGTACTCCAGTAGTTAGTATTGAGGAAGATGGAAATAACGGCTCCAAGAACTCGTTAACGTTCTTCGGTGTATTCTTGCACTGTTTGGTATCGTCTTAACGAAAAACTATCTAGTTCTTCTAGGTTGGTCATAAATTTTTATAAAGTAAGCCAAGCTTAACTGGTTAGTAAAGTGTGAGTTGTTCTGACTTTTTTAAGACATGCTTTTTCTATATATCTAGACAATAATATGCATACAAAAACTGCGTCGATAGAAAGGTTAAAATAACCACTTTCAATATGGAAAAGGAGTAGTTTTCTAGTCTTCCCTAGCTCAGATTTGAATGTTTATTTTCTTCTTAACAAAAAAGCGGCTATCACACTCTTTAGACTAAGTTTTTGTCACATTTTCTCTACGTGACGTAGCTAAGATAAATGGAGTATTTAAGGAGTGAAAACAAATGGAAGGTCAAGACAAGGCCCATGTCATGAAGCATTAATTATTGAATGAAACAAAAAGAGTAAAGTCCACTAGAGGTCCTCGAAATTGTTCGGCTATGTCATTTTGGTCCCTAAACTCGTAAATCGACCGTTTAGGTCCTCAAACTTGTTCATTTGTATCATCCCGGTCTCTAAACTCGTAAATCACTCGTTTAGGTCCTCAAACATGTTCGGCTGTATCATCTGGGTCTCTAAGGGCCTGTTTAGGAGATGGAGTTTGGGAATTTTAAACATTGTAGTAACGTGACAACTTTTTGCGAAGCTGTCAAATTAGTTTCAGCTTTTATCAATATTTAATGCTTCATCCATGTGTCCAAAAATTGATGTGTCAAACTTGTTCAGCTTTGTCATCTCGGTCCCCAATGATGTAAATACTGTAAACTTGTAAATTCAATGTATATTTATAGAACTGTTCAAAAATTATAAATCTAATTATGTTAGACTCCTGCTACCATGTACCTTTAATTAGAATAAAATATATTGACATGTACTTTCTATTTTTCACTATAAATAAATAGGCATATACATTTTTAGGATTTATAAAAATTTATGTGCCTGTTTAGTTATTTAACTATAAAGTTAAAAATAGAAAGTACATAGTGATTAGTTTTATTCTAGTTTAAAGTACATGTTACCAGGAGTCTAACAAAATTAGATTTATAATTTTTGGACGTTTCTATAAATATATATTGAATTTACAAGTTTACAATATTTACAACATTTAGGGACTACGATAACACCACTAAACAAGTTTGAGGATCTAAGCAGGCAATTGACAAGTTTAGAGATCTAGATGATACTGCCGAACAAGTTTGAGAACTTAAACGAGCCATTTGAGAGTTTATGGACTAAAACGACACAGATGAACAAGTTTGAAGACTGCCAATGGACTTTACTCTAACAAAAAATAAAAGAAATCATCACGATGAGAGGCGTCGGCCTCGATCCGCATATACAATTATTACAGGAGCAAGTAAGCTAGATCACGCCAACGTTAGAGCCGAGAAATAGCAGTTGGTCTTGCATTTCATCTCCAAGACGAACGCACACACATTGACGCATTGCTCCCGTCCACCACTATGCCAAGACAGCATAAATGAGACATCTTTATCAGTGACCTAGAATTGAAACACGTCACTAATGTAAGATCAGTGACGCGGATAAACGGAACACTTCACTGAGTAGTAGTCTTCAAAACGAGTGCACCATGAAGCCTTCTTCTCGTTGCATCTAGCAGGAAGCAACAGGTAGTTTTCACTTTTCAGTTCCAAGCACGAGCTCGCTAGGCTGCAGAGCAGTAGAGCCTTGGTGGCATGATGGCTAATAGCTAGCAGTGCCCATGTAAAGGGGGGGAACGTCGGTGGATCAAGCATACAATTTTTTTTTTACATCTTAATGACCTTAAATAAAAAAACTCAAACTAGAAAGTTGTAGGTCTCACCAAGCGCTACAATATTCATATATATAAAGTATCTGTATCCGATACCATGCATACAAGAAAGATATGACTATTTCTAAGGCAACAAGTTTGCTACACGATTAATGTGCTGCTGAAGTTCTATAATATTTTTTTTAGAGCATCTTAATGATCACAAATGAAAAAAAAAATCAAAACTAAAAAGCTGTAGATCTCATCGAGCGCTCTAATTTTTGTATACAAAGTATCTTCATCCGTTATCATATAAAAAAGTTATGATTTTTCTAATGCGACAAGCTTGGTACATGATGAATATGTGCTGAGATTTTATATTATCATTAGATCATCTTAACTACCTAAAATGACAAAACTCGAAACTAGAAAGTTACAGATCTAATCAAGGGCTACATTTTTTTCATATAAGAATCATCTTAATTCAAGGTCGTATGAAGAAAATACTATTTTTCAATGATTGAGCTTTACCTTTAATATGCGGGTCCCAGACTAACTTCAGGAACTCAAATATGCATTTTGAAACTTTGAGGACCTGGAGTATATGACAACTTACTGACAGCTTCAGGAACCTGGTGAATTTCACTCTTTAATTTTATCTATATTATTGTTCTCTCCAAGTATTTCCGAGCTAGACGAGTTCACAAAACTTTACCCTACAACATTTTCAAATAAGAGAATTTTTTATTAGAAACTTTTTAAAAAAAGTTCCAACCCCCACTTCATCCATTCATATTTCCCAAATTACATTACAAAGTGATGAATGAACGGATATACACCTTATTTGTTAGCACAAAGAGTCAGCAGATTCGTCAAAATTAGCAAGCTAATTACTCCCAAGTATCCACCAAACACCTTATGTGCATCCTAGAAAATAGCCCCATAGCATAAATTCTTCTAACATGGTGTTGTCCAAAACTTCGTAATAAGAAATATAATTGCAAAGATCAGCTCACTAACACATCAATCTCCATCATCAACAAAAAAAAAAGAAACCATGTATGCCTCATATGTCAATTTCAACAATAGACCATGAACTTGAATAAAATGAAACTAATAGTAAGCAAGATAGGAGTCAATCAGTAAGTCCAGTAAGAATTAAGTACTGAATCAAGTGTAGACACCAAGATTTATGTGAAAACCCATTGCAGGGGAAAACCATGGGCATGAACATAAAGGATATAAGAGGATCGGAGCCAACAAGGTTGGAGAGGCTCCAAATCTGCATAAAATTCACTCTCCCAATGGTGGATTTGGTAGACCAAAGCCTCACCCTCTCCTCTCTCTCAAACCCTAGCTCTTACCTCCTCAAAAGCAAAAGAACAAGCCACACTCACGAAGAGGATCTCGGGTAGCCCTTTTGTGCTGAAATGGACTCGTTGTGGAAGGCCCTACAGTTGCAAATTATCACAAAAAAATCCGTATAAACCTAACTAGTTTGGACTGCAAGCTTTTTCTTTTTTTATTTTTAATTTATTTTTGAAGGCGGACAAAGCAATGTCTCCGTTAATCCGGATTAACCGAGACCTTTGGTTGGAGGCGGTTGCGTTGCCCACCTCCATTAACCAATTCCGCCCGCCTCGGTGAAGCATTGTGTAGTAGCGTAGTAGTGGGTGTGCTGCACATGTTTTGTAGTGACGAGACTATCATTTGTAGTCATATTTGTATGAACTTTGGTTTGTAGTGATTTCATCCATACCCATTATGTACGTATGGTGTTCTAACGGGGACAATCCAAACCATGAAACTATATATATGCTATAGTTTCCATATATACTTGCCAATTAATATAGACACTAACTGCCCATAAAACTATACTCCCAACGAATATTTTATATGAATAAAATTTTCATCTAATCATCCATATGTCTTCTCTCTCCTATCATTTATATTTATCACAACTCTTTGTATCTTGCTTCCCGTATAGACATTGTTTCTTGTTTGTTTCTTGTATGAGAAACCGTTTCCTTTTCTCTTTAACTCTAACGCCACATAAGCGTTTTGTCTACTTTTCGAACTCATTAAGATCTCATTTGGAACAACTCCACTTCACTAATGAAGTAATTTTTTTTGGCTTCAGCTCCAGAAGCAGTTGTACCGGTAGAGCTGAAGTTGTTTTGTTGAACCACTTGGCAAAATATCTCTTCATATGAAGCTTCTTAAAACATGCTCTCGAATCTCACGTAGGGCCCAGCATACAAGTGGGAGCCAGGAGAAACTACAATTTTTAGCTTCAGCTCTCATCTAACCCCTTGTATGGACATGTTTAAAGAGTTCCTGAAGTGGAGCTGTTTTATTTTATCCCCTTTATCACAAAATAGAACTCCAAACACAGGTCCTGGAGTTTTTGGAGGATTTGTGCCAAACGGAGCCTAAGCCGATGCAACTAGTATATACGTTGGTGTATTCTCGATCTCGATGCAACTAATATAATGAAGCAGGTTGTTGTCTCATCTCTCGGTGTGAATGATGCAACTGAAGAGCGTGCAAACAAATCGAAGGTCAAGACAAGCACAGGCACATGCCAATGCCATGAATCATATATTATATATATAAAATATATGAAATGAAAATAGGAGGAATCAATGCTAGGGAGCGAGCGTCGCGGCCTCCCCCCGCACATTAGTATACTAGCACGGTGGGCGCGCTACCGCCGCACCGGTGCTAAACGGCGGACCCGGTGAAAAAATCTGGACAGGAAATAAATACGCGGTACCGACGTGATGGTGCTGAACGACGCACCCGATGAAAAATATGGACGGCAAAACAAAAACTCAGAAAACACCGCACGGTAGACGCTGTACCACTGCGCTGGCGCTAAATGGCGGACCCGATGAAAAAAATCTAGACGGGAAAAAAATACGTGCTACCAACCCAACGGTATTGAACGGCACACCCGATGGAAAAATTTGGACCGCAAAAGGAGAACTAAAAAAACACCCGGTGGAAAAATTTGGATGGTAAAAAAGAGAAAATACCGGTGAAAAATTATGGGGGTGGGCAACAAAAAGCACTATAGGCACGCTACGGCTGGACCGGTACTAAACGGCAGACCCAACGAAAAAATCTGGAAGGAAAAAATACACGCTACGGACACGTTGGCGCTGAACGATGCACCCGGTTAAAAAAATATGAAGGGCAGAAGGAAAAAAACACCACACGGTAGGCGCGGTATCACTGCGCTGGCGCTAAACAGTGGACCCGGTGAAAAAATCTGTACGGGAAAAAATGCGTGGTACAGACACGTCGATGTTGACGGACGCGTTAGCGCTGAACGAAGCACCCAGTTAAAAAAAATATGAAGGGTAGAAGGAAAACTCGAAAAACACCGCAGGTAGGCGCGGTACCACTACGCTGGCGCTAAACGGCGGACCCGGTAAAAAAATCTGTAGGGGAAAAAAATACGTGGTACCGACCTGCTGAAAAAATCTGTACCGCAAAAGAAAAAAAAACACTCGTTCGAAAAATTTGGATGTCAAAAAAGGGGAAAACCGGTGAAAAACTGTGCGTGGTGGCAGAAAAAAAATTGGAAATTTTGAGGTGGGTAGAAAAAAAATCTGACGTCACGCTGACATCAGTACGACACCAGCGTGAATAGTGACCGGTGCGCTCTCCGGCCAGGGATTTATCCCTGGTTAAGGAATTTTGTTATTACCACAGGAGCAAGTAGGATCGCTGTAACTTTTACTTTTCTTTCCTCTTGATTTAAAAAAAAGTACGACAAAAAAAAAGAGTGTTTAGATAGCTAGTCAAGTTAATGAGAAAAAAAAACAATTGTTAGCTCTTATTCACCCTAGTTACTTCTTAACTCCCAAGTTACTTATTCGGTCCTTGGGCACCGCCCAGCTCAGCTAGCGTGGCCTTGCCCCGCGAGACCCAATTCAACTAGAAACCAGCAGCAGCCATAGCTCGTTTTGTCGCCCAAGTCACATCATCAGTGCAGCGGAGCAGAGAGCACACAAAGCATCGCCAGTTTGCCACCCTACCCCAGCCAGATAGCCTGCCCGGCCGGCGAGAGTCGAGAGTCCATACCAGCTGATGAGAGGAAGGAGGGAGGGAGACGTACCATGACTGAGCTAGCGGCTGGCGCCGTGAGCTCACTGCTGGTGGTCGTCCGCAACGAGGCAAAGCTGCTTGGCGGCGTCCGGGACGATGTGCAGTTCATCAAGGAGGAGATGGAGAGCATGAAGAGTTTCCTGGCGCACCTAGCCCGGAACACGCCCCCCGGTAGGGAGCACGACGAGCAGGTGCGCACCTGGATGAACCAGGTGCGGCTGCTCGCCCAGGACTGCCACAACTGCATCGACCTCTACCTGTACAGCGGCAACCCCCACATCCACCGCGCCAAGGGCAGACTCCGGCGCTACCTCTGGTGGGCTTACTGGTTCCTGCGCAAGCTGCTCGCACAGCACCGCGCTGCGGTCCAGCTACGCCAGCTCAAGGACCGGGCGCGCGATGTCGGCGAGCGACGCTTGAGGTACGGCGTGGAGGTGCCACGGAAGTCGACAGCGGGGCAGTCGCCTCCTGCGACTAGGCTAATGGCCGCGGTACCAGGTGGCTACGCTGCCGGAGATGATGAAGAAGACAGTGACGACGATCGGTCGGCGCTGGCGTCGACCGATCATTCTTCCCAGAGAGCCTTGTTTTCTCGCACTATGGACGACTACGTCAAGGTAAAGATACGGGAGTGGATAAATAATATGCTTCTTGATGAAGACTTCGCCGGCAGCGACGAGACGGTGTCCTTCGTCATCGGGGCCCCGGAGGATAGATATCGGGATGTTATCACTCTTGTACGTGAAACTTCCGTTTTCGGTCCCGGATTTGAGTACACAAGCGGCTACCATCTCGCTGTCTTCATCGACATTCCGGCACTCCACTTGGAATTTTTACCACTACGGCCGAAGGAGGTTCTCTTCTACATCTTGCGCCAGCTGAAGCTTGAGCAATTAGAATCCCAATCCCGAAAGCAAGGCACAGATCAAGGCGAAGAGGAAGCTGAGGAGGAGGATCCAGATTATTCGGATGTTTACTTCAGATTACATATTCATTATGAGAAAAAGATGGTACTCAATAGAATCAAGGAAAACATAAAAAGGATGAAGATTTCTGAAAAGCTTGACAAGATCAAGAGTGGTCTTCAAAATCAACCACCAAAGGGCCAAGAGGAGGACATGGATCAGAAGGACCCAGATGTACATGTGCTTCTTAAGCAGCTACTCTGGTCATCTCTGCCTGCGTCTCAACAAGACCAATTGATGAAGGACAAAGACATGTCTAATAAATTATCAGCATCAGACAATACCATCATTTTATTAGCCAAGAAGCTTAAGAAGCATATGGAAGCAATAGGACAAGGAGAAGAAGATCGTGAAAGAGGAAAACAAAAGGTAGAAGAAAGTGGAGGTGGAGAAATAGTAGTAGAAGAAGAAGAAGACGATGACGATGACGACGACGACGATGAAGAAGAAGAAGAAGAAGAAGAAGAAGAAGAAGAAGAAGAAGAAGAAAGGAAGATTTCTCTCCATTTAAATCAGTATGTACACATCCTGCGGCAAGTGTTCCCGAAGAGCAGCAGCAACGACAACAACAAATCATCTGCAATGCAAGCTACAACTACTATAATTGGGGAGGATCAAATCAAACAAATGATCAATGTGTCAAAGCAAGAGATCTTACGGGAGCTGCAGGGAGGTAAAGATGACAAGATACAAGATCAGAGAGGTCAAAACACAGAAGCTATTTTCAAAGAAATAGTGGACCAGAAAATGGATAAAATCAAGCATGAATTCAAAGAGCAGCTGAAGATCAAACGGCTCCTGGACGATATTCAACGTCAAATGAAGCAAAAATATCACCTGTTTATCCTAAAAATTGATGAGACAGTGGATCTACCCAGATGGGAGGATACCAGAAATGCTTTGAACCTGTTAGAACCCAGCGCAGATGTACTGTTCGTAACCACCACAAAGGACATCCAGCAAGCAAAAAAATATTGCTATCCACAGAGTGAACCTATAGACTATTCTCTTGTTGGCTTCTACCATGTTACAGTGCTCGAGATTACTAAACAGAGGAAGAATGAAGAGAACTACGACGCCCAGATTTTCCGCAACATCTTGGAACAGTGTGAACCAAATGAATTCTGCATGAAGATCTTTACTCATGCTTTGTATGTTAATCCCAAGAGGAGCAATGAGGAATTAAACAAGCTGCATAGGAACTTACAGGCTTCACCAAAATCATTTGACATCATTGCTAAGAAGATGTTCAAGTTCTCTTACACAGATATGCCTAAAGAATACAAGTCCTGCTTGCTGTACCTAGCTATCTTCCCTCCACGATACAAGATCAGGCGGTCAACTTTGATTGGACGGTGGGTAGCAGAAGGCCTGATAGCCAGGGAAGATTGGCCCAGTTCTGTGCAGTGGGCCAACCGATGTTTTGATGAGCTCATCAACCGATGGTTTGTTGATCCTGCTGCAACTAGTGCTGCAGGAAAGGTCAAGAGCTGCGTGGTAGGTGATCAAGTTCATGGATTCATTACCAAGATTGCTAGAAAACAACATATTGTGGAGGCACGTCTGTCACAACACTTGGCTCGCTACTTCTCCATTTTCAATGATATCCAACTCCGCAGCTCTGACAAAATTGATGGATTCTTCCAAAGGCTCTCTAAGTTTCGATTATCCCTGCTCAAGGTGCTAGATCTAGAAGGTTGTCAGTGCTTTAGTGGGAAGAACCAACGCTACCTCAAGGACATCTGTAGCAAGATGTTATTGCTCAAGTATTTGAGCCTAAGAGGAACAGATGCTACTCAGCTGTCCAGTAAAATCAACAATCTCCATGAGCTGGAGGTATTGGATATCCGACAAACCAAAGTGCCTATGAATGCGACAGCGAATGTCCTGCTCCTGAAGCTGAAGCGTCTGCTTGCTGGTCACACTGATCGGAGTCCAAGTAGTTATGTCCAGATTCCTCATAAAATTGAGAAAATGGTAAACATGGAGGTACTATCTAATGTAAAAGCCAGGAGCAGTCGAGATTTGAAAGATATTAGACATTTATGCCAGCTAAGGAAGCTTGGAGTAGTTGTTGATGACAACTCCAGTTACCTCAAGAATTTGCTTCGAGCAATCAGTGATCTATCTGAGTGCCTCTGTTCTCTATCAATCACTCTTGCCACAGCTAGAACCGAGGGTACTCCTTCCAGTGAAGACTTGCCAGCAGAATCACTCAAACATCCTCCCAAGCTTCTTGAGAGTCTAAGCATCAGTGGAACCACACAGAAAGGTCATCTTCTTCCATTGCTCATCAAAGATGTCAACAACCTTGTCAAGCTGACTTTGAGTAGCACCTCACTGTACGAGGTAAATCTCAAGGTCCTTGCTAGGCTGCCTAAATTACAGGTCATCAGGCTCTGCGACATTAAATTCACAGACATAGATTCACTCAACTTTGTGGAGGACGAATTCAAACATCTCAAGTACCTCCTTGTTGAGGGATCCAGCTTCACTAAAATTAGCTTTGAGAATGAAGCAGCCAGCAGTATGCTTAAGATGGTTTTGTCTTTCACTAACATAGAGTCTGTTTCTGGAGTTAACATTCTTAAAAAATTGGAAGAGGTCGAGTTGAGCATGAGCAGCAGCAACAAGGAGAAGAACGACATGTTGCTATCGTCATTTAAGAATGGCAAACAAATCAAGCTAACACTTGTCAGTACGTCGCTTGAGAAAGGTGGTCAACAAATCGAGAACATGATTACCTTCAAAGAAGCTGAGTTCCAGAAGCTCAAACTTCTTACTGTTAACTGCTGTGCCAACACCAAGGTTGTTTTCACCAGTGGATCTGCTCCTAGGCTCGAGAAGATTGTCTGGTCCTCTAGCACATGTCTCTCCGGCATCAACGAACTTCCCAGATTGAAGGAGCTCGAGTTCAACGGTGGACAAGTCCCTGATGATGTGAGAAAAGCCATTGAAGGACATAAAAACAATCCTAGTCTTAAAGATAAGTTTCCAGAAACGCAAGGCTAAGCAAAAGAGACGGACAAGAGGAAGACGACGATGCTGCAAGGTTCTCACTATCCTGCTGCAAGAAACAAGTTTGACGCCAGAAAAGCCTCTCCTTTTATCCCATGGTGTGTTTGTGTTATTGTGTGGATTAATTCCCATTTGTTCTGCTTGTCTATTAGTTTCTGCCTGCTGCTCCTGCACGCATAGTTTCTGCCTGCTGCTCCTGCACGCATATGTTTGTGTTCTGCGAGCATAATGCTTGTACCTATGCTCACGGATTTGCACCGAGTGCATATGTTTGTTGTTTGTATCAACCATCACTCTACATAGATGGTTTTCTGTAAAGAGTGTGGTGTTCGTACGCACATTTGAATTCTTATTAATGTACCATGTGCTATATTATATAGTAATAGCCATCAACCCTGTACTTCAGCATATCTTAAAATATTATATTACGTAAGTAAAAGTAGTTATGTGGATAAATTTAGCACATACAGTCGAAAGCTGGTCTAGCGGCGACGGCATCATCATCATCGACGTGAGGTGGCTATGAGGCTGCTGCCGGAGACGACAACGAAGAAGAAGACGGTGACAATCAACTCGTGAGCACAAGGGCGAACAGCAGCAGTCGCACTCTGGACGACTACGTCAAGGCAAAGCTATGGGACTGGGGAGTAGAAGTTCCAACAAACGCCGGCGAATGTTTGTCCATGGTCACTGTGGCCCTGTATACATATCAGATACAGGACCTCGCCGTCGCACAAGAAACTTTGATTTACAATCCCAAGGACTTCTGCTACCAACGCATCGTCTTCATAGAAATCTCAGCTGTGCACCTCGATTATATGCCGCTGCGAAACGAGGAATTTCTCTACTACATTCTATGTGAGCTCAAGCAGGAGCAAGGCCCAGATCTTAACCCTTGGGAAGTTTACAAAAGAAAGGTGCAAATTTACTGTGACAAAGAGGAGGCTCTTGCTCTTCTTAAAATCAAGGAGAATATCAAAGAGATGAAGGTTTACGAAAAGCTTGACAAAATCAAAAGTAATATTATTCAGGGTCGAATAAGGAACGGCGGCGATGGAGGTGACAAGCTACAGCGTGAGCTTGATCAGCTAGACCTAAGGTCTACTCCTTCAGCTGCTGTTCCAGGAACCTATTGCTGCGTCTCAACAAGACCAAGGGAAGAAGAACAGAGACATGCATATATTACCGGCGTGGATCGCCAAGAAGCTCAAGGAGCATATGGAAGCAGAGGAAAAGGACAAGGTGCTTGAAGAGGAAGAAGTGACCAAACATATGGAGTTGGAAGTAGGAGACGAAGCCGCAGGCAAGAACACAGAGGAGGAGGATATGGTTGAGGGGGGAGGAGAAGTAACCAAACGTATGGAGGAGGCGGCGGAAGAGATAGGAGAAATTGCCAAGCATATGGTGAAGGGGAAGGAGGAGGTGAAGAAATCATAAGTCTGCATGCGACATGGATTCACCTCGATGAGGCACAATATGCACACATCCTACACAATATGTTCCCCAAGAGCAGCAGCAGCAGTAGCATGCCCCTGCAGCCTCAAGACAGATCGTTAGTGGACAAGCAAGCTACAAAGAACACAACGGCTACATTATTGGGGTGAAGATGAAATCAAACAAATGATCCACGACGCAAAGAAAGACATCTTATGGGAGCTGCAGGAAGGAAAATATGGGGACAGGTGAATCTGCTGTTCCAGATCAAAACCCAGAAACTGTTTCTGAAAAAATCGGTCAGATGATTGACAACATGAAGCAGGAGTTCGAAGAGCAGCTGAAGATCAAAGGGCTCGAGGAAGAGATTAAAAACAACTTGAACGATCATCGTTGGTACTCCAAACAAAAAGAATGTACCCTGTTTATCCTCAAAGTTGACAAGCTGATGGTTGTTTCCACAACCACATTGGAGGATACCCGAAATGCTCTGAGCCTGTTAAACAACAGCTCCGATATAATGATCGTCACCACCACAAAGGAGGACATCCAGGTTGCTAAAGAATATTGCTATCCACCTTGGGAACCTATAGACTATTCTCTTGCTGGCCTCTACCATGATACAGTTCTCGAGCTTATTAGTAGCCAGCACCAAAGGCAGAATAATGGAGACAACTGCTACCACCCCCAAATTTTTCATGATATCTTGGGTGAATGTGAGCCACATGAATTCTGCATGAAAATCTTCACTCATGCTTTGTATGCTAACCCCAAGAGGAGCAATGAGGAGTTACCCAAGCTGCACAGCACCCTGCAGGATCTGCCAGCATCATTCAACAGCATCGCCGAGGTGATGTTCAAGTTCTCTTACAATGATTTGCCTAAACAATACAAGTCCTGCTTGCTGTACCTAGCTATCTTCCGTCCGGGACACGAGATCAGGCGGTCAACCTTGATTGGACGGTGGGTTGTAGAAGGGCTAACTTCCAAGGAAGACTGGCACAGTTCCATCCGTCAGGCCAACCGATGTTTTGACGAACTTGTTGATCGGTGCCTTGTTTATCCAGCTGATATTGGTGCCACAGGAAGTGTGAAGAGCTGCGTCGTAGGTGAACCGGTTCATGGAATCATTACCACCATCGCCAGAAAACAACACATCCTGGAGACACGTCTGTCACATCACTTGGCTCGCCACTTCTCCGTCTTCAATGATCTTCAGCTTGGCAGCTCTGACGGGATTGATAAATTCTTCCAGGGGCTCTCCAGATCATCTCGGTCTGTGCTCAAGGTGCTAGATCTAGAAGGCTGTAAGTGCTTTGGTGGGAAGAACCAGCGGTACCTCAAGGACATCTGCAGAAAGATGTTACTGCTGAAATATCTGAGCCTAAGGAGAACAGATATTACCCAGCTACCTAGCGAAATCAACAACCTTCGTGAGCTAGAGGTATGTTATGAACGACGTATAGGAATATGAAGTAAAGAATCAAGCCACAGAGGAGACACACGATTTAACGTGGAAAACCCCTCAGATGTGAAGGGGAAAAACCACGGGCACCAGCCAGCAACAATCTCACTATCTCAAGAGTTTTGGGTTACACGCCTATGACGGCTTACAAGAGAATCAAATCTCCACGAAACCCTAGCAAGGGTGTATATACCGTACCGTACCGCGGGGGGCTCCGCCCCCCGCACCCCCCGAGTACAGGGGCGAGACCGGCCCATGGGCCGGCTTCAGACTCCGCTACGCTCCGGCCCAAGCCTCCGGCGACGGGCCTCCGCTTCGCTCCGTCAGAAGCCCGGCCTACATCCTGGAGTGAATTTGGAACAACTCCAACAAGGTATTGGATATCCGACAAACTAAGATGCCTCCACAGGCAACAAGAAGTATCCTGCTCTTGAAGCTGAAGCGTCTGCTTGCTGGTCACGTTGGTCTGAATTATCCATGCAGTTTTGGCTCTGCAAGTAACCGGATCCCTCAAAAGATCTACAAAATGGTAAACATAGAGGTACTGTGTCATGTCAAGGCCCAGCACAGTCGTGATTTAAAAGATATTGGAAAGCTATGGCAGCTGAGGAAGCTAGGTGTGATTATCGATGATAAGGATAGTCACCTCGAGAAGTTGCTTCAGACGATAAGTGACCTACATGAGTGCCTCCGTTCTCTGTCAATAACTACTATTCCTGTAGCCACACCCACAACATGCGAGGCATTGGGAAGTACTAATCCTGCTAATGCAGATGAGTTACCTGCAGATGGCAATGGCAATGGCATTGGCTCTCTCTTAAAAAACCATCCCAAGATTCTTCAGAGTTTAAGCATCAGGGGAACCACGACCACGCACAAGGGGAGTCTTCTTTCATTGTTCATAAAAGGTAATAAAAACATGGGGCTTTGACATTTCTACCCTTGTTTTTAATCGAAATGGTAATTTTACCTTTATTTTTTTAATTGTGATTTTACCCCTACTATTTCAAAACGAAGAGAGAGTCAACCCCTGATCTGTTAAGTCCATCTGACGATGTTAAAAAGGACAATTTTACCCATGTATTTTTACCCTCGTTTTATTATTATTTCGTGTTTTTACCCCTATTTTAGATCAGTAAGATGACATTTTGTGTACAGATTTTTTAAAAATTTCGATAGCATTTCAATTTACATCCATGTAATTAGAATTTAATATCACGCAATGTATAAATTACACAATAAATTAACAGCAACAAACCGTATCAATGAGATGCCACCGTAGTACCATTTTGGAGCTACGCAGTTCTACTGCTTGTGGCTGGAGCTGGAGTGGTCCTCCTCGCAGCTCAACTCGCAGAATTTGCTAACAGGAGAACACTGTTGTATCGCCTACTGCATGCAGGAATTGGTACCTTGTCCATGTTGGGCACGAGCTCCTGCAGCTTCTTAATTCGCTCGCTGATCTTTGTCCTCCTCACCTTGTCCGTGTAGGGATTGGGTTTTGCTAGTGCGGATCTTGCAGGGCACAGCGTCCTGGAAGTGGACGAACAGGAACTTCTCGATGGCCGCATTCTCCGACGACGTCTTGGGCAGGCTGAATTGGTGCGCCAGCCTGCCACCGTTCTGCTGCTGCTGGAGGCCGTGCTCTGACGAGTCCCGCAGGCGTTTCATCCCCGACAGACTGTTGGACAAGAGCGCCGACGACGAATACCCTCGGGATGTAGGCGCTCCTGCCGGCACCCTCGGGGCTGCTCCCTTTGACCTCCTCGCTGTCCATCTCCGAGATCTGGGACATCAGCGACCCTTGTCCATATCCGGCAGCCGCGCCGCCTCCGGCAGGGGCGCCCCCTTGAGGTCTAAGCTGTGGGTGGAGGGGTGGCCCCTTGTGAGAAGACGGAGTGGAGGGGCGGGGAGAGGAGGGTGACGGGGATAGCATGTGCCGCCGCCGACCGGACCGGCATCGCCGACCGCCGAACCTAGAAGACCGTCGCCCCCGTCGCGGCTTCGTGAAATAGGACGCGAAAGAAACGTGGCCTGGAGCGGAAGAAGGGCAGTGCAGTCTTTTTTGTCCTCCTCCTTTTTCTTTTTATTTTTTTGGCTGTTTAATCTAGTTTTTTCTAACGGTGTTAGAAAACAAGGGTAGACGGCGCCTTCGTTAAAAAATAACAAGGATAAAATCACAAAGTTAAAAAAATAAGGGTGAAATCACCATTGAGATTTGGAATAAGAGTAGGAACACCAAATTCCCTAAAAACATCTGGCCAAGGTAACTCTAAGTTACACGCCACTCAGCAACGATGATCTCAAATTCCTTGCCAACACTACGGGAAAATGGGTCTTTGCCGACTGCCTGTATCTTTGCCGACTACCAAGAAAAAGACAGTCGGCAGCAAAGACCATCTTTGCCGACTGCCAAGTAAAAGGCAATCGGCAAAGACCATCTTTGCCGACTGCCCTTAGGACGGCAGCTGGCGGAGAAATACAGTCGGTAAAGGAATATCTTCGCCGACTGCCTTCATCGAGCAGTCGGTAAAGAGGTGCTTTGCCGACTGCCTTGGAGCCAAGGCAGTCGGCAAATTTCCCTGGGCCAGGGACGGCACCCGTCGCCGTCATCTTTGCCAACTGCCATGCCGTTAGGCCGTCGGCAAAGAATTTTTTTTAAATTTTTTCGGTTGCAAAATTCCTAGGGCACGGATCTTTGCCGACTGCCTCATATGGCAGTCGGCAAAGGAACTCTTCGCCGACTGCTTAAGTAGGCAGTCGGCAAAGATAATTTTTTTTTTGAATATTCGGTTCAAATTTTTTTTAAGGCCCAAATATATTGTTTGCAAGTACATGTTCCAATTTGGGGCCATTTAAAAAAAATTTGCTATATTTCATTGATTTCTTTCTTTTCCTTTCATTTTCCCCGCATATTCAAGTTTGAACTGCAACTGCATGAAATAATGAAACTTAGGCATCCGAAAAATGATATTCATGTTGGAGAGTGAATTTTGAGGCCGACTGCAGAATCTCAACCAAAAGTTGTAACTCCTTGTCCACGGAACAGGACTTTCCACGCGCGGCAGAGGTGCTTTTTAATTGTAAAAAATCCAAACGAATTCGGAAAATCACGAAATTTGTCGAGGTGTCATGTTATCGCATGTGAAGCCTAAGATAAAAATTTGAAAAATTTTGGAGCAAGTTGCGGTGTCGGATGTCCAAAACCCAGAGATCTCCACACGTGATCACATATGATCACGTGTGGAGATCTCTGGGTTTTGGACATCCGACACCGCAACTTGCTCCAAAAATTTTCAAATTTTTATCTTAGGCTTCACATGCGATAACATGACACCTCGAAAAATTTCGTGATTTTCTGAATTCGTTTGGATTTTTTACAATTAAAAAGCACCTCTGCCGCGCGTGGAAAGTCCTGTTCCGTGGACAAGGAGTTACAACTTTTGGTTGAGATTCTGGAGTCGGCCTCAAAATTCACTCTCCAACATGAATATCATTTTTCGGATGCCTAAGTTTCATTATTTCATGCAGTTGCAGTTCAAACTTGAATATGCGGGGAAAATGAAAGGAAAAGAAAGAAATCAATGAAATATAGCAAAATATTTTCAAAATGTCCCAATTTGGACCATATGCCTGTAAACAATACATTTGGGCTATAGAAAAATTTTGAACTCAAAATTCAAAAAAAAATAATCTTTGCCGACTGCTTGGGCAGGCGGTCGGCAAAGGCACCCTTTGCCGACTGCCCTTTCTAGCAGTCGGCAAAGGCCCGCGTGGTCCCACCCGGCCCACACTGCCCACACTGTTCCTCCCTTTGCCGACTGCCTTTCCTAGCAGTCGGCAAAGGCCCGCGTCGCATAAGACCCGCCGGCCCAATCTCCTAACCCTATACGCCCTATCCCCTCCGCGCCGTCGCCACCGCATGCGCCGTTCGATCCGGTCGCCCCGCCACTCCCCCGCCCCCCACCCCAGCTCAACCGCCGCCGCCACGCGCGCATAAACGCTGACGACACGCGAGCACGGGCCGCCACGACTGCGCAACCGGCAGCCCATCCGCGCGCCCTCACCGCCACCGCCCGCGCGCCGCACGCGCGCCTCACCGCCGCTGTCCGCGTGCCGGCCGCCGCCCGCGCGGCTCGCCTCCCAGCGCCCTGCCGTTCGTCGCCGCGCGTCCGTGGCCCCACCCCCTGCCGTTCCTCGCCGGCAGGCTGCGCCTGCTGCGCACCGCCGCGCAGCGCCGGCTGCGTCCTCCTCGCCGGGCCACAGTGCCGCCCCCCCGCGACGTCCTCCTCGCCGGGCCAGCCTCCCCGCGACGTCCTCCTCGCCGGGCCGCAGCGCCGCCCCCGGCCGGCCTTGCTCCCTCCAGTAGGGGGAGCTGCAGGCAGTAGAGAGGAAGAGGGAGAAAGTAGGAAAAAGAAGGAGAAAGAGGAAGAAGAAGGAGAAGGGAGGAAGGAGGAAGGAGGAAGGAAGAAGAAGAAAGAGGAGGAGAGGAAGGAGGAGGTTTGCCGGCCATCGACTCTTGACTAGGTATATCGCCATGCTCTCATTGTCGGCCTTCGTGCTGCTCTAGTCATCGGCCTTCGCGCCGTTCTGGTCATCGGCCTTCGTGCCGTTGTGATTGCCGGCCTTTGTGCCGTTGTTTGTGCATGTCGGCCTTCGTGCCGTTCTTTTTGCAGGTTTTCGAAACCTCCCCGTGTAGGGGAGGTTCTGCCGAAATTTTTAACTTATAGTCTTATGTTTTTCTTGTTCTGCAGATACTAGCCCATGGGAGGTGACTCAGAGGACGCCGTTCGTCTTCGTCGACGTTGCAGTTCTGCCTGATCGTCTTCGGCCACCGACTCGCCTCTGCGCCGTCACCCTAGGTATAAATAATCACCGAATCGCCTCTTCCTTATACTTGTCGGTCTTAGGTCGCGTAACCGAGTTAGGCGTCTCCCGTCCGAAAGGGATACACGGTCGTTGGTATGCTGATCAGTGCATATCTGCGACAGTATCTCTTTCGGATTGTCCACGTTTCTTGGACAGCCCGTGGATGCGTAGATGGGTTAGCTTACATGTTCCGCCCCCGTCCGAGCCGGAGTTTCAGCAGCACCTCCCCGTTGTTCTCCGGATACACACTCTCCCTAAACCGGGACGTGTATCGGGAGAACAGCGGGGAGGTGCTGCCGAAATTCCGTCTCGGACGGGAGCGGAGCATGGAAGCTAACCTCATCTACGCATCCTCGGGTGGGATTAGGACCTATCCTTCACCTATTAGATGGTAGGAACGCCTTGTACATGCAAATGCTGGTTTTATTATTCACATACATTGGCGCATGACAGAAGATGGCTGGCCGTGAGTGGATGTACACAGGCTGGACAGAAAAGAGGAAGAGCGCTGAATGGGTTCACGGGACCAATCAATTCCTGCAGCAAGCATTTGGCCCGGCTGCTCATGGGTCCGATCGGACGCTGTGTCCCTGCAAAGACTGTAAGAACCAAAAAAGAAAAGTAGAGAGGGAGGTATACAAAGATCTTGTGAAGCATGGATTTGTGAAAAACTACGAGAGGTGGATCTTCCATGGTGAAGCGAAAGCGAATGTTAGAGAGGAGGAGGTGAGAGCATGCCTCGAGGAGTTTGATGGAGATGCCGGGGTGGTCGACATGGTGGTAGACTATAACGAGGCACGTGGCAATGAAGGATTGGTGGAGGAGGATCCAGAGGAAACCGCAAAGGCGTTCTATGAAATGATGTCTTCGGCACAGAAGCCCCTTCATGAGAAGACAACAATGTCCCAACTGGATGCCATTGGACGTCTTCTAGGGTTGAAGTCACAGTTGAGCCTGAGCCGAGACGGCTTCAATCTCATGTTGAAAGTGATCGGCACAATGCTTCCGAATGACCACACGCTGCCGAAGAGCACGTACGAGTCAGTGAAGCTCCTCCGTGCACTTAAGATGCCATATGAGTCGATCCATGCTTGCCGTAACGGGTGTGTCCTATTTAGGGGCATTGAACTGGTGGCAGCAACGCACTGTCCAAAGTGCAAAGCCTCTAGGTATGTGGAGGTGGACGTTATTGATGGCAAGAAGGAACAGTCTAAGATCCCCGAGATGGTCGTACGGTACCTTCCACTCACACCGAGGCTCCAACGGATGTTCATGACAGAGGAGTTGGCGAAGCAGATGACATGGCACAAGGATGGCAAAAGATACAGTGACAAGATGGTACACCCAGCGGATGCTGAGGCATGGCAGTACTTTGACGAACAGTATCCTGAGAAAGCTAGGGACGCTCGGAATGTACGTGTAGCGATAGCAACAGATGGGTTCAACCCGTATGGAACACATGCGGCCCCGTACACTTGTTGGCCCGTGTTCGTGATCCCCCTCAATCTTCCCCCCGGCGTCATGTTTGAACCCAAGAACGTGTTATTGTCGCTGATAATACCTGGACACCCGGGCAACAATATGGGTGTGTTCATGCAACCACTGTGGGATGAATTGGAGCATGCTTGGGAAAATGGGGTACGGACGTACGACCGAGCTACAAAGAAGAACTTCACAATGCATGTATGGTATCAGTATTCAATGCATGACTTCCTGGCGTATGGCATATTTTGTGGGTGGTGTGTTCACAGGAAGTTCCCTTGCCCAGTATGCAAGGATTCTGTGATGTTCACCTGGCTGAAGAAGGGTGGCAAGTACTCTTCGTTTGACAAACATCGTCAATTCCTGCCTGAGAACCATGCATTGAGACGTGACACCCAACACTTCACGAAAGGTCTTGAAGTCACTGACCCTATTCCTCAGATTATGAGCAGTGAACAGGTCCTTGCCGAGTTAGAGGCTCTCAAAATCGACAAAGACAAGGGTGGCTTTATTGGATATGGTCAGCAACACATGTGGACACATATATCGGGCTTGACTAGGCTCCCCTACTTCAAGCACCTCCTCCTTCCACACAACATCGATGTGATGCACACAGAAAAAAATATCGCCGAGGCACTTTGGGGAACACTCATGGACATAAAACAGAAGTCAAAGGACAACGTTAAGGCTAGACTGGATGTGGAGGCGATCTGCGACAGACCAAAGCTAGTGATGAAGACCCCTGCGCCCGGCAAGACTTGGAGAAGGGGCTCGGCCGATTACATCCTGAAAAGGGCCGACAGGAAGGAAGTGTTTGAGTGGATGAAGACGTTATTGTTCCCTGATGGATATGCGGCGAATCTGAGCAGGGGAGTGAACCCTAAGACTGGCAAAGTCTTGGGGATGAAGAGTCATGACTTCCACATATGGATTGAGCGACTCCTTCCTGCGATGACCCGTGGATACCTCCCCGAGCCAGTGTGGCGCGTTCTGGCAGAGTTGAGCTATTTCTTCCGCCAGCTTTGTGCCAGGGAATTATCTCGGGAAGTGATTCGTGACCTGGAGAAACTTGCACCTCTGCTGATCTGCAAGTTGGAGATGATCTTTCCACCCGGCTTCTTCCTGCCGATGCAGCATCTGATACTACACCTACCGCGTGAGGCACGGCTGGGGGGTCCTGTGCAGGCCCGTTGGTGCTATCCAATCGAGAGGTGTCAAAAGATTCTTCGAAAAAAGTGTAGGAATAAAGCCAAAATTGAGGCTTCTGTGGCGGAGGCAGCAAGAGTGGAGGAGGTGTCGAACTTCACAAAGGCGTACTATACCGAGAACCTTCCCAGCATGAACCCACTCCCTCGTTACAACGAGGACGAGAATTTATCGACTCTGAGCCTTTTCAAAGGGCAACTCGGAAGGGGCAGCGCAGGTACCCCTAAGACATTGCAACCACCTGAGTTTCGCACCATCACACTCTACCTGTTGATGAACCTTGACGAAGTGGTTCCTTATCGAATGTAAGTTCTCAAAGAACTTGTTACATACGTAGTCAATATCCTCCACCTATTGGTCCAACCCCTTTCACCTCTTGTTTTTTCAGGGAGTTCATTAGGCAATTCTGGAAAAGGAATACGCCTCCTACCAACCAAGAAGAAGACCATTTCCTCAAAACTGCCAGGCCCGATTTTATTGGGTGGTTGTGTACAAAGGTACAATCCAACTTACCTCGTTCCATCTTTGAGTTGCTCGTATGAGCGAGTAATGTAACGATCTACGTGGCCTCACCTTGCAGGCACGCACAGATAGAGAAATGAGTGCTGAATTGAGACAGGTTGCATGTGGCTTCAGCACTAGGGTCAATGCATTCACCGTTTATGATGTGAATGGCTATCGCTTTCGCATGAGAAGCTACGAGGAGAGTCGGCCCGGCCGAAAGACCACGTGCACAGGAGTTTGTACGCCCGGCAACGATGATCTCGACTATTATGGCATAGTCGAAGAAATATACCAGCTCGACTTCCCGGGCCCCAAAGCTCTTAAGCCAGTGGTGTTCAAATGCCAATGGTTCGATCCTCATGTCATGAGAAGAGCCGATGACATTGGGCTAGTCGAAATTCGACAGGATTCCGTCTATAGTGGAGATGATGTCTATATTGTGGCTTAGCAGGCCAGGCAAGTTTATTATCTCCCATGGGCGTGCCAAAAAGACGAGAGGCTTACGGGTTGGTACCTTGTGCAATCGGTATCGCCACGCGGTAAAGCGCCTGTCCCAATCGATGATGACTACAACTTTGACTCAAAGGCGGATAGCGGAGAGTTCTATCAACCTGAGGGGCTAGAAGGGCGTTTGGAGATAGACATTCTTTCGCTGATGAGCATGAAAGTAGACAACGTCATCGATGATGACGAGGACGAGGGTGAAGTGGTGCAAGATGCTAAGGACCTAATGATGCTTGAGCGATGGAGGGCTCATCGCAACCTAAATGTTGAGGACGATAGAGGTGGTGAGGAGAGTAATGGAGATGATGAGGACTTAGGTTTCGATAATATTGATAGTGAAGACGACAGTAGTGATTGTGATGACAGTGGAGGAGGTGATGACAATGGTGATAGTGATGACCAGGACTTCGGTTTCTAGTTCATGTAATACTATATTGTTCTGATTATTATTACTTTGCAATTATGTTTCGTTCATTTGCATCTCTTTACAAGTACTTATCGATTATTTGTGCTAATTGGTTTAATGTTTGTCATTGCAGGCATAGGACAAAATGCCGGGCGGAAGTAGACGACGACAGAAGAGACCGGTGAGAAAGGTCCACTCGCTCTACCAGAGAGAGGAGGAGGAGGCGTTGGAGGAGGAGGAGACTTTGGAGGAGATGCGGGGTAGAACTCGCTCTACCAGACGCCTGTTTGCCCCGGTCGGCGGCGAGGACGGGGGCGGTGAGGACGGGGGCGGCGGCGGCGAGGACGGGGGCGACCAGGGCGGGAGCGAGGCGACAGCAGGGGACTCGTCTTCCATAGCTTCGAGGAGGCCCTACCAGCGTGGGATAACACGCCTCCCAAGCGCCGCGCCCACGCTAGCCTTCCGCCCGGTGATTCGACCCGACGGGCCAAGGTAAGTAACCATTCATGTTTTCACTTACTTGTTCATATGCCATGTTGAAAATTGAACTTCAAGATTAACAGTTCTTCTTAATGACTTGTGCAGCAATTGGAAGCGTGTGGATGGAAACAGAGGTGGACGCCATCCCAATGGCATTCTGGGCCTCCTGATTAAGAAGAATTTTCCTGGCCTAGTCACCATAGATGGGAGGGATAAAGTGCCCCAGCACTGGCCAGACTTCTTCAAGGTAGTGCACGGAGACGTCACCCTTGCCGACAAGATCAAGAGGGAGTTCTGGGTGAGTCTTCATTGCACCGCTTTGCCACTACTAAGCATTTGTTGGATGTCCTTGAAATAATCAACTCATAAATGATATATGTATGCAGGAGTATTTCACGTGCGACCCAGGGCACGAGCATGAGGCGTCGGTAGTGCAGGACAGGGTCTGCCAGATCAGGCTCAAGGACATGTTCTACGAGGCACACGTCCAGTGCCTCATCAGCTACCACGCCAACGTACTCAAGGAGAAGCTAGACAAGGCGGATGCGAGGAAGATGATCCAGTGGCCCGAAACTGACATGCCCAGGGAGGCCTACATGCTCGTAAGTAGGAAACAATAATTCTAATTTCATTCCAATTCATCTTCTTACTCACCTAAATGCACGTTGTAATGCATGCAGTATCCTGCTGATTGGTGCAAAATGCACATGGACTGCTGGGAGGCGATTGTGGACGGGTGGAGAACGCCGGAGGCTTACGAGACGCGCAGGAAGAAATCTGGATATGCCAAGGCGAAGGCGGGGCCGTCACACCACCAAGGGTGCCGCTCTCTCGGAGAGTACATGGACACATGGGTACCCTTCACACCAATTTGTTTATTTATTCAATTGATTGAGCCATTCATTCTCATTACGTGTAATCGTCCTTGTGTTTTCCTCGCAGACCCAGTCGCATGACGGCCAGGTGATCAACGAGTTCACGGGCTATATCCTGTCTCACCAGGGCAAGGCGACAGATCCAGAGAACGTCTACGACACGGCGAGGGGGCCCGACGCCATCACCAACCAAAACGTCTACGATAGGGTGGTCCAGTACACCGAGGCGGTTCGCACGCGCCATGGTGCCGACTACGACCCGTCGACCGAGCCCCTCGATACGGACGTCCTGATGAGGACGGGAGGAGGGAAGCAACACGGCCGGTACCTTATTGCCCACAGCGTCATCGACCCGGCCACCGTTCCCTCCCTTCGTGAGGTTCGTCGTTCGGATAGCAGTGCCGGTACCTCCTCCGATGTCCCCATACAACCTCGGCGGGCAAGCTCCACACAGATGATGGCGGCGCTTCAGGTAACTATTCGTCGTTCATTGGTTTTACATATGTTGCCGAATGTTTATGCATTGTTTAAACATCGCTTGTGTAATATTGCAGGTCCAACTGGAAGAGATGCGGGCCCAACAGGCGGCCCAATAGGCAAGAGAGGCGGCCCGAGAAGAGGCCTATCGGCAGCAGCTGGCGGCCCAACAGGAGGCCCATCGGCAGGCGATGCTAGCTTTCCAGCAGCAGTCCCAGCAACAGATGACGCAGTTTGCCTCCTCGATTTCCAGCTACTTTCAGGGCCTGGAGATCCCTAACTACAGACCCCCTCCGTTGCAAGTGATGTTCACTCCACCCCCGGTTGTTCTCCCTCCACTCCCTGATCTTCCGCCTGTAAAGACTCCGGTGAGTTACTGGCAACCTATCTATTGTTTTCGCTTGTGCGGCCATCCCTTAGGTACTAATGAGATCGCTTATCCGTACAGCTGCAGTCGGCGGCTTCGAACCCGTCTCCGATAGTTGGACCTTCTCCACAGCCGCAGGTCGGACCGTCCGGGTGGTCTTCGTGGCCGACAGAGAGCTCCTCACACCACGGTGGTGGCGACTGGTCGCAGGACGAGTGAGTGGCTCGGTGCATGTTGTTGGATAATGGATGTAACTTTGTTATGTTAGACCCTTTTGCAACTTTGTTGGATGTTGGACTTGTGCGACTTGTTGGATGTTGCATTCGTGCGTGCGACTTGATGGATGTTGTGGTTATGGATTATTTGTGAATCTCTGTGATGTATATGTGGATTTCTGTGATATGTACATATATGTGTTTTGGTTGCTGCGATACGTGAGCTAAATCGGCAAAAACAGCAAAAAAAAATTGCATTTTCCAGCTTTGCCGACTGCCACGGCAGCTAGCAAAGCTGGGAACAAAAAAAGCAAAATACCCAGCTTTGCCGACTGCTGAATTGGCAGCTGGCAAAGATATATACATTTTTTTAAAAAAAATGGAAAAAATCTTTGCCGACTGCCAATAAAGGCAGTCGGCAAAGGTCTTTGATTAAAAAAAAGGAAAAAAAATATTTGCCTCGATTAAAAAAAATGAAAAAAATTCTTTGCCGACTGCCACCTAGGCAGTCGGCAAAGAGAACTCTAACGGCTGTGCGCGTTTGCTTTGCCGACTGCCAGAGCGGCACTCGGCAAAGGCTTTGCCGACTGCCTTTCATGGCAGCTGGCAAAGGTGGCCTTTGCCGCCTTGGGCTTTGCCACCTCCCCTTTGCCGACTGCCTCAAGAAATGCAGTCGGCAAAGCCTTTGCCGACTGCATTTCCTCCTTTGCCGACTGGTTTCAGCAGTCGGCAAAGAGGGCGAATCCAGTAGTGCAACCTGCCCATGTTACGGTGTGTCAGGCTCCAACACATTGCATGCACCAACACCGAACACAAGCTCACCTTCTACAGGGATGAATTCAAACGTCTTAAGTACCTTCTTGTTGAGGGCTCTGACTCGACTAATATCAGTTTTGTGGATGGATCAGCCACTGAGCTTGAGAAGATGGTTCTGTCTTTCACCAGCACAGGTTCTATTTCTGGAGTTGACTGTCTTCCAAAGTTGCACGAGCTTGAGTTGAACAACAGCTTCTGCGGCAGGTTGCTGCTATCCTTGTTTGACAATGCCACAAAAATAGCCAAGCTGACTCTTCGTGGTATAGAGCTAGAGCAAGACGCCCTACAAAGCCTCACCAAGAAATCAAATATACGCAGTCTGGTGCTCTTGGAAAGGTCTTTTGGTGGAAGACTGAACGAGACTACATTAGAAAAGGATGACTTCCTATGGCTCAACCTTCTTGTTGTTGACTGCTCGGCCATCACCAAGATTGTCTTCACCAGCGGATCTGCTCCTAGGCTAGAGAAGATTGTCTGGTCCTCTTCCACATCTCTCTCCGGCATCGACAAACTTCCCAGATTGAAGGAACTTGAGTTCAAGGGTGGCAAAGCAGTCCCTGATGAGGTGATAGAGGCCATTGAAAAACATCAAAACAAGCCTAGTCTTAAACTTAATGGACCAGGAACTCAAGACCAAGCAACAGGAGACGAACAGGAGGACGACGATGCTGCTGCAAGGTTCAAACTATTCTGCTCATCAATGAAACCTCTCCTATGATCCCATCGTGTGGTTTGTGTGTGATTGTGTTGCTTGATTCCCATTTGTTCTGCTTGTGTATTAGTTTCTGTCTGCTGCGCCTGCGCGTATGTTTGTCTTCTGCACATGTTTGTACTGAGTGCCTTGTGATTGTCGTTGAACACAATAGTTGTGCCTATGCTTTTTCATTTTCAAGTTTCAAATTGAAATGTAAACGAGCTGAACTCTTTTTCCACTTAGGGGAAGCCTTTCACAAGGTGAGTGGTTTTTTAACGAGGCAGACTCTATTGTAATTCTCATGAATATAAATGAGATATATTCCCCTATAAAGAAAAATGTTCAAAACATAAGCTGAAGAGCATACCAAAAGTATATGCAAACATCGGCAAAAAGCTAAAAGCAAAAGCCAGTAGCCACAATATTTGATCAAACAAAAATCATGCTAACCTATGAAACTAAAATTCTCAAAATTCACAATAAGTGAAATCAACATCTAACTATCTAAGTGAAGCTTGCGCCTTCGCCAAAAAGTGAGGGGACAACATTGTCAAATTTCACAATAAGTGAAATCAACTTCAAAGCGAGGCCTACGCATTCCCTTCGCGAAAAAGTAAGGGAGCGACGTTTTCAAATTTCACAATAAGTGAAATCAGTTTCTAAGCGAAGCCTACGCGTTGCCTTCACCAAAAAGTGAGCGAACAGTGTTTTCAAATTCCACAATAAGTCAATAAGTAAAATCAACTTCTAAGCGAAGCCTACGCGTTCCCTTCGCCAAAAAGTCAGAGGACGGCTTTTTCAATTTCACAATAAGTGAAATCAACTTCTAGGCGAAGCTACACGTTGCCTTCGCCAAAAAGTGAAGGGCCGACATTTTCAAATTTCATGGTCCTGTTTAGATTCAAACATTTGGAATTTTGACTACTGTAGCACGTGTGCTAACTTTTGCAATAAGTGTCCAATAATGGCCTAAGTAAACTCAAAAGATTCGTTTCGCGATTTATATGCAAACTGTGTAATTAGTTTTCTTTTTTGCCTATATTTAATGCTCCATGTATGCGTCCAAACATTCGATGTGACTTGATGTGATGGAAAAGTTGGAAATTTGAAGGGGAAGTAAACAGGGTCTACGTGAAATCAGCTTCTAGGTGAAGCCTACGCGTCACCTTCGCCAAAAAGTTAGGGGATGGCGTTTTCAAATTTCATAATAAGTGAAATCAGCTTTTAAATGAAGCCTACGCATTGCCTTTGCAATAAAAAAAAGGGACGGCGTTCTCAAATTTCACAAGTAAAATCAGGTTCGCGTTGCCTTCGCCAAAAAGTGAAGGGACGACGTTTTCAAATTCGTAGTAAAGGCTCTACAGAAACTCGCCGAGAAACCAAATAAACGCAGTCTGGTGCTCTTGGACAAGTCTTTTGGTGTAAGAGTAAGACAGAACGAGACTACATTAAAAAAGGATGACTTCTTATGGCTCAACCTTCTTGTAGTTGACTACTGCTCAGCCATCACCAAGATCGTCTTCACCAGCGGATCTGCTCCTAGGCTCGAGAAGATTGTCTGGTCCTCTTCCACATCTCTCTCCGGCATCGACAAACTTCACAGATTGAAGGAACTCGAGTTCAAGGGGTGGCCAGGCAGTCCCTGATGAGGTGATAGAGGCCATTGACAATCATCAAAACAAGCCTAGTCTTAAACTTAATTTTCCAGAAACTCAAGACTAAGCAAAAGGTGATGAACACAACGATGGCGGCCGGACGACGATGCTGCAACGTTCTCTTTCTGCTGGAAGTACCTAACAGGTTTCACGCTGGAAGGGCCTCTGGCCTTCGATCCCATGGTGTGGTTTGCACGAATGCTGTTGTGGTGGACTGCAATCTGTTCTGCTGCACATGAACGGGTGTTTATGTCCTGTTCCTAGCTGCATTACAATTTACAAGTATGTCTGTTTACTTGTTCTGTATGAATGGTTATATTTATGCTTGGATTTGAATTTGTGCGGCTTTCCTCTTTATCGAACACCATACGCATTTTATCGACAGTTTCATGTAATAAGCGTGATGTTTGTGGACTGGTTTGTGTCAGTATATATCAATGTAAAGTGCGATATATCAGTACGCTTTGGTTGGTTCTGCAACTTATTAAATATGAACTTGTGTCATGATATATATAGTTATATGTAATGCTTGTAGGCATCAGTTGATTCAAGCGAGCTGAGCAGCTGTTGCACTAATGCCTGCCTAAGTACTTGAAGCAGAGCTTTATGCAGATTAAGCCGACACATGTGATCCACAATCTGTCTGCATCTTTTGATGATTGCCGGGCAAGCATTAGCCCGCCTGGTAAAATTGAAACTATTTTTCAGCTTTATGTTGGCGTGCACTTCGACTTTGGTAGCTCACGTGGTTTCTTCCAATGTGCATGCACAAGGATTGTGGAGGCTCCAGCGGTGGTATTTACACGTTTCCCTCTTTTCCACTGAGTTGTTGCGTATTTATTTAGGTTTTTTTTAACCATACCTTCAGCGTTCATACGTACGTGAAACCAATTCCGTGAAGGGAGGGAGGGAGGGAGGGTTACGTTACAGGTATAGAATTGGTTAAACTTCAATCTCATCAATTAGAAAACCATATCCTGCACCCAACTCCTGATATGCTGCACAAATCACCAGTGACCATTGTTGTTTCCTGTTTCAGATGAGTGGAGTCGACAATGGAAACATGAGATACTAGCTTGCTGCAAAATCGCTCTGAAGTTCAACTGTAGTCAGTAGGGTATAACCTTTAGATGCCTCAAGCTCCTACAAACTACGGGCATTCCGCCGAGTGTGCTTTCTCCACCTCCTCAACATATGAATGCAACCCCCAGCTCCTAACAGATCAATGGATAACTGCAACAGGAAAACGAAGATAGCAGTGTTTGCCAGTGACAGTGAAAAGCTCATCATGCCCCCACGCAGCTCAGAGGGTGTTTAGTTCCTCACTTCCTCCACAAAAGTTTACACTCTATCACATCAAATGTTTAGACACATGCATGGACTCTTAGATATATGGACTAAAAAAATAACTAATTGCATAGATTGCGACTATTTTGCGAGACGAATTTTTTAAAGCCTAATTAGTCCATAATTTGACAATGTGACGCTAATGACAGATTAATTAGGCTTAATAAATTCGTCTCGCAGTTTACTGACAAAATCTGTAAATTATTTTTTTATTAGTCCCAATACTCCATGCGACACCAATGTGACACCCCAAAACTTTAAGCCCCTAGATTTGAACACTCGCTCATTTGGCAGGTAACCTATAGTGATGCAAGCTTTGTAAACAGAAACTACTAGACTATAATTTAAGCTTTGATCGTACATGCACCAGTAACTTACATTGTTGTCAATCTTGCTAGTGAAGCCAAAATAAAGCCCCCATATGCATGGAAGATGCGGAACGCTACCACCAGTGCTCCGATCCCCTGCAGGATGAATATAACTTCTCATTAGACTTTGAACACCAATTTCAAATGACATGTTGCCATTAGAGGTATGAACAGTATACCTGGTAATCATAAGCCACAATAGATAAAGCGAGTCCAGCACCAATGTAAGCTATTGTTAAGCTGTCCTCATTCGGGAAGGGAGCTGTGGCTCCATAAAACCAAGGAAAACCAGACTTCCAAGCATTCTTATGCCAAGAAACAGGGGTACAGTTGAGCATACCTTCCGTCAACCTGTGTCAATCAACAGATCTATGAGAACGGTAGCAGAATTTCAGCCTCAAGTTTCTGAAACACTACTCATACAGAAGAGTAGAAGACCAGGCAGAAAACTAGCAGGAAGAACTCAGACTCATACTGTTAGGGCCTCGGGAATAGGGATGGGAAGTGAGGGGCCGAGGCCTGGGGACTCGACGGCGTCGGAGGGACGCGGTGGCTGTTCTGTGCGATGAGGAAGAGGGAGATCGGGCTGGGAGCCCAAGGGAGATAGATATATCTCAAACCCAGGCTAATCTTTATTAATCATAGTGTCCTGCTTATATCCTAGCAGGCCCTAATACACCACGGTCTAGCAATTGTAACAACTTCAAGCTAACTAATAGGAACTAACAATATCTTGACCCAAACTCTAGGACTCCAGCCAACTAACTAATCGGCATGCAAGCCAAATCCTATCTTTGGTGGCGCCTGATTCAGCCACCTTGATTCCCCCTTCTAGTGTACACATTGCCCACCATAACACATACCACTATGGTTAGTGCCCAGATAAACCAAAAGGTTGAAACAGCTAAATGGATGCTTGCTTGAGCTAAGATCAGGATAAGTACTCTTTTGTCTGAAACACATTAATTGTGGTCAGAAATGGAAATGGAACATGCAAGCACTTGAAAGCTTAACCTGCAACAATCATGACTTACGAGTTCATATTGTGAGAGATGGCTGCTTCCTTTTATGCATTTTTCAAATTAGAATTTCAAAACACTTTCAAATTTGACTAAAGCGATTCCTCATATGCCAAATTTATTTTGACAAACCCATAAATATCTAGCAGTGCGCCAGTCTTGGTCATATTTAATCAACACCGATTATGATTATGTTTCATGTTAAAATATTCATGGCCAACATTCAACAAAGTCAATGGCAATATCTTTAAAAAGTTACAGAACCGAGAACTGCACAAGTTTTGTAATAAAACCGTGAAGACTACTACAGATCAAATACAATGTCATCAAATATTGGACCACTTGTATTTCTCAGTTGTATCTAGATATGGTAAAATTTGCTCCTGGACATTATTCATGGAATACAGATGGAGTTTTATCAACAGAAACGAGAAATTCAGCTCTGGGGATCAAGCAAGATGACTCACCACTCACCTCTGAGGACATGAGCAAAAAATGATTTTTGGTAGCTCCCAATGGCAGATGCATGCTGACTGGTACTTGATGCATTTCTGATATACAGAATCCCCACTACCGATAGTGTGGCTGCAAATGCATAGGGAAGCAAGAATCTACTGTCGTCATCACTAACCAATACATTTGTGATTTCTTGACTTCCAACAAGGGACACTGATTCAAAGAATGTCATCAGCCAGAAGGTATCAAACAGCGGATCTTGCTTCTGATTTTGCTGAAAATTCAGGATCAATCACTTAATGATTCATACAACGTAGACAACACAGTAATAGCACATAAGCGTTTCAAAAAATACTCAAACCTTCTCATGCTCCAGCACAAGCCACGTCTCAACACAGAAAGAGAACACTGAATAGGCAAAAGCCAGAATGAAATTGTTGATCCATGAACAATGAAGCGCACTGAAACTCTTCACAACATCTACTGCAAGCTGAAGTACCCAGTGCAATATGCAAGCCCTTTGTGGTCCTCTATAATCATTATTAGTGAAAAATCTGTAAGTTATAGCTACTACTGGAAGGATAAGAAAACATAGACCGCTCACAGCTGCATCACATAGCATAACAATACCTGCTGCAAAGGATACATGTAGCTTATGGAACAAAAAACTAAACATGCAAAGAGAAGAAAAAAACATGAATTATACCAAAGGTGTAGATTATACTCTGCAATTCCTACCAGCCAAATATATCATCCAAACTTCATCAAGAGGCACCAGTCTAGGTTAACAACTAACAAGTAATGCACAGACTACAAAGTATCTGCGCATTAGCTATACTAATCTTAAGGATTTTTATGTTGTACCCAGACACATAGTTTTAGGTCCTGTAGTTGTCGTGGAGGCACAACGGGAATATGACATGAAAAAATAAGAGTAAAATGTGCTGTGGGTCCTTAAACTTTTGCCCACTTCTCATCTAGGTCCATGAACTTTTTTTCGCTCATCTGGGTCCATGAACTTTTCTCCACTTCTCATCTAGGTCCACAGCAGACCATATAGGACTCTGTTGTCTACGTGGCCGTTGATGTGGCACCACGTGCTCTTTTTTTTTAATTTCATAAACTAGCTGAAACCTTGAAAAATTGTATAAAATCACAGAAAAATTGTAAAAAGGAAAATCTAGTTTTGTTGGACTTAACATGAATAAATCTATGCAATATATATATAATATGATATGCTTTAATTTAAAGTTTTTGATGTAGCTGTAGATCTATGTAAATCTATGTGCTCCTGTGTTTAATTCATAACTGCAGCTCCTGTGCTCCTGAGCTTTAGATTTATCTTTACACCACATGCTTTGTTGCAATTAAAACTTATTTTTATTATAGTAATTAATTTACTAATTTTAGGTATGTAATATTTTTATACTAGCCATGTTTTGTTATCATCCATCACCATAAAAATCTTAACTTCAAATTAAATGTTTGGTACACCAACTATTTATTATGAATTAAACATAGAAACACATAGATGTACAACTATAATAAAATTTTTAAAATAAAGCGTGTCACATTTTAGTGCCACATCAACGGCCACGTAGGAAGTAGAGTCCTATGTGGCCTGCTATGGACCTAGGTGAGAAGTGAAAAAAAGTTCATGGACCCAGATGAGCGAAGAAAAAGTACCTGGACCTAGATGAGAAGTGGAGAAAAGTTCATGGACCCAGATGAGCGAAAAAAAAGTTCATAGACCTAGATGAGAAGTGGGCAAAAGTTTAAGAACCCACAGCGCATTTTACTCGAAAAATAATAGCTAGTAATTAGGTGGTATAAGAACAGGAAATTTACACCACTGCTGGATTCAGAACACAGGTGCAGATGTTGCCATGTTGGTTCTCAATCACTCCCCATCACAAAATGAAAATGGTAGCCTACTCCAGTACAAGAGCATGAAGAGATCTCTAGGCTATGGTCATTCAATTGGCATCTGATCTAGTTCAAACTGAAATCTGTAAACAGAAAAGGCTACCATGTACTAGTATTACTATTCACGAAGTGGCTTCAAGCCTTTTTCAACACAAGAACTGAGGCTCATTAACAGCACCTTGTTAGTCAGTTACTCCGTTTAAACACAGGAATCAGATCTCAGATCAAAGACTAATTTGAAATGCACCGCTACATGAGACCAAACAATACGAGGAGATTTTAACAGGCTATGAAAAATGTTACACCACCTAAAATAAACTCGTATTCTAAACTCCAAATGGATACTCGTACTCACATAACTGACAAATTGAGCAAAAGTATCCATCCTCAAAACTTACATTTTGTCAGAGATGACGCCAGAAATGGCACCAGGGAACAGCGCGGCTGCAGTGGTAGAGGCAAGGCGCGTGGCCATCTGCTCCCTGCCAAGCCCACACCGCACGAACTCGTCCTCCCCGAACACGGAATGAATCCCTTCAACCACTGCACAGCAACAATAGCAACCAACACCGCCAGATTAAGCGCGGCCCGTTGGCTCGACAAAAGCAGGAGATCGGAGGAGCGCACTAGCTGCTCACCAGACGCGAGGGAGAAGAGGATGAGGAAGGCGCGGCGGAACCGGAGGAAGGGGGCGGTGCCCACGTCGAAGGGGGAAGAGGACCCCGTGGCGTGCGTCGTAGTCCTCGCGGAGAAGTAAGGGAGGAGGGGCACCGCGGCGAGGGTGGCGGCGGAGAGGAGTGGGGCGGCGAGGGGGGTGAGCGCCCACTCCTCCCGCTCGATCACCACCCCCATCGCCGGACTCGGATGGTCTCCTCGGGATCTGTGGCTGGGTAGCAGGAGTTGGTGGCGCGGGTGGACCGGACGACGAGGTAGTGGTGTCGCCGTCGCCAACGAGATCGACGACGAGGAGGAAGGGAAGAGGAGGAAATGGGAGTTGGGACGACGAGAAGTTGGGCTGCTGGGCCAAGGCCGAAAGATGTATTTGGGCCGGTCCAATTATTAGGACGTCTACTTTCCCTAAATTTCCAACTAAATTTCGGCGCCTAAAACAAAACAAAAAAGAATGTTATCTAGTTTAGAACAAAACTAAAATTTTAGTTTTGTTCTAAATTAACTATTTAATTTTGACGTGTTTATGCAAAAGTATATTACACCATTCATTTCAAAATATAAGCTATTTAGTTTTGCCCTCGATAATTTTTTTCTATTTTAACAGTTTTAGATAAAAAATCATAAACATCCATCTGGTAGCTTGTTTTTTTTTTGTTACAATAACAAGTGGAAACCAATTACAAATCATTAATAAAATTTAATTTTTATAAGAAGAGGAAAAATCATACTAATTTGACTCTAGTAAAAAACAGGAAAGTAACCTTCGAAGACCTAGACGTACTCAATGGGGCTCACATAATAAAACATTGTGATGTCTTGTTCACATGTGGAATGCAACTTTAGCAGTATTAGAGAATGTGATTAAAGATGCCACCAATGGAGAAAAAAGCATTGTGACTTCGTGTTTATTGTTGCAAATACATAATTATTGTTGAGTTATAGGATTGATTCACCACAATGCCTTCAAAGGTAAATTAAAAAAATGTTGAGCTATAGGATTGATTAGGATGCAGAAATAATTGTCTCTACAACTAAAAAGCCTGGAATGGACCCGTCTACAGGCAGCGTTGAAGCCTCACCTGCGAAACAAATTTCCGACCCGCACGCCCTCCGCGCCGTGCGTCCTATGCAGCCACGGATCGAATCCCACGCCACCAACACCTCTATTTCTCACGAACCCTCCCCGCGCCGCCATCGACGAACCCCCGAGCCGCCGCCGCCCCTCCCCTACGCCGCCGTCGATCCTCCCCCGCCCCTCCCCCGCGCCTCCCCCGCACGCACGCTCGCCCCTCCCCCGTGCGCACGTGCAGGTCGCCGCGGAACGCCAAGACGGCGTCGTCGTCGTGGCCCAGCGCGCACAGGTGGCCGCTCCAGAAGGCCATGTCCCGGAACCCCCCGTGTTGGGCGCCCGCGGCCCCGCCACCACCCCAGCCCCCGCGACGGCTCCAGCGGCGGATCCCGCGGCGGCCCCCGCGCCCGCGCCCCCGGCCAAGGCCACCGCCCTGGCCACCACCCCCGCCCCCGCGGCGGTTTCCAGCGGCGGATCCCGGGGCAGCCTCCGCGCCTACGAGCAAGGTCGCCGCCCCCGCCACTGCGCCGGTTCCCGCGGCGCCACCAGCACGGGCGCCCGGCCAAGTCTGGGCGCCGACAGCCATGCCCGCCGCCGCCGCTGGCCACCACCCCAGCCACACCCGTCGACGCCCCCACCCCCGCGCCGGCCCACCACTACCCACGACCTCGACAGCCACCGCGGCGACGCTGACTCCGGCACCCGGCCCCCTCATCCGCCTGCGAACGCGACCCAGTCTTGGTGAACATGTCGTGTTCCAGGCGCCAATGCCGTACGCCTTCGTTGCAACTGGAGGCCTTGCGCCGGCGCCGCTGGGTCCTGCACAGGTTTTCGTTGCGCCCTTCGACAAGTCTTAACCACTAGGTGTGCCAACCCTTTCTCTTCCCTTCCTGCTGTGCGAAGTGGAGAACCCAAGCCCTTAAACTAATTGGCTATTTGTATTCGGATCTGAACTAATTACATTATTTCTATATTATATACTCTTCAGTTTATGATGGTTCACACTGTTTCCAATGGAAATGCTTCTTTGTTCCAGTTAGAATAATGAATAGTTGTGTTTTTCCTCCATAGAAAATCATATAGGAATCCATTGGAGAGTTCCTGCGAGTGGCGGTGCTTTGTTCATCCATTGGTTTTCAGATAAACACTATCTGCAATTGTTGCTAAACAAAAATGCACATTTGTTTTCAGGGCACATTGGATGCGCTAAATGAGATATTCAAAGAACATATACCAGTAAACGTTCTCAGACCAAAGTGAGTTGTGCATACTGTGCACTTGTATTTGACTATTTTCTAAACGAATTTCTTTTGGTCGTTAGTTGGTGTGGTTGATAATAGTAATTGCAGTTGCTTAGTGGGAGATGCATAGATAATTATCTGGACATTGAGACATACCCAAATATTGGATATGCCATTTTGGGTCTCTCAAGTCAAATCTATGTATGGGTGTCCTCTCTAACCACATAGATTTCAGCAAAAGTCAACTTATGCATTGTTTATCTGACTGATCTCACCTCTTTTGGTAATAGTTCTTTACCTGTAGCTTTAAGTAAGGATATTCTTGAACTTTTGTCAATGCCACTATTTTCATTGATTTAAATGACTTCTTTACATAAAAATTTTCTGCAATTTTTGTTTTCCAGTTGGTTGTAGCTTGTAAAACTCATAGTGAATATGTACTAAGAAATTGACTTTGCAATTAATTAGCAATCTTTGATCTTGAGAATTTGGTACTCCCAGTGGCTTGTCAAGTGAGGCTCAGCAGGTTCTCCAAATTGGCAAAGGCAAGGGATATGTCTATATGCGCCTTGACACGCTTATATAGTGTTGATCTTTGCAAGATGTTCTAGGAAAACAGTAAATTCACTTCATAAAATGGAATCATTAATTTGTGTTTGATGGTGAATTTCTTCTCATCTATTTTGCCAGAAAAAATATCGTTCCAATTTTGGACTCCATGCTGTTGACGGTGGATAACGTCAACTTTTATTAGAACTTTAGATACCAAAGGATATATGAATACACACTAGTCTAGGGTTTTAACTGACAGTTTCCATGAGTTTCGCATGTTCTGTATTTTCCAGGGGCTAATCCAGAACAGCATAAAAGAAGGGTTAAAGAGCATAATTACCACGAAAATTAATCGCCAAGGAAACATCATCACGAGAACACTAGAAGCATCTGGAACACACCCCAAGCACCGGGGCCCGAGACCCACCAGGGTGGGGCCGGCCAGCGCCCCCCACTAGGGTTTTGGCCTACCTTCTGGAGTCTTCTTGCGCCGCCTTTGTGGAGTCATCTGGGCCCTTGTTTCAAGTCGGTTTGATCCTACGGCCCACGTGCATCCCACCGGGCTATAAATAGAGGGGCAGACCCCCTTAGAGGAGGGAACCCAATCATTCATTCAAGGCATCAAATCCTCAAGCCATCAAGAGCCTCCTAATTCATCAAGAGTCTCCTAGTTCATAGTTCTAGCCTAATTAGATTAGAAGTAGAGGAGTTCTAGTTCTTCGGCGGATTTGGAGCCCCGGTGTCTGTCTGGAGCGCGGAGTTCGGTATAATTCTAGTCCTTTCTCTATTATTGCATTCTTCATTATGATTATGGAAACATTGTTCTTAATAGTTCATATGTTCTTGATTACAATAGTGTTTGTCTACTTTGATTATATGTCTAGTATAGTTGGTTTGATCTTATTGAATTCATGTAATTGCTCGTATAGCGTTTATTCATGCGGACGATGGATAGATGATGAACAATATGTAGACGTGGTGTCTAGCTATTTTGTTTACCTACGAGTGCACCCTGATGTGCTGGGTCGTGTGGTAGATCGCGTAGGTGACAGCTGCGTTGAGTCCTCTGTAGTCCACCCCCGTATGTAGGCCAGCAGGCACGGTCGCGAAGTTGTATGATGACTCTGTTTCACATCCTTCCTAGATGATGCCCTTTGCATGTGATTATGATATAGGATTAGTCTAACAATGATTGCTAGATGTAATTGCACTAATTAGAGTTATTCATTGATGTAGTTATAGAATTACCTTTGATATTAATTCCTTAGTTTATCCATTGGCTAGCTATTACTATGACTAGAAAGTGCTCTGATGATTATCTTTTATTTATGATGCTTGATCATACTTATTACCTTTATCTTTATTTATCTTGTGACCTCTACCTATTATGAGTAGAGTAAATGACATCGGTAATGTCACTTATCCATTGTATACCATCACTATCAATATAATAGATTAAAGTTTATCTTAGTCCTTCCCAGTGGTATAAATATAAATCGACAATGTGGTAGAACTCTTAGGTAAAATACTACAATGGTATAATTATCTGTCCACTTGCAGAACTGATCTTATTTTATATTTATATTTATTTCTGCCTAGTCACATAGATCAATATATAAAACCTTTATTTATTCTTAGTATTATTAATTAGGGATGACAACCCAGTTCTTGCATAAGAATGTTGGTAATAGAAAAGTGGCTAGTTGCTAATGACAAGTTAATTAATTACCATTCATCTTCTAATCTCGCCTCTTGCATTAAAGGTTATATAGTTATATTTGATGACGCTAGTAGATGTCAACAAGCATTTTTGGCGCCGTTGCCGGGGAAGGCACATTAAACTTAGGAAATATTGATAGCATATGTATACATAATGGATAAAATTGTATTACCGATCGATCTCTAACTCAAACAGGCATACCCTTGTTTTTATCATTTGCTTATCTTATGTAGGGTGATGAATGAATGGTTTTTCTCTTCCAAATAATTTCACTGACGATCCAGAGAAACTCCTGAGAAGAAAGAAGTTTGTAGAAGCGAGGGACAATTTCAAGCTACCATCAAAAACACCCATCGCTGTTCAAGCTCATTCATCAAAGGAGCCAGCTCCAATATTGGAAGAAGAACACTTAGGAGAAGATTTATCTCCTGCGTTTGATGACATGACTGAGAAGACGTTGCGCGAGTTCTCTGCCCCAACAACAGAAAATATCCGGACTGGACCAGCAGTCAGCACGGGGGAGAATGGATTCGAGCCCAAGCCTGCTCTTATCACCATGGTTCAAGCCAGCCAGTTCTGTGGAAAAACTCATGAAGATGCAAGTGCACACTTACAACACTTTCTAGAGATCTACAGCACCTTCACGATTAGAGGAGTACCAAGAGATGCTATCTTACTCCGTCTTTTCCCATTTTCACTTTTGGGAAAAGCCAAACAGTGGTTCTACGCCAACAAAGACAAGAACACTACATGGGACCGATGCTCAACTGCTTTCTTGGCAAAGTTCTTTCCTACAGGAAAGACGAATGCTCTGCGTGGGAAAATCTCAAGTTTTCAACAGCAACATGACGAATCATTCACTGAAGCATGGGAGAGATTCCAAGATTACATTGAAGACTGTCCTCATCATGGAATAGAGGATTGGCTACTATTGCAGACGTTCTACCACGGGCTAGTCTCTAGCACCCGTGAGTCCATAGATGCTGCAGCTGGAGGAGCTTTCCTGTCACTTAAGCTTCCAGAAGCTCAAGCACTTGTAGAGAAGATGGCCTCAAATTTAAGCTGTAATGAAGAACGTACTCAACCTCGCAAGAGAGGAGGAGGCATCCATCATCTCAAGGAGACTAACATGGTCACTACCAAGATAGACCTCATTATGAAAAAGCTCGACATAGAGAAGAAGGAAGTCATGCATATCAATGATTCTCGCATGACCTGTGAAGAATGTGGAGATTACGGGCATTCAGCTGTCAACTGCCCTACGTTGCAAGAGGATGTGAACTTCATCAACAATAACACCTACTATCGTCCTCAGCAAAATCAAGGATGGAATCAGCAACCTCGACAAGGTAATTACCAAGGTAACAACTAAGGTAATAATTACAATAATTACAATCTTCCGCCTTTAAGAAATTTAGTTGCTGGTAAATCTAAATTGTTAGATCAAATGGCTAGAAAGAGAGCCTCTAATGATAAAGCTTTAGAAAACACAAATACCAGAATGGATACCTTTGCTTCTGCTATAAAGAATCAGCACAGCTTTAATAAAATGTTAGAATCACAATTAGCTCAGCTACCTGCTGCTGTCCCTCCATTTGAGAAAGGAAAAATTCCGGGCCAGCCAGAGGATTTAGAAACTGCTAACCTTGTTGATATTCACAATGCAACACAATACCAAATTGAGCCTGCAGATATACAGTAGATAGATCACTCACTACCTGAGAAGATGGGAGACCCAGGAAGACCTGTGATTCCTATCTCTATAGGATGTCATAACTTTCCAGAGGCTATCTGCGATTTCGGCGCAAGTGTCAACATAATGCCTAAGGTAATCTATGAGAAAGTTTTAGGTGATCCTTTGTTGTACACAGATATGCGTTTGTAGCTTGCAGATCAGTCTATTTGCTACCCCGAGGGAGTACTAGAAGAAGCTATTATCAGAGTGGGGCAATCATATGTCCCAATTGACTTTGTGATCATGGATACCGGAGGAGATGAGAAGGCATCCATTATCTTGGGACGACCATTCTTATGCACAACCAAACCCATCATCTATGCGGAACACGCCAAGATTATCCTCTCCATCAAAGACAAGAAGGAGAGATTTTCATTCAAGAACCGCATCGTGAAGAATCCAGCAATCCCAAAGCAATTCCATCAACAAGAAGAGCAACAACAACAACCAGCACCCAAGAAGAAGAACAATAGAAGATGGAGGAAGAACAAGCCCCAGCATGTACCTGAAGAAACCGCTCAACTAATCAATGCTATCAACACAGAAAATGATCATATGCTCCCAAAACCATTCCCAACAAAGAAAGGTAACCCAGGTGTACCAATCATTGAATGCACAATCAGAGACATCACTTTTCCCGACACCATTTACGACACTGGATCAGGCATCAACGTAATGTCCAAAAAGGTATATGATGAATTATTTGATGATTTACCATTATACCCAACATATATTCAGTTGCAGATGGCAGACCAATCACTTAGATTCCCTGAAGGCGTAGTCAAGGACGTAATGGTAAGAATTCAAAATAAATATATACCCGCAGATTTTCTAGTTCTTGACATGCAGGAAGACAACGAATCGCCTATTCTTTTGGGAAGACCATTCCTCTACACCGCCAATGCTATCTACATCAGGTCTGGACAGATCCACTTCAACCTACCCACTGGAAAGGTACGCTGTTAATTTAGAACACATCTTAACCATCAGCAGATCAGGAAGCAGCGCAACAAGAGGAGACGCCAAGCCCGCCGTCAGGCTGCCTAGCCTCACTGTGGATGGGAGGAGTTCCCTGGTAAGATTGTGAAGTATGAAGACTGCTACAAGGAGCAAGAAGAAGCCGTACAAGCACCACGCTGGAGTGAGTGGGAAGCGGAAGCTGAAAGGATGGACCAGATTGCTAAGACAGAGAAAGAAGAGATCCAGGCACAAGTAGAAGAATGGATGAAGAGAGATGAAGAATCAAGAGAAGCATACAATGAAGAGCTGGACCTAGAAAAGAGAGAAGCAGAAGAGACAAAAAAGAGATGGAAGGAGAAGGAAGAAGCACCTGCTACACCACCGCAAAATGGGGAATTGACTGAAGTAACCTCAGACGATGAACCTACTGAGTAAGTACTCTCCTCTATCTAAGTCATGTCGGTGGACTTTAAATTCCGTACCCTAGCCATAAGGTTAGAATGATAGTTATCTTATTAATTTAGCATTCATTAGTAATTTTGCTTAGCACATTTATTAGTATAATCATTTTTGCATATTAAAAATAAACCCAACAAAAACATTTACTGCTTTATTTACTGCATCATAAATATTAAAGCCCCATGAGAATGAACCTATGCTAACCCTGTAGGCATATTTACTGTGGTGGCATAAAAATAAAAAATAAAAATAACAATCTATATTTACTTTGTTGCATTATAAAAATCCTAAGCCCAATGAGAATAAATATTCTCTGTGGTGGCATAAAAATTATTATTAGTATGCATACATTTTTGATTGCTACATAAGAAACTTAGAAAAACCCCAAAAAGAGAATCCTATTAGAATCCTGCTAAAATTTATTAATTAAAATCAACTCAAAGAATAATCAAAGTGCTCATTGGCTGACCGCTAACTCCTTGATAATTCGAGCCTCGAGTTTTGGTTTTCTTGTTGGAGTATAACTATGCAGGAATAATATTATGATTAAGGAGAAGGTCTATTAGTGGCAACCATCAGGACTGCTACTAACCAACTCACTCTGAAGATCATTCAAGCACCAAGTATTGCAAACACCGAGCTTGGGGGAGGAGCATCGCCTAGTTATCAGGTAATTTTACCTATGCACTTATTGAGTCTACTTTATAGAAGCACAAAATACCAAAAATATGTGAACACATGAAGGTTCACCATAGTATCATAGGAAAATCTAAAAATATCAAAAATATGTGGGCACATGAAGGTCCACACCTTTTAGACAAAACACCAAAAATATGTGGACACATGAAGGTCCACACTCTTAGAGAAGCTTTCTAATTGGGTAAAGAAGCTTAAGCTTCTGCTGGAAATATAAAATCAATCACTCACCATGGAGTGGTATTAAACCTAACTCCTCTCCATAAGATTTGGTATTTTTATTGGCAATTGAATTTCATAGGATAACACAAGATCAAGGAGCTAGTCAACCCGACGCTCTTACACTGCCGATACACTGCTCAGAAGGATCACTCAATTTGCAACATCAAAGACCCTGTCAAACATCAAGCTTGGGGGAGGGCACCCTCCAATTAAAATCCAGCTAAGTATAAGTTTCCTATCTTATTATCATTATTACTATATCGCTTTTTCGCGTAAATTAGCTAGTAAGATAAAATTTGAAAACCAAATAAATATCTATCTATATATTAGAGTTTGTTTAGAGTCGGTCTAGGCTAGAGTTAATCAAAAAATGATGAACATTAAAATTTTGTCTTGGAGATGATGAATAGTGGTTATGTCACGATACTTTTCAATGCCTAGTTGTTAAACTTAAATTCTTCTGAATTTTAGATATTGCTGTTTTAACTTAAAAATTTACTATGAACCTGAAACTTGTGGAGGCATATGTTTGAGCTAAGTCTAGGTAGTTGATTGATATGATTCATGAAAGTTGAGCTACTAATTATCTTATTCCTAACAATACTAAGTTTTGGAGATTTATTTTTAAAAATTTAAAATCTACATGATGAGCTCTTGTATGACAAAATATGAATTCCTACCAAAGCCATATATTATATATCTAGATAGGAAAACCTTTGCACATTTATGCTGCTTGCTTTGCATTGAGTTTAGTCAACCTTTGTTGTATACCATATGAGAGTCTTGTCATGCTTTTAAAACCAAGATCACGTACACACTTCTGCACATATGCATTATTCCTACCCTGGGAGTAATCGCAACCATTTTCACTTTCATCAATGTTCATCATGAAAATGTTTTCTCCTACACTAGGAGTAAACACCCAAAAGTATACCCCGTAGGACAGCCTTGATATAATTGCTCTAAATTCTTATTATCTCTTCAGTTATTTATATTCAAAGGATACATGTGGCTATGCAAAAATATGAAAAGGGAGTAAAAGATGGATAAGTGTCCCAGCATTAAAACAATGGGTACTAGATGCCCGCCTACTGAATAAGAAAAAAGAGAGAGAAAGAATAAAGATAGCCCATGTGTTCCTCCAAGTTACAAAGGAGAGTGAACCATTTTCAAAGAGCAAAAGTAGAATTATGAATAGCCACTAAATACCACATATATACCTATCCACCATATTCCATACACATGCACATCTTGGTCTGATTGTATGCCTCGATTCTCTGTGGATGCATTGTTTGACTTTGCAACATATAAATTGTAAGTATGCTTAAACATTGTTATTGCCACTCCTATGAGCTCCACTATAATCTATAGTTATGGGAAGGCATAACATCATTAATGCCCTAAGTGAGATCCACAAATACCATATATACTGAGAGACTTGAGGGTGTCATACAATTAAGCTCTGAGTTTTATTTTGAAAACTTGTAAAACTCCGAAATGTTGGTACTGTGAAGAATTTGCAACATAGTGCATGACTTGATTGTTCTTTCTTTCAATTACTCAAAACAAAGGCAAGAATTGTAAAGCCCCATAGTTAAAGGTAAAATGGGTAAGTTTAAAAGTTAGAACAGTTTTGTCTAATCCGAAGGAGAATCTATGTTTTAAGCATGTGTACTTGGGAAGTATGAAAGCATTGTAGTAACTCCTGATCCAATTACATTAGTAATTAGGCTTAGTTTGTTTGCCCAGGGACTGGCAAACAGGTAAGCTTGGGGGTGTTATTGACGGTGGATAACGTCAACTTTTATTAGAACTTTAGACACCAAAGGATACATGAATACACACTAGTCTAGGGTTTTAACTGACAGTTTCCACAAGTTTTGCATGTTCTGTATTTTCTAGGGGCTATTCCAGAAAAGCATAAAAGAAGGGTTAAAGAGCATAATTACCACGAAACTTAACCGCCAAGAAAACATCATCACGAGAACACTAGAAGCATCTGGAATACACCCGAAGCACCGGGGCCCGAGACCCACCAGGGTGGGGCTGGCCGGCGCAAGGGTAGGGCCGGCCGGCACCCCCCCACTAGGGTTTTGGCCCCACCTTCTGGAGTCTTCTTGCGCCGCCTTTGTGGAGTCATCTAGGCCCTTGTTTCAAGTCGGTTTGATCCTACGGTCCACGTGCATCCCACCGGGCTATAAATAGAGGGGCAGACCCCCTTGGAGGAGGGAACCCAATCATTCATTCAAGGCATCAATTCCTCAAGCCATCAAGAGCCTTCTAGTTCATCAAGGGCCTCCTAGTTCATAGTTCTAGCCTAGTTAGATTAGAAGTAGAGGAGTTCTAGTTCTTCGGCGGATTTGGAGCCCCGGTGTGTGTCTGGAGCGCGGAGTTCGGTATAATTCTAGTCCTTTCTCTATTATTGCATTCTTCATTATGATTATGGAAACATTGTTCTTAATAGTTCATATGTTCTTGATTACAATAGTGTTTGTCTACTTTGATTATATGTCTAGTATAGTTGGTTTGATCTTATTGAATTCATGTAATTGCTCGTATAGCGTTTATTCATGCGGACGATGGATAGATGATGAACAATATGTAGATGTGGTGCCTATGTATTTTGTTTATCTGCGAGTGCACCCTGATGTGCCGGGTCGTGTGGTAGATCGCGTAGGTGACAACTGCGTTGAGTCCTCTGTAGTCCACCCCCGTATGTAGGCCAGCAGGCACGGTCGCGAAGTTGGATGATGACTCTGTTTCACATTCTTCCTAGATGATGCCCTTTGCATGTGGTTATGATATAGGATTAGTCTAACAATGATTGCTAGATGTAATTGCACTAATTAGAGTTATTCATTGATGTAGTTATAGAATTATCTTTGATATTAATTCCTTAGTTTATCTATTGGCTAGCTATTACTATGACTAGAGAGTGCTCTGATGATTATCTTTTATTTATGATGCTTGATCATACTTATCACCTTTATCTTTATTTATCTTGTGACCTCTGTCTGTTATGAGTAGAGTAAATGACATCGGTAATGTCACTTATCCATTGTATATCATCACTATCAATATAATAGATTAAAGTTTATCCTACTCCTTCCCAGTGGTATAAATATAAATCGACAACGTGGTAGAACTCTTAGGTAAAATGTTACAATGGTATAATTATCTGTCCGCTTGCAGAACTGATCTTATTTTATATTTATATTTATTTCTGCCTAGTCACATAGATCAATATATAAAACCTTTATTTATTCTTAGCATTATTAATTAGGGATGATAACCTAGTTCTTGCATAAGAATGTTGGTAATAGAAAGTGGTTAGTCGCTAATGACAAGTTAATTAATTACCATTCATCTTCTAATCTCGCCTCTCGCATTAAAGGTTATATAGTTATATTTGACGACGTTAGTAGATGTCAGCACATGCCATTACTCAATCCTAGAAAAAAATAACTTTGGACCTCTGGGTTGTTCTAACGTACTGTTTGGTTCTCAGTACAGTAACACTAACGTAAATGATTGCAGTTCAAATTTCTCTCCCACCGGTTACGAAAATACCTATCTTTTATTTACATTTGCTTTACCTCACATACAACCAAACAACACGTAAGTTGCAAAGTAATTGCTTCTCTAGCAAGAATTTAGTAATTTTATTATGATCAGGTGATTTGTCAGATTTTAGGAATTGGATGCATTGTTCTAACGCCTCTAGATCCTCTTGTTGTTTCTTATGTTCTGTAAGAATTTAGTAATTTTATTATGATCAGGTGATTTGTCAGATTTTAGGAATTGGATGCATTGTTCTAACGCCTCTAGGTCCTCTTGTTGTTTCTTATGTTCTGTAGCTACACATGCAATGTTCATTGAAGTTCTCATGAATGATAGTTTTTTTTCTTAGTGCCCTCCCTATTCCGTCCAACCTCCCTTTTCACAAATAGTGCCGCTTCTGGTTTAGATGGGGAAGACGTATGTCACATATGTACCATATTCTCATTTTTTATTAAGTTTTATTTCCTTCTCTTTCTTTGATTTGATTTGAATTCACCATGTTTTTTAAACATAAATGGCATGGGTATGTTTTTAGTTGTACGATAATTGTAAGATTCTAGCAAAGTGATTTTAAACATGACCCTGGTTGCAAACCAGGTAAAGACCCGGTGGTTAGAACCCAAAACAACACCTAGCAGGCCAGCAGATACACTCCTAGATCTTGTGTCAACTCGTTTCGTAGATAGTGTCAATTGAGTTGTGAAAGGTGGTATTGAAGTCTCTCTCAATCTCGTGTATCATTACCTAGATAGTGCCATTTGTGAAGTATATCATTCCTTTCTAAATTGCGTTGCCTTGAATTATGGCGAGTTGGCGGTACTAAAGTTGCGCTTTTGTCATTGAATTGTGTTGCGACTGCAGTAGACGGAGTGTCGGTTTTAGTTTCCGTCAACCTTGATTGTTGTTGCTGTTCTAGAATGCACTGAAGTCATCGGGTGTTATTTTATTCCCGTTGCAACGCACGGGCACGATCCTAGTAAATGAAAAAAATGAATTTCAAAATTGGAGAACTTCGAATAGAATTTTGGGCTAGTAAATGATTTCAAATGAAAAATATATCACCATTAAAGCCGTAAAACTCATCGAGACATGCAACTTTTATTTTGTCCATTTCTCTATCATAATTTGTTTGAATAGTTCAAGATTTGAATATCAAAATATAAGAAATTCGAACAGAATTTTGGGATTCAAAATTATTTCAACTAAATAAGTCACCAACAACAAAGTTGTAGAACTCAACGAGATCTACTACTTTTATTTTGGTTGTTTCACCATCCAAAAAAATGGTAGTATACAGTTTCACAATTGATCATATCTTCATAATGTTTCACGTATAACTCATTGAGAAATATATCAATTTGTAAACAATGTATATTGCCACCTTGTTAAAACCATTTGAGTTTTTTAATGATTATATAACAAAAACATGTCACGATGCAAAACTTTAGAGTTTCTTGACAAAATTTAGAATTATTGTAATTATTTTATTGCAATTTAGAAATAGAAAGATGAATTATCCCTAGCAAACAGATGTTATTTTTTTCCTAACAACTCTGGGATACGAGATAGAGTGAAATTTATGACCATAAATATATTCTTTGTAGATTTTTTGACTTGTGCTGGAAGTACGCATAGTTCAATTTGGAATTAGTATCAGTAAGCACTTAGAAATTCATTTTAAAGATAGAAAATATCAAACGAGTTTCATTTTTTTAAAAATCATACACTTCACAACGATCATTCTCTATTTTCTTGATAAACAAAATGGACACTAAAAACACCAAGAATGAAGCGGTAAGAACTCCAGGATTGATAGAGCATAATTTTTGAAACTTTTAGGAAAAAGAACCATCATATTCGAAGTTAGAGCCTGGTTGGGACAACTCCTCTAGCTCCAGATTTACCAAATACAACTCCACTCCACCAAAAGTTACACAGACATTCTAGCTCCATAAAATTTGGATTCACGAAAACAGTAAATCTGAGGGTCAGATTCACCATTTTGGTGGATCTCCTCAAGGGGTGCTCCACCGAACTGGAATTGGTGGAATTGGGAGAAATTACCCACCACTACTACTTGTTACACAACACAGCGTACTTGTTTCTTGTACTTTCTTTCTTTCTTTCCCATCCATTGACTCATCCCCTCAGCTCCCACGACCGACCGACGCTGCTCTGACACGCAGCCGGCGAGCCGCTTCGTCTCTCGCGCGCCCCTTCTGACCCACGGCTGGCAAACCGCGGTGCCCCTCAGCACGCTCGTCCGGCGAGGGTGACCCACCACCCGCTCACCCAGTTTGCCCCTCCTCCTCCTCTTCTTCCCCAGTGACAAGTCCGCCTAGCTCGCCAGCTCGCTACGTCAAGGTTGGGGCTGGCCATCACTCCGGCGAGGCCGTGGGGCTCCCCACGCCTACCCAGCTCCACGGCCGGCGAGCCCCTTCGTGGTCCTGGCCGCCTCCACCAAGCCCTAGCTCCACGGACGACTAGACGAGGAAGAAAAGAGAGGCACTGTCATGTGGGCCTATCCCAAGAGCAAATTAGTCCATTCCAAATAAATTGTCCTTGAGTGGATCTGGATGATATGTAGGCCAAACGGTTGGTACGTAGATCTCAGATCTACTAGTGGAGCTGTTACATAGTGAATCCTAAATCCAAATTCACTTTTTGAGTGATGGAGTTGTCCCAAACAAGCCTTTAGTATGAGGGAGAAAGATTAGTTACCAATTTTAGCAAGAGATTAAAAAGATAAATTGCACGTGTTCATAATTTTAGTTATAAGATTTGTAATACTCTATGACAACATCGAGCGCAACGCTATAATATACACAAGTAGAAGATTGTCCCAGTGGTTAGAGCATCTCCAAGAGTCTTTCTAAATCTCACTTTCTAAATTATTATTTTGAAAATCATTTGCATAAAAATCGATTTCTATATCTCTGGACTCTCTAACGGTCCTATATCTCATGCGCATTCTAGAAAGCCATTCCCGTCTTCTATATTTGGCTAGCGAAAAATACAGAATAGAAGATAACTATAATTGGATAACCATTTAGACAAGCTGTTGAAGGATAATTTTTCATCAAAATTTCTATTCCTCAGATTTAGAAAAGATTTAGAGCGTCGAGTTGCTCTTACCTTACCCTCTTCTGGAGCAGCAGGTCGCAGGTTGGAATCCCTTTGTTGCCAATTTGTCGATGTTTTTTTGCCCAGCATCTCCATACTTGAAAGAAGAAAACACAGTTTTGAGGCAGCAGTTTGCAGGTACGAATCACTTGGTCGCCCCAATTTTCTTTCTTCCGCCAGCATCCAAACTTTAACGAAGAAAAGAAGCAAGATTAAACTATGTCTCTCCTTTTCATAGAGCAACTCCAACAGGGCCCCTACCTAAGCCCCCATAGCTAAATATGGGGTCTCAGACAAAAAAACTTACTCCAGTAGGGCCCCTACTACAGACCCATATTTGGCAGGGCACCCAAATCCCCACCCTAGCCCCAATTCCTGTTGGCCCAATAGGTGAGGCCCCATCCTTCTCGCACACGTGCACGCACAGAACTCGCCTCCTCGCGCCGCGCCCCCTCCTCTCCGACGAGTGCGGTCGGCGCCTGCCACCCTGCTCCTGCGAGCGCGCCCCTCCACCCCGGCTACGTGCCTCCTCCTCGCCTACTCGCGTCGCGCCCCCTCTCCAGCGAGCGCACGGTCGGCCGCCATACCGCTCCGACGAGCGCGCCCCTCCACCCGGGCGAGCGTGCCTCCTCCTCACCTGCTCACGCCACGCCTCCTCCTCCCGCCTGCTCGCGCCGCGCCCCATCTCCGGCGAGCGCACGGCAGACGGGAGCGGCGCGGCCCCTGCGGTGCGAGCAGGGTGGCGCCGGAGTAGCTCTGGCGAGCGGTTCCTCTGCCGAGCTCGAGCTTGCGGCGGCGCCGGAGTAGCTCCGGCGAGTGCGAGCGCACGGGCACAGCACCGGCTGGTACACCTCTCTCCTCCGAGCTCCACCGGCTGGTGTATCTCCGGCCATGCCTCCCTCTGCCACGGGATGAAGAGGATGGGGAAGAAAGGTTTACTCAATGACGTGTGGGTCCCCCGTGTCATAGTCTGCAGATATAGATTTTGGGGCCTTTATTTTGGTGTTGCTGCTGGAGTAGAATAAATTTGTTGAGCCAACAAAAGTAGGGGAGAGCACCCAAATCTAAAGTAGGGGCCCTGATTTGGGTGCCCCTGCTGGAGTTGCTCTTAGTCAAGCTGGCAGATTGGAGCTGACTAATTCAGTGTTGTCAGCCCTCCCAACCTATTCCATGTGCTCTATTGCCTTGCCAAAAACAGTAATAACACAGATTGACAAGTTTAGAAAGTCTTGCATATGGAGGGGTGCAGATGAAAATACTAGGAAAGTTGCAAAGGCTGCTTGGCCCATGGTATGCATCCCAAAATATGAAGGTGGGTTAGGAGTTATAAACCTACAAACTCAAAATGAAGCCCTGCTACTCAAGCATTTGCATAAATTCTTCAATAGAAGTGACCTGCCTTGGGTGAGACTGATTTGGGAGAAGCAGTATAGATATGATAGGCTGCCAAACTCTACATCTCCAAAGGGATCATTTTGGTGGCGGGACGTTCTAAAATTATTAGACAAGTATAAGGGTATGGCAAGTGTTTTGGTTTCAGATGGGAAATCATGTCTGCTGTGGGAAGATTTTTGGAATGGCCAAGTCAGAAAACTTCAGTTTCCAGAGTTATACTCCTTTGCAAAACACAAGAGGATAAGCCTAAGTAAAGCACACGCATTTGCTGATTTATCAGATCTTTTCAGCCTGCCGATCTCAATAGAAGCCTATGATCAGTTACAAGAACTTCAGATTGAACTATCTACTCTAGTGCTCGACACACCAATTGATAGTTGGGTTTACACATGATATGGGGTTCAACCCAGTTCTCCTCTTCAAAAGCATACAGATTGTTAACAGGTCATACCCAAGCTGATCCCATCTTCAAGTGGTTGTGGAAAACCAGTGGCGGACCCAGGATTTGCCAAAGACTAGGGCGAACTTTCAATGACGAAACGCTAATAACTATACTTTAGTCTATATATATACACATGCCACAGCAAAACTAGAAATTCTCAAGTATGGTAGAATATAGTACATGATTCTCATGAAAATAACATAAAACATTAGAAAATTAAAACCTAGTGTAGTGCTAGTGACGGTTTGGTGCATTTTCATCTTTCACTTCCATGTTCTCAATAACAACGCCTAGTCGAAGCTAGGAACTTGGAAATTTCAAACCAAACCTAACAAATGAAATGTTGTTTGCCTGCAAAGCAAGGAAGGGAGAGGCGCCTGGGCGTCACTCGTCAGGGCACTCGGCACTAGGGGTGCAGGGCAGCAGGCGGGGCGCCTGGGCGGGCGCCCGTCGGCCGGCGCTCGACCCCCTGGCTCCGGTGCCGCCACGGTAAAAAGGGGTGAGCCAGGGGCGAGCCGGCGAGGCCACGAAGGGGTCGGAGGCAAAGCAGAGGAGAGGATCTAGAGGGAGGTAGGAGCTGATGGGCGACGGGCGACAGTGGCCGGTGGGGTCGCGGGGAGTGGAGTCAGCGAGAGCGAGGAGCGACGGCGGCGCTGGTGTGGGGCGAAGTCGCGACCTCAAACAGACCACCACGAGAGCGAGCCACGAGCGTGCAGCTGTCTGTGTCGTGCTCTACTCCTCGGTTTGTTGGGCTGCTGTGTTGGGCTGCGATGGGCCATAATACTGAGGACCTGCTCCCTATTTACATGGGCCACGACTAGGGCAATGGCCTGGGCTGCCCTAGTGCTGGGTCCGCCCCTGTGGAAAACATCATGCCAAAGCAAGCACAAGGTGTTCTTTTGGCTTGTTCTAAAAGATAGAGTGAGCACAAGAAACATGTTAAGAAGAAGAAGAATGCATTTAGAAGATTACAACTGTGTACTCTGTCAGCAAGCCACTGAAGAAACAGCAATGCATTTGCTTTTCTACTGTCCTTTTGCAAAAGAGTGCTGGAATTCCATAAACTTTCACTTTGCAGATAATTTCTCAACTCCACAGATTTTTCAGGCTTGGAGAACTTCACTGAATGTCTCCTTCTCATTGGATATTTTCATCCTCTTCTGTTGGGCCATTTGGGTAATGAGAAATGATGTCATTTTCAGAAATAAAAACCCCTCTGTTGATGATTGCCGAAGAACTGTAACAGTGGAGTCTCTCCTGTTGCTGCACAGAACCAAAGCTGCAACCACACCAATCTTAAAATCATGGATTCAGTCTCACCTGTAATTTTTCTTATTTTCTTTGTTTCGTTCTTTGTTTCCTGAACCTCCCTTCTGTATCTGTTCTCTTCTATTTTCTTTCTTTCCCTGTAATTCTGTACTTGGGATTTGCTTTGTTATCAAATCACCAGTAGGAGCCCTGGCTCCTCCTGATTCCTCAAAAAAAAAAAAAAAAAAAAACAACGCAGTGACAACTAGTCACTGGTTCGAATGCTAGTGCTCCACTTTTTCTACGCCTTTTTTTTTTATGTTTTCGCCTGCATCCAGAGCTGAGAGGATAAAAAGCTCGAGAACTGTAATATGCATGGCTAGCCAACTTCTTGTGCACCAGATTTTTAAGGGTTTTTCTGAGGTTTCTCCCTCCGATCCTCATGTGAGACTATGAGCTAATTTTTAAGGGTTTTTTAGGTTTCCCTGCAATCCTAACATGAGACTGAGCTAACAAGGGCGCGAAGAGTTCACCTAGGACAAATGATGTGGGGACTAGCAACAACGTAGGGTAGAAGATATTTTTTTTAAGAAACATTAATAGTTTTACATTTTATGGCGACCAACTAATGTCACGATCTATCATCACAAAGCCAATGGAGAGTATACTATGACGATGTTTATGACAAAGACATAGCTTGGTCATAAACAACTATCAATCCTGTGAACTCTGTTCGTGATAGATAGGTGCTCTATCATCTGAAAATCATCATAGAAGCCCATATTACTTGTAGTGGGGGCACGGGGATGGAATTCATGGTGGCATAGGGAGGGACGAACATGAGTGCTGCTCTGTCATCTGAAAATCATCATAGAAGCCCATATTACCTGTAGTGGGGGCATGGGGATGGGAGTCATGGTGGCATCGAGGAGGGAGGGACGGATGTGGGTGCTGGGGAGGGGTGTCGGGACAGACGAGATTGGCGAAGGGGATGGTATTCAAGTGGGGTGCCATGCCGGGAGGCGAATAGGGTTGCGGCGTGCGAGAGTCGAGATGAAAACGAAAAAGAAGCGTGGTAGTGAGTTGGTGCAGGAATTTTTTTTTCTAGGAACAAGAGAGCTCTCTACACACCCATGAGAGATGGCGGAGGCCTTCATAAAGTAAGGACTTGAGAAAGGCCTTGTTGAATTAAGGTTTTTTATTCTCGTACGAAAAAGTAGAACATAGGCACTGCTTTCATCTCTGTTGGAGATGAGGCGGATATAGTGCAATTATTTCATTTGGTCAAATAGAAAGCATAAAAGTGCTAAAATTAGTCATGAAGAAAAATATGTGGAATTTTATATGAACATAAGTATGCACTGAGAAACATGTTTCTAGGTCCTTACTAAACATTCATTAAAATAGTCAACATTTTCACAGCGACAACCAATATTCATATCTTTCTGACGTTTAAAAAATCAAACAATTCAAAATTGAATTAGTAGTTCTTTGCATATAGTTTTTTCTTTGAACGTAGCAAAAGTTGTGTATAAAAAACATATCACTTACAATTTGAAACGATTTGTATATTTTTTAACTTTTAAAATTGACTTCTTGAAACATCTATTCTTTTCCGGGGCAGATGGTACATTGGCAGAAAAGTAAGCAGATTCTCAGATGGAAAGATCTTTATCTCCGGCACATTCGATTCCTCAAGAGCATATATATCATATAATTGTGGCACATTCGATTCCTCACAAATTAAAGCATATATTCATGCTGCTTTAGTGCTTTCCTTCATCTTTCTCACCCTGTGGTAGTGTGGTGGGGTGGTCCAGAGCCGTCCAGGATAGACCACCGGCAGATTGCATGCGAGAAACCATGATGCATTGATGCATGTGGAAGAACATATAGAATAATTGGTGATAGTACAAGTTTGTAATTATTGGATAGAAATTACATAGTGTCCTTATTAGAAAATGCAAAGAGGGAGAGAGAGAGAGGACCTAGAAATATGCAATTTGGATTTGTTGTTGGTCCTAAATATATCAGTGATGAATTTATAGAAGTAAAATGCATGTCTTCAAACTTGTTAAGCAGTGTAACCTAGATCCAAGAACTATTAGTTTGTACACTCAGGTCCCAAAACTTTTACAAAGTGATGCACACGAGGTCCAAACCTCTCTAACTAGTGTAGATATGCTAGGGGGGTTGGACCAATAGTACAAATTTTGTCAACTTTAAATTGAATTTAATTTTTTTTGTAATGGAAAATACACTAACATAGGGGGTTTGTGTCACCCCGCCCCTGCCCCGCTCCTTCCTCCACCTCTGCATCCATGTCACCAATTTTTACGCTTCATCATCCATATCAATGTATGTCACATCATAGTCAATGTTACAATAGGACCCAAATGTTATCCAAGAACATCATCTCTCTTTCAGATGGCCATTTTGTATTGCAAAATTGGCAATGACATGTTAGTATTTGGACCTAAAGAGTATAATTGATCAGTTTAGGGAGCTATAGATATATTGAAAATTAATGGTTTATGGACTTAGCCACTTTTAGGTGACGCTGAAAAACTTTATACACTTGACCGACGCGTAGTTACAAGGAGCTGAGCTTGACAAGTGAAGGGTTTCGTGCTGGATGCTCATGTCTATCCTTTGTTGTCTATCGGAACCCGGAAAGATGGCCATCACAATGGCTCTCTCTAGGCACTGCAGCGCCAGAGTCAAGTCAAGATATCGCTGAGTGTTTAAATTTGAGGACCTAAAGTTTTAGGTGTCACATTGGATATTATATGTGATGATACCAATAAATAAATAATTTACATATTCCATCAATAAAACACGAGATGAATATATTAAGCCTAATTAATCTATCATTAACATATATCTACTAGAGCACCATATTATCTGGACCTTGCTGAGAGAAAGAGAATCAGGGGCGATGCTGGCCCTTTATTTAGTGCGCACCGAAAAAGCACATAGAATAAAACATCTATAGAGACTACTCCATCATCCAAATTAGAAAGCCTAGTTTGAAATTTGAGAGCATGTTTGGAAGCCTAGTTTTTGTATAAAAACTGGTGTAAATTACAGGCATAAAATTTTTTACATCTTGAACTGAAAACTGTTGTTTGGAAGACTTGTGAACCAACTAAATTTACATGTGTATTAGATGTATCCAACCGGAATAAAATACTCGCCTACTGAGACGTCAATAAAAATAGGGTATTTTTATCTACGCTATTATAATTCTTCGCGTATTGAGAAACGCAATTACAATTCGTCTGAGTGCCATTATAATTCTTTCTCTATCATATTCTTGTCATTTTCTACGTTCACGTGTACGTAGCCCGTTGCTTCTCTCTATCTCCACTCGCTGATGTGTGGACCCCACACATCAGCTTGCCTCTTTTTTTGAAAGGATCAGTAGGAGCTGCTCCAGCGAAGGCGCCGCCCCCGCGAGGGTCATCGAGGATGGCGGAGGACGGCGAGCGAGAGTTGCCGGAGAGGAGGAGATGGGGCATCGGTACCAGTCTTGGACTCAAACACCATGGGCAGGCGAAGGTTGAAGGAGGAGCTGACTTGTTGGGCCCACGCGCCAGCTAGAGCCAAGTCATTTTTATACGTATTTCTTGGCATTCTTATGGACCCAAAGAACTGTAATAGCACACTTTAGTGAATAGTAAAAAAACCCATATGAGTATCATAATTAAATGTCTATGAAACTATTGAACGAAACTACATTGAGAACGGAGCATGCTATCCACGTATCATTTTATTCTACATGATGTGACAGCCTTCAAAACAACGTCATGTAATTCTGCAATGAGATGGTCTAATAAACTAATTTGATTTTTAGCTAGCACAGTTAGCCGCAGCTCTATTAGTGGTCCCGTTTAAATGCCCACGCATGCACGTGTTAATTTGCATCCAGACGTCCCCAAGTCCATGATAGCTCTTATGTCGCCCAAGTGACACTATGCACAGCACACAAAACATCGCCGCCGTACCATACCCCAGCTAGGCAGCTAGCCTGCCCCCGCAATATCAACTGTCAGCCGCGCGCCGGCCGCCCGGCCGGCCGGCCGGCCGACGGAAAGAGGGAGAAGGGAAGCAGGGAGCCGCCATCAACCATGACTGAGCTGGCGGCTGGCGCCGTGAGCTCACTGCTGGTGGTCGTCCGCAACGAGCAGCTGCTGCTTGGCGGCGTCCAGGACGACGTGCAATTCATCAAGGAGGAGATGGAGAGCATGAAGAGTTTCCTGGCGCACTTGGCCCGGAGCACGCCCCCTGGCAGGGAGCACGACGAGCAGGTCCGCACCTGGATGAACCAGGTGCGGCTGCTTGCCCAGGACTGCCACAACTGCATCGACCTCTACCTGTACAGCGGGAACCCCGACATCCACCGTGCCAAGGGCAGGCTCCGGCGCTACCTCTGGTGGGCTTACTGGTTCCTACACAAGCTGCTCGCGCAGCACCGCGCGGCGGTCCAGCTACGCCAACTCAAGGACCGGGCGCGTGATGTCGGCGAGCGACGCTTGAGGTACGGCGTGGAGGTCCCAGTGAAGCCAGGGTCGGGGCAATCGCCTCCGACAGATGGCCGGTTAGCGGCGGCGACGACATCTTCATCGGCGCGGACTACTGCTGCCGGAGTCGTCGACAACGAAGAAGAAGAAGACGAAGAAGACTGTGACGACGACCAACTCATGGAGGCAACGGCGACTGGCGGTCATTCTGGTCGAAGGGCCTTCATTCACCCTCGCACTCTGGACGACTACATTAAGGCAAAGCTATGGGAGTGGATAAGAAAAAGTCCTCAAGGCGCCGGCAAAAGTCTGTCCATTGTCATTATGGCCCAGTATACATACCAGGACCTCCTCGCTCTCGTTCTCGAACAAGAAATTGGGGTTTCGAAGGTCACCTGCTACCAACGCGTGGTCTTGGTCGACATCCCGGCCGTGCACCGCGAGCTTATGCCGCTACGAGCCAAGGAAGTTCTCTTCTACATTCAACGCGAGCTCAAGCAAGTGAAATCCCAACCCCAACCCCAGGAGCAAGGCCCAGATGAAGGCGAAGGGGATCGGGAAATGAGGTTATACATAAGAAAATTGCAAATTGATCATGAAAAAAACAGGGCTCTTTCCCTTCTTAAAATCGAGGAGAATATCAAAGAGATGAAGGTCTATGAGAAGCTTGACAAAATCAAAAGTGATATCCAAGGTCGACTAGGGAGTGGCGACGGAATACCCATGGGCGACAAGTTGCAGGGTGAGCTTGACCACCTAGATCTTGACGTACTCCTTCAGCTTCTGCTCCAAGCAGCTGTTGCTGCGTCTCAACAAGACCAAGGGAAGAACAAAGACATACATATACCAGCGCTGATTGTCAAGAAGCTTAAGGAGCATATGGAGGCAAAGGAAAAGGACAAGACCCTTAAAGAGGAAGAAGTGGCCAAACATATGGGGTTGGAAGAAGGAGAAGAAGCCGTGGGAAAGAATATGGAGGAGGAGGAAGAAGAAGAAGAAGAAGAAGAGGAAGAGGACGAGGACGAGGACGAGGACGAGGAGGATACGACACAGATTCACCTCTATAAGGCTCAATATGCACACATCCTGCAGAATCTGTTCCCCAAGAGCATGAGCAGCAGTAGCAGGCCCGTGCAGGCTCAAGACAGATCGTTAGTGGGCAAGCAAGCTACAAAGAACACAACGGCTACATTATTGGGTGAAGATGAAATCAAACAAATGATCCACGACGCAAAGAAAGACATCTTACGGGAGCTGCAGGAAGGAAAATATGACAAGGTTGAAAGGACAGGTGAATCTGCTGTTCCATTTCAAAACCCGGAAACTGTTTCAGAAAAAATAGGCCAGATGATTGACAACATGAAGCAGGAGTTCAAAGAGCAGCTGGAGATCAAAGGGCTCGTGGAAGAGATCAACAAACAATTGAACTATGAAGGTGCCCTTTTTGTCCTCAAAGTTGACGTGCTGATGGATGTTTCCACATTGGAGGATACCAGAAATGCTCTGAGCCTGTTAAACACCAGCTCCGATATAATGATCGTCACCACCACAAAGGTGGACAGCCAGGTGGCTAAAGAATATTGCTATCCACGGATGGAACCTATAGACTATTCTCTTGCTGGCCTCTATCATGATACAGTTCTCGAGCTTACTAGCCAGCTGCAGAAGAAGAATGAAGATAAGTACTACGAACACCACCACCAAATTGTTCATGATATCTTGGACGAGTGTGAGCCACATGAATTCTGCATGAAGATCTTCACACATGCCTTGTATGCTAACCCCAAGAGGAGCACCGAGGAGTTACTCAAGCTGCACAGCACCCTGCGGGATTCGCCAGCATCATTCAACAAAATCGCTAAGCTGATGTTCAAGTTCTCTTACAATGATCTGCCCAAAGAATACAAGTCCTGCTTGCTGTACCTAGCTATCTTCCGTCCGGGACACAAGATCATGCGGTCAACCTTGATTGGGCGGTGGGTTGCAGAAGGTCTAACTTCCAAGGAAGATTGGCACAGTTCCGTGCGTCAGGCCAACCGATGTTTTGACACACTTGTTGACCGGTGCCTTGTTTATGCAGCTGATATTGGTGCCACAGGAAATGTAAAGAGCTGCGTCATAGGTGAACCGGTTCATGGAATCATTACCACCATCGCCAGAAAACAACACATCCTGGAGACACGTCTGTCACATCACTTGGCTCGCCACTTCTCCATTTTCAACGATCTCCATCTTCGCAGCTCTGACAGGATTGATAAATTCTTCCAGGGGCTCTCTAGATCATCTCGTGTGACCGTGCACAACCTCAAGGTGCTAGATCTAGAAGGCTGTCAGTGCTTTACTGGGAAGAACCAAAGGTACCTCAAGGACATCTGCAGAAAGATGTTACTGCTGAAATATCTGAGCCTAAGGAGAACAGATATTACCCAGCTACGTAGGGAAATCAACAACCTCCGTGAGCTAGAGGTATTGGATATCCGACAAACTGAGGTGCCTCCACATGCAACAGCAAGTATCCTGCTGTTGAAGCTGAAGCGTCTGCTTGCTGGTCACGTTGGTCTGAACTATCCAAGCAGTTTTGGCTCTGCTAGTGCTAGCCGGATCCCTCTCAAGATCTACAAAATGGTAAACATGGAGGTACTATCTAATGTCAAGGCCCAGCACAGTCATGATTTACAACATATTGGAAAGCTATGGCAGCTGAGGAAGCTAGGTGTGGTTACCGATGATAAGGATAGTCACCTCGAGAAGTTGCTTCAGACGATCAGTGACCTACATGAGTGCCTCCGTTCTCTGTCAATCACTACTATTCCTGTAACCACACCCACACCACGCGAGGCTTTGGGTACTACTCCTAGTCCTGCTAGTGCAGATGTACCGGCAGAAGGAAATGGCAATGACATTGACATTGGCTCTCTCTTAGAAAACCATCCAAAGATTCTTCAGAGTTTAACCATCAGGGGAACCACGACCACACACAAGGGCAGTCTTCTTTCATTGTTCATAAAAGGTAATAAAAACATACTGGCCAAGGTAACTCTAAGTTACACGCCGCTCAGCAAAGATGATCTCAAATTCCTTGCCAACCTGCCCATGTTACGGTGTGTCAGGCTCCAACGCATTGCATGCACCGACACCGAACACAACCTCACCTTCGACAGGGACGAATTCAAACGTCTTAAGTACCTTCTTGTTGAGGGCTCCGACTTGACTAATATCAGTTTTGTGGATGGATCAGCCACTGAGCTTGAGAAGATGGTTCTGTCTTTCACCAGCACAGGTTCTATTTCTGGAGTTGGCTGTCTTCCAAAGTTGCAAGAGCTTGAGTTGAACAACAGCTTCTGCGGCAGGTTGCTGCTATCCTCATTTGACAACGCCACAAAAATAGCCAAGCTGACTCTTCATGGTACAGAGCTAGAGCAAGACGCTCTACAAAGCCTCACCAAGAAACAAAATATACGCAGTCTGGTGCTCTTGGAAAGGTCTTTTGGTGGAAGACTGAACGAGACTACATTAGAAAAGGATGACTTCCTATGGCTCAACCTTCTTGTTGTTGACTGCTCGGCCATCACCAAGATTGTCTTCACCAGCGGATCTGCTCCTAGGCTCGAGAAGATTGTCTGGTCCTCTTCCACATCTCTCTCCGGCATCGACAAACTTTCCAGATTAAAGGAACTCGAGTTCAAGGGTGGCCAAGCAGTCCCCGATGAAGTAATAGAGGCCATCGACAAACATCAAAACAAGCCTAGTCTTAAACTTAATGGACCAGAAACTCAAGACCAAGCAACAGGAGACGAACAAGAGGACGACGATGCTGCTGCAAGGTTCAAACTATTCTGCTGCAAGAAACAAGTTTGATGCCGGTGAAGCCTTTCCTATGATCCCATCGTGTGGTTTGTGTGTGATTGTGTTGCTTGATTCCCATTTGTTCTGCTTGTCTATTAGTTTCTGTCTGCTGCGCCTGCGCGTATGTTTGTGTTCTGCACGTGTTTGTACCGAGTGCCTTGTGATTGTGGTTGAGCATAATAGTTGTGCCTATGCCTTTCATTTTCAAGTTTCAAATTCAAATGTAAACGAGCTGCACTCTTTTTCCACTCAGGAGAAGCCTTTCACAAGGTGAGTGGTTTTTTAATGAGGCAGACTCTATTGTAATTCCCATGAATATAAATGAGATATATTCCACCATAAAGAAAAATGTTCAAAACATAAGCCGAAAAGCATACCAAAAGTATACGCAAACATCGGCAAAAAGCTAAAAGCAAGAGTCAGTAGCGTCAATATTTGATCAAACAAAAATCACGCTAACCAATCAAACTAAAATTCTCAAAATTCACAATAAGTGAAATCAACATCTAGTGCATTCCCGTCGCCAAAAAGTAAGGGAATGGCGTTTTCAAATTTCACAATAAGTGAAATCAGTTTCTAAGCGAAACCTACGCATTGCCTTCGCCAAAAAGTGACGGGACAGTGTTTTCAAATTCCACAATAAGTGAAATCAACTTCTAAGCGAAGCTACGCGTTGCCTTCACCAAAAAGTGAAGGGTTGGTATTTTCAAATTTCACAATAAGTGAAATCAGTTTCTAGGTGAAGCCTACACATTGCCTTCGCCAAAAAAGTTAGGGGCCGGAATGGCGTTTTCGAATTTCATAATAAGTGAAATCAACTTTTAAACGAAGCTTACATGTTGCCTTCCCAATAAAAAACGGCGTTCCAAATTTCACAATAAGTGAAATCAGCTTCTAAGCAAATCCTACACGTTGCCTTCACCAAAAAGTGAATTTCACAAGTGAAATCAGGTTCCTAAGCAAAGCCTACGCGTTGCCTTCACCAAAAAGTGAGGGGGCACGTTATCAAATTCGTAGTACAGATCTAGACCGAGAAACCAAATATACGCAATCTGGTGCTAGCTCTTGGATTTTTCAGAACACGTCTTCACGCATATTTCAATGCTCTTGGACAAGTCTTTTGGTGTAAGACAGAAGGAGACTACATTTAAAAAGGATGACTTCTTATGGCTCAACCTTCTTGCTGGTTACTGCTCGGCCATCACCAAGATCCTTCACCATCGGATCTGCTCTGATTGTCTGGTCCTCTTCCACATCTCTCTCCGGCATCGACAAACTTCCCAGATTGAAGGAACTCGAGTTGAAGGGTGGCCAAGCAGTCCCTGATGAGGTGATAGTGGCCATTGACAAACATCAAAACAAGCCTAGTCTTAAACTTAATGGACCAGAAACTCAAGACTAAGCAAAAGGAGATGAACACGAGGATGGCGGCCGGACGACGATGCTGCAACGTTCTCTTTCTGCTGGAAGTACGTAACAGGTTTCATGCTGGAAGGGCCTCTGGCCTTCGATCTCATGGTGTGGTTTGCGCTTCTACTGCACATGAACGGGTGTTTATGTCCTGGTCCTGGCCCCATTACAATTTACAACTGATTATGTCTGTTTACTTGTTCTTCACGAAGGGTTATATTTATGCTTGGATTTGAATTTGTGTGGCTTTCCTCTGTATGGAACATCATATGCATTTATGGACAGTTTCATGTAATAAGCGTGATGTTTGTGGACTTTTTATATTACATATCAAAATGTAAAGTGCGATATATATCAGTATGCTTTGGTTGGTTCTGCAACTTATTAAAGATGAACTGGTTTGTGTCATGATATAGTTACCTGTAATGCTTGTAGGCATCAGTTGATTCAAACCAGCTGAGTAGCTGTTGCACTAATGCCTGCCTAAGTACTTGAAGCAGAGCTTTATGCAGATTAAGGCGACACATGTGATCCACAATCTGTCTGCATCTTTTGATGATTGCCGGGCAAGCATTAGCCCGCCTGGTAAAATTGAAACTATTTTCAGCTTTATGTTGGCGTGCACTTGGACTTGGTAGCTCACGTAGTTTCTTCCGATGTGTTCGAAAATTAGCCATCACCACGATATATCGTCTGCCAAATTGCATGCACGAGGATTGTGGAGGCTCCAGCGGTGGTATTTACACGTTTCCCCCTTTTCCACTGAGTTGTTTCTTGTGTATTTATTTAGGTTTTTTAACCATACCTTCAGCGTTCATACATACGTGAAACCAATTCCGTGGTAAACAGCCCAACAGGGAGGGAGAGGGAGAGGGAGGGAGAGAGAGATTACGTTACAGCTATAGAATTGGTTAAACTTCAATGTCATCGATTATATTTCTTCAAACAGAAAACCATATCCTGCACCCAACTCCTGATATGCTGCACTGTTTCAGATGAGTGGAGTCGACAAAGAAAACGTGAGATACTAGCTTGCTGTAAAATCGCTCTGAAGTTCAACTGTAGTCAGTAGGGTACAACCTTTAGATGCCTCAAGCTCCTACAAACTATGGGCATTCCGCCAAGTGTGCTTTCTCCACCTCCTCAACATATGAATGCAACCCCCAGCTCCTACCAGGCCATGGGGCGCAAGACTCAGGATGGTTGAATTTCCAATGCATCGATGGTGGGCGCCCTGCGACGAAAGAAATGATCTCAGCATTGTGCGAACATTTGAATTCGTTCACTCAAAAAGAGGTTTTCAGATGGATACCTGTAACTGGAAAATGAAGACCACACAGCTCAGGGGGTGTTTAGTTCCTCATTTCCTCCACAAAAGTTTACACCCTATCACATCAGATGTTTAGACACATGCATGGACTATTTAATATGGACTAAAAATAACTAATTACACAGATTGCGACAGTTTCGCGGGACAAATTTTTTAAGCCTAATTAGTCCATAATTTGACAATGTGGTGCTACAGTCAACATGTGTTAATGATGGATTAATTAGGCTTAATAAATATGTCCCGCAGTTTAGTGACGGAATCTGTAAATTGTTTTTTTTATTGGTATCCCAATACTCCATGCGACACCCCAAAACTTTACACCCATGGATTTAAACACTCACTCATTTGGCAGGTACCTACATTGATGCAAAATTTGTAAACAGAAACACTACTAGACTGTAATGTAAGCTTTGATCGTACATGCACCAGTAACTTACATTGTTCTCAATCTTGCTAGTGAAGGCAAAATAAAGCCCCCACATGCATGGAAGATGCAGAACACTATCACCAGTGCTCCAATCTCCTGCAGGATGAATATAACTTCTCATTACAGTTTGAACACCAATTTCAAATGACATGTTGTTGCCATTAGAGGTATGCACAGTATAACTGGTAATCATAAGCCACAATAGACAAAGCAGTCCAGCACTAATGTAAGCTAAGCTGTCCTCATTCCAGAAGGGAGCTGTGGCTCCATAAAACCATGGAAAACCAGCACTTCCAAGCACTCTTGATGCCAAGAAACAAGGGTAGATTACTGACAGTTGAGCATACCTTCCGTTAGCCTGTGTCAATAACAGATCTATGAGAACGGTAGCAGAATTTCAGCCTCAAGTTTCTGAAACACTACTCATACAGAAGACCAGGCAGAAAACTAGCAGGAAGAACTGAGACTCATACCACTATGGTTGGTGCCCAGAGAAACCAAAAGGTTGAAACAGCAAAATGGATGCTTGGTTGAGCTAAGACCAGGATCAGTACTCTTTTGTCTGAAACACATTAATTGTTGTCAGAAATGGAAATGGAACATGCAAGCACTGAAAAGCTTAACCTGCAACAATCATGACTCACAAGTTCATATTGTGAGAGATGGCTGCTTCCTTTTATGCATTTTTCAAAGTAGAATTCAGAAACATCTCTCAAATTTGACTAAAGCAATTCCTCATATGCTAAATTTATTTTGACAAACCCATAAATATCTGGCAGTGCGCCAGACTTGGTCAGATTTAATTAATTATGATTATGTCTCATGTTAAAATATTCATGGCCAACATTCAACAAAGTCAATGGCAATATCTTTAAAAGGTTACAGACCTGAGAACCGCACATGTTTTGTAATAAAACCGTGAAGACTACTACAGATCAAACACAATGTCATCAAACATTAGACCACTTATATTTCTCAGTTGTATCTAGATATGGTAAAATTTGCTCCTGGACATTATTTATGGAATATAGATGGAGTTTTATCAACAGAAACGAGAAATTAAGCTCTAAGCTCTGGATCAAGCAAGATGACTCACCACTCACCTCTGAGGACATGAGCAAAAAATGATTTTTGGTTAGCTCCCAATGGCAGGTGCATGCTGACTGGTACTCTGACTGGTACTTGATGCATTTCTGATATACAGAATTCCCACTAGCAAGAATCTACTGTCGTCATCACTAACCAATACATTTGTGATTTCTTGACTTCCAACAAGGGACACTGATTCAAAGAATGTCATCAACCAGAATGTTATGGTTGGCCAGGTCTACGAGCGGCAGAAGTGGGCCCGTGGCTAGACACGTGAGCCAGCACGTGAGCCCGAAGGCATCTGGCCGCGGTCACCACGCCAGGAGATCTAATCTCCCTGGACTTTAGGAGGATTATTAGCTATAATAGTTTGAGATTGTTAGGATTGCTTGTGTAATCGGTTAGGACTCTACTATATATATTTGGAAGATTGGATTAATAGATAAATCAGCCGGGAGATCAACTAGATCTCTCCTGCTCTTGTGCGCACCTCCACCTCTCCTCAAGTGATGTCAGACGCTAGGACGGCGTCGCAGCCAGTTCGCCGGCGCCAGCCAAGGCCTCGTCGTCAAGTGTCTCACGACTACTACCTGCGAGGCCTCCCGTGCCATGACACAGAAGGTATCAAACAGCAGATCTTGCTTCTGGTCTTGCTGAAAATTCAGGATCAAGCACTTAATGATTCATACAACGTAGACAACAGTACAACACAGTAATAGCACATAAGCATTTAAAAAAATACACAAACCTTCTCATGCTCCAGCACAAGCCACGTCTCAAAACAGAAAGAGAACACTGAAGAGGCAAAAGCCAGAATGAAATTGTTGATCCATGAACAAAGAAGCGCACTGAAACTCTTCACAACACTTACTGCAAGCTGAATTACCCAGTACAATATACAAGCCCTTCGTGGTCCTCTATAATCATTATTAGTGAAAAATCTGTAAGTTATGGATACTGAAGGCCAACAGGCTTAGAGTCTTAATAGCTTGTGATTACAGAGGAGAGTTACATATATAGAGGCCCAAGGGGCCAAGCCAGCCTGGAGAGGTGGCGTACAGTTGAGTAGTGGTAGATAGCAGTAAATGACATATAGGTAAACACTCTAACCCCACCCCCACCCGACCCCCCGCAGCTGGAACGTCGGTAGGACGGACGTTGAGGCTGGATCGAAAATCAGTGAAGACAGCGGAGGGAAGCCCTTTGGTGAAGACATCAGCGAACTGGGATGTGGTGGGAACGTGGAGGACGCGGACAGCCCCAATGGCAACCCGTTCCCGGATGAAATGGAGGTCGATTTCCACATGCTTGGTGGGCTGATGTTGGACAGGGTTGGTGGAGAGGTAGACTGCGCTGACATTGTCACAGTAGACGAGGCAAGCGGAGTCCAAAGGGTGGTACAGCTCCTGTAGAAGTTGCCGTAGCTAGGAGGCTTCGGTGACGCCGTTGGCAACAGCGCGGTACTCGGCCTCGGCGCTCGACCGAGAGACGGTGTGTTGGCGTTTGGATGACCAGGAGACGAGGCTGCCACCGAGGAAGACCGCATAGCCTGAGGTGGAGCGGCGGGTGTCCGGGCAGCCAGCCTAGTCGGCATCGGTGTATACAACAAGCTGTGTTGGTGCAGTCCGGGGAATGACAAGGCCATGGCTGATTGTACCCTGAAGGTAGCGAAGTATGCGCTTAGCAGCAACAAGGTGAACTTCCTGGGGATCATGCATATGGAGGCAAACTTGCTGAACTGCGTAGGCAACGTCGGGCCGGGTGAAAGTCAGGTACTGGAGAGCGCCCACAAGGCTGCGATAAGCTGTAGCATCATCAACAGGAGGGCCAGCATTGGCAGCAACTTTGGCACAGGTGTCAATCGGGGTGGAGAAGGGGTTGCAATCTTTCATGCCATGGTGAGTGAGAAGCTCTAGAGTGTACTGCTGCTGTGAGAGGAAGAGGATGTCCCTGTGGTGCTGCACTGCTATGCCGAGGAAATGGTGCAGGGGACCGAGGTCTTTCATGGCAAATTCCTTCTTGAGTGCATCAATCACGTGGTGAAGGAGCTGCTGTGAAGAGGCTGTAAGGACGATGTCGTCCACAGAGAGGAGTAGGCAGACTGTCTCGGTGCCACGCCGATATATGAACAGGGAGGTGTCTGACTTAGCTTCGGTGAATTCCAAAGTGAACAGGTGAGTGGCAAATTGACTGTACCATGCCCATGGTGCCTGTTTCAACCCGTAAAGGGACTTGTTGAGCCTGTAGACATGTCCAGGGAGAGTGGGATCGGCAAAACCAGTGGGCTGAGAGCAATATACCATCTCTGACAATGTCCCATGAAGAAAGGCGTTCTTGAAATCAAGTTTGTGAATCAGCCAATTCTAAGAATGAGCTAAGGTGAGGACGGTACGGGCAGTAGCGGGCTTGACAACTGGACTAAAGGTTTCATCGTAGTCAACACCGGGGCCCTGTGTGAAACCGCGAAGGACCCATCGAGCTTTGTACCTGTCCCCAGAACTGTCAGCGTGAAACTTGTGCTTGAAAATCCATTTCCCGGTAACCACATTGGCCTGAGCAGGGCGAGGGACGAGGTCCCAAGTGTGGTTGTCCATGAGAGCAGCGAACTCTTCTTCCATAGCTTTGCGCCAGTGAGAGTTGGCAAGAGCATCTCGACAGGAGCGTGGCAACAGGGACAAGGCCTCGGTGTGCAGGGCGAGACGGGGCTGCTGGTAGCCGGACTTCCCATGGGTTGCCATGCCGTGAGAGTTGGCAATGGGCGGGATAGGAACGGCACTAGTAGGAGGACCACTTGTGATGAAGCGTGGTGGAGAGGGGATCATGCTGGATCAACGAGGAGGAGCCCGAACAGGTGACACGGGTGGCGCGGGTGGGCGCCGAGCGTAGACATGTACGATCAGTGGCTTGCCGAAGGAAGAGGAAGGAGCCAGGGATGCCGGGGGCACCTGTGCAGGGGGTGCGGGCACCAGGGGTGCCGGCACGGATGGTGCCGGCACAAGGAGCACCTGAGGCGTCGGGGTGGGCGCCAGGGGGACCGGCGTTAGGCCGGCGGGCACCTGTGACGCCCGGACAGGGGCCAGGGGCGTCGAGGAAGTCGTGGCAGAGGGCGCGGGAGCTCAGATCTCCCGGAGGCCTGGTGGCGCCTGGGACAGAACCCTGGACCGGAGCGCAGGAAAGCCAGGAGGGGGCGGCCTGGGGGTTGGCAAGCGTAGGGCTGGAACCTAGGCACCGGCTGAAGTACCCAGGGCGCTGAGGGTGGAGTAACACCAGGTGTACCTACAGGAAGAGAAGAAACTGGCGGGGGATCATCGTTACTTAGAAAGTCGAGCTCGTGGGATGAGGGTGAGGCCGGCGAAGGGAAAAAGGAAACGTTGCTTCGTCGAAGACAACGTGCCGAGAGATGATGACGCGATTCGTGGCGAGGTCAAGGCACCTGTAGCCCTTGTGATTAGGGGAGTAGCCAAGAAACGCGCACAAGGAAGACCGTGGGGCGAGTTTGTGAGGGATGGTGGCTGTGAGGTTAGGGTAGCAGGTGCAGCCAAAAGCCCGGAGGTCATGATAAGAAGGATGAGTGCAGTACAGAGCGAAGAACGGAGTGTTCATGTGGAGGACCTTGGTAGGCAGGCGATTGAGAAGATGGGTTGCAGTAGCAAGGGCATCAGCCCAATAGGAAGGAGGCATGGAGGATTGGAACAACAGGGTGCGGGTAATATTGTTGGTGGTTCGTATTATGCACTCGGCTCGCCATTTTGCTGCGAGGTGTAAGGACACGACATGCAGAGGAAGACACCTTTGGCAAGAAAGAAAGTACGGGAGGCAGAATTATCGAACTCGCGCCCATTGTCACATTGTACAGACTTGATGATGCAGCCAAATTGGGTCTGAACATAGGTGAAGAAATTAGAGAGGGTAGGGAAGGTGTCAGATTTCAACCGGAGGGGGAAAGTCCAAAGGAAGTGAGAACAATCATCAAGAATGACAAGGTAGTACTTAAAACCGGAAACACTGGTAATGGGGAAGTCCACAAATCACAGTGAATTACATCGAAGTTTCTAGCAGCTCTTGACAGGGAATTGGAAAATGGTAAACGGACATGGCGCCCAAGTTGACAAGCATGGCAGAGGGAGTCGTCATCGATCTTGCTGCAAATGATTGAAGAGGACTGAATGACTCTGCAGGACAGCCTTGCCGGGATGACCTAGACGACGATGCCAAGTCGCCGGGGAGGGGCTGGCCATAAGAGCGCAGGATACGGAGGACGCCGAGGGAAGCTGCAAGGTATAGAGAGGTCCCTGGCTGTCACAGCGCCGGAGGGTGGTCTTGGTGCGTAGATCCTTTACAGAAACACCAAGGGGGTCAAATTCAATGGAAACAAGGTTATCAGTAGTGAATTTGCAAACGGAAAGAAGGTTTTTGATGATGTCAGGAGCTACAAGAACATTATTTAGATGAAAGGGGCCAGGGAGAGTGGAATATCCAGTGCCAAGAACCGGAAGGGTGGCACCATTGCCAACTACGATGGAGGAAGGGAAAGAGGAGAGTGGCGACATGGTGACCATACCAGGAGTAGAGGCGATATGAGAGGTGTCGCCTGAATCAATCACCCAGTCCGAGGCTGAGGAGGTTGTTGGTGGGTTGAGGGAGACGGTGCTGAACGCATTTGTGAGGGACTGGGAGTCCCATGGTGACTAGACAGGGGAGGGCGCCCGAGTGGGCGCCTGGTAGTAGGAGCCAGGGGCCGCTGGGTGGAACGGTGGAGGCATACCGGCCAGCAAAACGTGCTGCGGCGGTCCTAGACGAGGCGGGGGGCCACATGGGCCTCCAAGAGTGGTCCCGGGCCACATGTGGATGGACCCGATCCACGTGTTGAGGAAGGAGGGCCACTGAGCCCCTCCTGTCGAGCCGCCAGGGGAGCCGTCGTGGCCACGCCCACCACGGCGGCGCCGTCCACGGTTGTTTGGTGGCGATGGAGGACGCGGTGGAGCAGGCCCAGAAAAGGGTGAGTTGGCAGCCGACTTGCTGGGTGAGGGGGCGACGAGAGCTTTCGGAGGAGCGGAGGGTGACGCCATGTTGAGTTCGGCGAGGCGCAGGTCGGCGCGAACATCTGTGAAAGAAGGAAAGGGGCGTTGCCGAGTGACGAGCTGGGAGATGAATTGGAACCGCTCGTTGAGGCCGTGTAGGAGGTATAGCACGAGGGTGCGGTCGAGGATGGGCTCGCCAAGATCGGCGAGGGCTTCAGCCATGGTCTTCATCTTGCGGCAGTAGTCGTCGATGCTGAGAGCGCCCTGGGAGAGAGTCCGGAACTCTGCGTCAAGGAGCATGGCACGGGACTCGCGATTGTTCAGGAACTGCTGCTCAATGCCAAGCCACACCGCTTGAGCAGTGATGCCATCGCATTCGTGGATGACGTCCAAGAGGTTGGTGGAGATGACGTCGAAGAGCCAGAGACAACCACGCAATCCATGCGGGACCACGCAGGATCGTAGGCGGGGGGCATTGCAGAGGACATGGTCCTTCAAAGCGAAGCGGCCGAGGACGAGGAGTACATAGCCGCGCCACTTGGATAAGTTGGACGACTAGAGGTCGAGGACGATTGGGACCAGATTCTTGATGTTCTGGACGGCGGCAGCCTGGCTATGAAGGTGAGCGACGGACGCAGCTTCGGAGGGGACGAATTGATCGTCGTCGTCATGGGAGACGTCGTCCCGGAGAGAGTCGCGGAGGGTGGCGGCCTGCTGCGCTAGGGCGTCCGCCTGCGCGCGCTCTTTTGCAAGAGCGTCGGCGGCGGCGCGGACGCGATCCTGGGCAGCAGTGGCGGACTTCAGGAGGTCAGCCTCCTCTTGAAGTTGCTGGCTGCGCTCAACATTGGAGGTGCGCAGGAGGGTGGCCTCCTCTTCCAGCGACTTGGTGGCGGCGAGGGCTTCGTCGCGGAGCTTGGCCGCGGTGGACGCCGTTGACAAGCCAGAGCTCGAGGTGCCGGAGTGTGGCGCAGGTGCCGCAGAGCTCGAGGTGCCGGAGTGTGGCGCAGGTGGCGCAGGTGGCGGACCCATGACAAGGCTGGCGTGGCGGCCCAAGGGGCGCGCAGGAACCGAAGGGAGCGGAAGCAGGGGATTGGGCGGGAGAGAGGTGAGAGGTCAGAGGATTTGTTTTAGTCGTCTGATACCATGAAGGCCAACAGGCTTAGAGTCTTAATAGCTTGTGATTACAGAGGAGAGTTACATATATAGAGGCCCAAGGGGCCAAGCCAGCCTGGAGAGGTGGCCTACAGTTGAGTAGTGGTAGATAGCAGTAAATGACATATAGGTAAACACTCTAACAGATACTACTGGAAGGATAAAAAAAAACATAGACTGCCCACAGCTGCATCACATAACAATACCTGCTGCAAAGGATACATGTAGCTTATGGAACAAAAAACCACACACGCAAAGAGAAGAAAAAACATGAATCGTACCAAAGTGTGGATCATACTCTGCAATTCCTACCAGCCAAATATATCATCCAAACTTCATCAAGAGGCACAAGTCTAGGTTAACAACTAACAAGTAATGCATAGAACTTCAAAGTATCTGCGCATTAGCTATACTAATCTTAAGGATCTTTACGTTGTACCCAGACACATAGTTTTAGGTCCTGTAGTTGTCGTGGAGGCACAACGGTCATATGACATGAAAAAATAATAGCTACTAATTAGGTAGTATAAGAACAGCAAATTTACACCACTGCTGGATTCAGAACACAGGTGCAGATGTTGGTTCTCAATCACTCCCCATCACAAAATGAAAATGGTAAGCCTACTCCAGTACAAGACCATGAAGATATCTCTAGGCTATGGTCATTCAATTGGCATCCGATCTAGTTGAAACTGAAATATGTAAACAGAAAAGGCTACCTAGTATTACTATTCATGAAGTGGCTTCAAGCCTTCGACTCAAAAACTGAGGCTCATTAACAGCATCATGTTAGTCAGTTACTCCATTTAAACACCGGAATCAGATCTTATGTTTATGGAACAAAAAACTACACATGCAAAGAAAAGAAAAAATATGGCATAGAACTACAAAGTATCTACGCATTAGCTATACGCCTACAGCGAGACAGAGCTTCAAGATCTTTATGTTGTATCCAGACACACATTTTTTAGATCCCACAGTTGTCATGGAGGCACAACGGTCATATGACATGAAAAAGTAATAGCTAGTAATTAGGAGGTAAAGAACAGGAAATTTACACCACTTCTAGATTCAGAAACACAGGTGCAGATGTTTTCTCAATCACTCCACCCTCACAAATGAAAATGGTAAGCGGTAAGCCTACCCCGACACAAGACCATGAAGAGATCCCTAGATGATCTAGTTCAAACAAACATCTGTAAACAGAAAAATATAGCATGTACAACGTAGACAAGTACTACTATTCATGAAGTGGCTTGAAGCCTTCAACCCGAAAACTGAGGCTCATTAACAGCACATTGTTAGTCATTTACTCCCGGAATCAGATCTCAGATCAAAGACTTAACCTGGTATGCACCGCTACATGACACAAAACAATACTGGGGGAATTTAACAGGCAATGCATAATGTTATACCACCTAAAATTAAGTCATACTCACACAACTGATAAATTGAGTAAAACCATTCATCCCCCCAAACTTACATTTTGTCAGAGATGACGCCAGAAATGGCAGCGGGGAATAACGCAGCTGCAGTGGTAGAGGCAAGGCGCGCGGCCATCTGCTCCCTGCCAAGCCCACACCGCACGAACTCATCCTCCCCGAACACGGAATGAATCCCTTCAACCACTGCACAGCAACAATAGCCCAACACCGCCAGATTAAGCGCGGCCCGTTGGCTCGACAAAAGCAGGAGATCGGAGGAGCGCGCTAGCTGCTCACCAGACGCGAGGGAGAAGAGGACGAGGAAGGCGCGGCGGAACCGGAGGAAGGGGCGGTGCCCACGTCGAAGGGGGAAGAGGACCCCGTGGCGTGCGCCGTAGTCCTCGCGGAGAAGTAAGGGAAGAGGAGCACCGCGGCGAGGGCGGCGGCGGAGAGGAGTGGGTAGGCGAGGGGGGTGAGCGCCCACTCCTCCCGCTCGATCACCACCCCCATCGCCGGACTCGGATGGTCTGCTCGGGATCCGTGGCTGGGTAGCAGGAGTTGGTGGCGCGGGGTGGGACCGGACGACGAGGTAGTGGTGTCGCCGTCGCCGACGAGATCGACGACGAGGAGGAAGGGAAGAGGAGGAAATGGGAGTTGGGACGACGAGAAGTTGGGCTGCTGGGCCAAGGCCGAAAGATGTATTTGGGCCGGTCCAATTATTAGGACGTCTACTTTCCCTAAATTTCCAACTAAATTTCGGCGCCTAAAACAAAACAAAAAAAAGAATGTTATCTAATTTAGAACAAAACTAAAATTTTAGTTTTGTTCTAAATTAACTATTTAATTTTGACGTGTTTATGTAAAAGTATATTACACCATTCATTTCAAAATATAAGCTATTTAGTTTTGCCCTCGATAATTTTTTTTTCTATTTTAACAGTTTTAGATAAAAAAATCATAAACATCCATCTGGTAGCATGTTTTTATTTGGTTACAATAACAAGTGGAAACCAATTACAAATCATTAATAAAATTTAATATTTATAAGAAGAGGAAAACATACTAATTTGACTCTAGTAAAAAAAAACAGGAAAGTAACCTTCGAAGACCTAGACGTACTCAATGGGGCTCACATAATAAAACATTGTGATGTCTTGTTCACATGTGGAATGCAACTTTAGCAGTATTAGAGAATGTGATTAAAGATGCCACCATTGGAGAAAAAGCATTGTGACTTCGTGCTTATTGTTGCAAATACATAATTATTGTTGAGTTATAGGATTGATTCACCACAATGCCTTCAAAGGTAAATTAAAAAAATGTTGAGCTATAGGATTGATTAGGATGCAGAAATAATTGTAAATGAAAAAAATGAATTTCAAAATTGGAGAACTTCAAATAGAATTTTGGGCTAGTAAATGATTTCAAATGAAAAATATATCACCAATAAAGCTGTAAAACTCATCGAGACATGCAACTTTTATTTTGTCCATTTTTCTATCCTAATTTGTTTGAATAGTTCAAGATTTGAATATCAAAATATAAGAAATTCGAACATAATTTTGGGATTGAAAATTATTTTAACTAAATAAGTCATCAACAACAAAGTTGTAGAACTCAACAAGATCTACTACTTTTATTTTGGTTGTTTCACCATCCAAAAATATGGTAGTATACAGTTTCACAATTGATCATATCTTCATAATGTTTCACGTATAACTCATTGAGAAATATATCAATTTGTAAACAATGTATATTGCCACCTTGTTAAAACCATTTGAGTTTTTTTAATGATTATATAACAAAAACATGTCACGATGCAATACTTTAGAGTTTCTTGACAAAATTTACAATTATTGTAATTATTTTATTGCAATTTAGAAATAGAAAGATGAATTATCCCTACCAAACAGATGTTTTTTCCTAACAACTCTGGGATACGAGATAGAGTGAAATGTATGACCATTAATATATTCTTTGTAGATTTTTTGACTTGTGCTGGAAGTAAGCATAGTTCAATTTGGAATTAGTATCAGTAAGCACTTAGAAATTCATTTTAAAGATAGAAAATATCAAATGAGTTTCATTTTTTTAAAAATCATACACTTCACAACGATCATTCTCTATTTTCTTGATAAACAAAATGGACACTAAAAACACCAAGAATGAAGCGGTAAGAACTCCAGGATTGATAGACCATAATTTTTGAAACTTTTAGGAAAAAGAACCTCATATTCGAAGTTAGAGCCTGGTTGGGACAACTCCTCCAGCTCCAGATTTACCAAATACAACTCCACTCCACCAAAAGTTACACAGACATTCTAGCTCCATAAAATTTGGATTCATGAAAACAGTAAATCTGAGGGTCACATTCACCATTTTGGTGGATCTCCTCAAGGGGTGCTCCACCGAACTGGAATTGGTGGAATTTGAAGAAATTACCCACCACTACTTGTTACACAACACAGCGTACTTGTTCCTTGTCCTTTCTTTCTTTCTTTCCCATCCACCGACTCACCCCCTCAGCTCCCACGACCGACCGACGCTGCTCCGACACGCAGCCGGCGAGCCGCTTCGTCTCATGCGCGCCCCTTCTGACCCACGGCTGGCAAACTGCGGTGCCCCTCAGCACGCTCGTCCAGCAAGGGTGACCCACCACCCGCTCACCCAGTTTGCCCCTTCTCCTCCTCTTCTTCCCCAGTGACAAGTCCACCTAGCTCGCCCAGCTCGCTACGGCAAGGTTGGGGCTGGCCATCGCTTCGGCGAGGCCGTGGGGCTCCCCACGCCTACCCAGCTCCACGGCCAGCGAGCCCCTTCGTGGTCCTGGCCGCCTCCACCAAGCCCTAGCTCCACGGACGACTAGACGAGAAAGAAAAGAGAGACACTGTCATGTGGGCCTATCCCAAGAGCAAATTTGTAATGATATGTAGGCCAAACGGTTCATACGTAGATCTCTGATCTACTAGTGGAGCTGTTACATAGTGAATCCTAAATCTAAATTCACTTTTTGAGTGACGGAGTTGTCCCAAACAAGCATTTAGTATGAGGGAGAAAGATTAGTTACCAATTTTAGCAAAAGATTAAAAAGATAAATTGCACGTGTTCATAATTTTAGTTATAAGATTTGTAATACTCTATGACAACATCGAGCGCAACGCTATAATATACACAAGTAGAAGATTGTCCCAGTGGTTAGATCATCTCCAAGAGTCTTTCTAAATCTCACTTTCTAAATTATTATTTTGAAAATCATTTGCATAAAAATCGATTTCTATATCTCTGGACTCTTTAACGGTCCTATATCTGATGCGCATTCTAGAAAGCCATTCCCGTCTTCTATATTTGGCTAGCAAAAAATCTAGAATAGAAGATAACTATATTTAGATAACCATTTAGAGAAGCTGTTGAACGATAATTTTTCATCAAAATTTCTATTCCTCGGATTTAGAAAAGATTTAGAGAGTCCAGTTGCTCTTACCTTACCCTCTCCTGGAGCAGCAGGTCGCAGGGTGGAATCCCTTTGTTGCCAATTTGTCGATGTTTTTTTGCCCAGCATCTCCATACTTGAAAGAAGAAAACACAGTTTTGAGGCAGCAGTTTACAGGTACGAATCGCTTGGTCGCCCCAATATTTACACCAATTTTTCTTTTTTCTGCCAGCATGCAAACTTTAACGAAGAAAAGAAGCAAGATTAAACTATGTCTCTCCTTTCCTTAGAGCAACTCCAACGGGCCCCTACCTGAGCCCCCATAGCTAAATATAGAGTCTCAAACAAAAAAAACTTACACCAGCAGGGCCCCTACTACAGACCCATATTTGGTAGGGCACCCAAATCCCCACCCCAGCCCCAATTCCTATTCGCCCAATAGCTGAGGCCGCATCCTTCTCGCACACACGCACGCACAGAACTCACCTCCTCGCGCCGCGCCCCCTCCTCTCCGGCGAGTGCGGTCGGCGCCTGCCACCCTGCTCCGGCGAGCACGCCCCTCCACCCCGGCTACGTGCCTCCTCCTCGCCTACTCGCGTCGCGCCCCCTCTCCAGCGAGCGCACGGTCAGCCGCCATACTGCTCCGACGAGCGCGCCCCTCCACCCGGGCGAGCGCGCCTCCTCCTCACCTGCTCACGCCACGCCTCCTCCTCCCGCCTGCTCGCGCCGCGCCCCCCCTCTCCGGTAAGCGCACGGCAGACGGGAGCGGCACGGCCCCAGCGGTGCGAGCAGGGTGCGCCGGAGTAGCTCTGGCGAGCGGTTCCTCTGCTGAGCTCGAGCGTGCAGCGGTGCCGGAGTAGCTCCGGCAAGTGCGAGCACACGGGCACAGCACTGGCTGGTACACCTCTCTCCTCCGAGCTCCACCGGCTGGTGTATCTCCGGCCATGCCTCCCTCTACCACGGGATGAAGAGGATGGGGAAGAAAGGTTGACTCAATGACATGTGGGTCCCTCGTGTCATACTCTGCAGATATAGATTTAGGGGCCTTTATTTTGGTGTTGCTGCTAGAGTAGAATAAATTTGTTAGGCCAACAAAAGTAGGGGAGAGCACCCAAATCTAAAGTAGGGGGCCCTGATTTGGGTGCCCCTGCTGGAGTTGCTCTTAGTCAAGCTGGCAGATTGGAGCTGACTAATTCAGTGTTGTCAGCCCTCCCAACTGATTCCATGTGCTCTATTGCCTTGCCAAAAACAGTAATAACACAGATTGACAAGTTTAGAAAGTCTTGCATATGGAGGGGTGCAGATGAAAATACTAGGAAAGTTGCAAAGGCTGCTTGGCCCATGGTATGCATCCCAAAATATGAAGGCGGGTTAGGCGTTATAAACCTACAAACTCAAAATGAATCCCTGCTACTCAAGCATTTGCATAAATTCTTCAATAGAAGTGACCTGCCTTGGGTGAGACTGATTTGGGAGAAGCACTATAGATATGACAGGCTGCCAAACTCTACATCTCCCTTTGGATCATTTTGGTGGCGGGACGTTCTAGAATTATTAGACAAATATAAGGGTATGGCAAGTGTTTTGGTTTCAGATGGGAAATCATGTCTGCTGTGGGAAGATTTTTAGAATGGCCAAGTCAGAAAACTTCAGTTTCCAGAGTTATGCTCCTTTGCAAAACACAAGAGGATAAGCCTAAGTAAAGCACACGCATTTGCTGATTTATCAGATCTTTTCAGCCTGCCGATCTCAATAGAAGCCTATGATAAGAACTTCAGATTGAACTATCTACTCTAGTGCTCGACACACCAATTGATAGTTGGGTTTACACATGATATGGGGTTCAACCCAGTTCTCCTCTTCAAAAGCATACAGATTGTTAACAGGTCATACCCAAGCTGATCCCATCTTCAAGTGGTTGTGGAAAACCAGTGGTAGACCCAGGATTTGCCGAAGACTAGGGCGAACTTTCAATGACGAAACGCTAATAACTATACTTTAGTCTATATATATACACATGCCACAGCAAAACTAGAAATTCTCAAGTATGGTAGAATATAGTACATGATTCTCATGAAAATAACATAAAACATTAGAAAATTAAAACCTAGTGTAGTGCTAGTGACGGTTTGGTGCATTTTCATCTTTCACTTCCATGTTCTCAATAACAACGCCTAGTTGAAGCTAGGAACTTGGAAATTTCAAACCAAACCTAACAAATGAAATGTTGTTTGCCTGCAAAGCAAGGAAGGGAGAGGCTGTAACAGAACCGACTAAATCGCATGGCCCACAGGCACCTGTCATTGTCACTAATGACCTCTGACAGCTGGGTCCGTGTCCCAGATGATCTAGAAGGCTCTGCCGGGCTACATAAGCACCCGTATTCTTCAACAGGATCCCATTGCGAAGCCATTACAAAATTACAACATTTCATAATAAAATACATCAGAGTAAAAGCGCGGAAAGATTATAAAGTACATAGATTACAAACCAGTTGTCCAAATAGAATTTAAGTGTAGTTATTACAAAACATAATTAGAAGTTGGTAGCAGTGGGACAACAATACAACATACTTAGATAATTGATAACACGAACCCTGCCCACGGGTTCACTTTACTCTTCCTCACTTCCTTCCTGCACGATTGTCACACAGCAGGGGCCAAGACAAACCTTCGACTGCAGATTTCCTACAACAGGGGTTAACAAACCCTAAGTACTGGGGTACTCCGCAAGATTTACCCGACTAAGAAAAAGGAATGAGACTTAGAAATGCAGGATGAGGGAGTCAAGGTAAGTCTTCAGCAAGAGTCAAAGTATTTTACGGAAAAAGCATTACTAATCCTGCTTTCAGTATTTTACTCAATATTGTTATAATCAACATCAATAGTTCTCAGTTCTTTCACATCAATTCTTCAATTCCAATTACTTATTCATTCTCAAAAACATCCTACTTTCGAACCACTATTCGATGTAGGTGTGAGGATCAAATCTCCATAATTGAGGAGCAACGACGATTCGAATCGATTAAGTACCCAGCTAGGGATCCCTATCCACACTGCTTATGTGGCACCTAAACTTGCATATGCCAACCCCGTCTACCACGGCTTTTCTATCCCTGAACAGGTCCTGCGCCACCCGAGAGCACAGTACTCCTCTCGTCTCTAGGCACGCTGGCCACGAGGGTACACACTATTCTCGCCATCTCTCCACTCCCAGTGCGTCGTTGTCGGTTCAAGCAATAGAGCCACCGGAGATAGGGCTCCCCGGAGTATGTGGCTAGTTGCAAAGTCTCGATCACAGCAGGCCAACAACGAATGGTCCCTAATTCTTTTTCCGTTGGACACCATGCATTGGGACTCTAGCCCAAGTACACTGGTGACCACCCGGTTTTCACATCCCTTTTTCGCTGGCGACGATAAGTTGGGATTCTAACCCAGACATATGACCACCAAACGAAAAATTCATCCCCGTTGATGACAATGGACTAGCAAAGTACACTGCCAGCGACGAGGACAATACCATTCCCTTTAATGATTCATTCTTTACATATCATCATAGTTTAAAATAACATTTTTGCAAAGCTAATATTTAAGCATGACTAAGCATTTTTCAACACTTTAGGCAAATCAGGTTCTCAGGTTATGATAAGTGGTCAAGGAAAGGTAATGCATCAATAGATTATCACTCAACTCCTGTTAACCTAGTGCAATAGATTAACTCAAGTGATAAACATTTATAAATAATAAGGAGAGACTAATGTACCGGGGGTTGCCTTGGATTGCAAAAAGAGTGGGATCGGGGTCTGTGCCACAGATGTCAAATCCCTGCACCAGCTCAGGAGTAGGCTCTTCGAAAGTCACCTCGGTCTTCACCTCCTGATCTCCGGTCACTACACGCATGCAACGATGAATGCATGAATGCATAATACGGGTATAAGAAATAATAAATAAAACAATCTTTAATCACTACTATCATCCACAACCTATTCAAAGTATGCCCTAGGTCATAAGGGTGTTTGACCTAAGATCACAATCAACCATAAAATCACACAAACCCTAAATCAATGTCACTTAATCACCTTTAATTAATCAATTATCCTAATATTAATTAACCAGTAATTAAATTACTTCCGAATGAACCCAAACTTTACCAACAGATAGATTTTGATCCTAAATAGCAGCAAAATAAATTTCAAGATTTTTAGAGTTACAGAGAATTAATTAAAATTAGACAAAGTTGCATTTATTAATTCAAATACAGACTTATGGTTCATACAGAAAGTACTCAAATCCTACAGTTCATATTTTTTAAATACTACACATCACAGAGAGCATCCACAAATATTTTTATAATTTTTTATGTAGCAATTTAATTCACACAAAAATATCAAACCGTAGCACTATTCAATTAAAATAGAAATGGAAAAGTCATTATAAATCCCCGGGAAAAATGGAAAACGAAACAGCCCGAGCGGCCCAGCTAGCCGCAGGCCGGCCCAGCGCGGCCCACGAGCTCGCCCGCGCGCGCTCACCCTCTCACAGGGACGCTGACAGGTGGGACCCCACTGTCAGCTCCCTCTTCCTCCTCCGACCTAGCTCTCGCACGCGCGCACGTGGCGGCCCGCCACGAATCTCGCCGCTGGCGACCCCAGCAATAAAACCACGCGCGCCAACAGGGACCCTAGAGCCTAGCGAACACCCCAGCACACCTAGCCCTAACGCTAAGCGCCTCCGATGAGCTCAAACTCGCCCATGGCGGACGCGACGGCACGACGACGCTGTTCCGGCCGGTAAGATGTGGTAGAGTTTAGAAAAAAGGAGTGGAGAGACTCAGGAGCTCACCACGGTCCTAGACCGGTAGCTGGTTGCGGCTGAGAAGGAGCGGAGCGACGAGCGTGACGACGGTGGCGGATGCAACGGCTCGACCCCGACGGCGAGGTCCTGTTCCGATGACCCTAGGGCACCAAAAGACAAACCAACTAGCGCATGAGTACCCCAAGGCCACACGGAAGCCAAAACGCAAAAGGATAAGGGCCAGAGCTCACCCGAGGCGGCTAGCTACGTCGACGAGGCTCGCGGCGGCGCTCTGACCGCCCGCGAGGAAGACGACGGCGTTCCCGCACACCCTAGGCACTACAGCTTAGGAGAATAGGCGAAATCGAGTCACAAGTGAGAGGTGGGTTTTGCAACAGCTTGAATTTGGGCAGTGGTGGAGGGTATAGCGCCAATTTGGCCTCGAACCATGAGACCACGCTGGCGACCGAGAAGGAGAGGGAAGGAAAGAAGAAGTGCTCGTCGCTATTAAGGACAGGGAAGGAGGGGATAAGCTCGGGCGAAGTCCGGGGCCCCCTGTGCTCGCTGCTCGACGGCGACAGGGCCCTGCCCCGGCCAGATGATGCCGGCGCGCGGCGCGGCGCACGCGCGCTCGCGTGCTGCTCGCGTAGGCAGAGGAAGGGGGGTTTAGTACTATAGATTCCCTCTGAGGTCAAACACTAAAAGTGCAATGATCTTCCTATTTCTTGTAGCAACTCAAAAATCCCCAAAAATAAAAGTTGCAGAGAATTTAGTGAAGAACATTTTTGCTTTTTGAACTGCATTCAAATTCTGCTTGGTTTTGAAAATATTCGAAAGGGGGTAAAAGGGGTTTTTAAATTTCAAATACAATTCAATCAAATTATCTAAATTTTGTTCAACAACTTGAATTTTTATAAAAAAATAAAAGTTGTTCTATTAGTGGAGCTCTACAACTTTCATTAAGGTTGTTTGGTCAGATTCTTCATAATTTTTAAAATGATATTTCAAATTCAAATTTAAAGGCACTTTTTTGAGTTTAATTTGAATTTCCACTATATAACTTCAAAATCTCCAAAAATAAAAGTTGTTCCATTTAAAAAGATTTACAATTTTTATTAAGGCAATTTTATTAGATTCCTTATAGTTTTTGAATTAGGTTTTTGGGGCCTAATTAGGGCTTAATTTGATTTTTCTTTTTAATTTTTATTTTTGATTTCCAATCATAGGTTTAATTGCACAATCATTACCAAACACAATCAAACCACTCTATGAGCCCTAAGCACAATCAGATGCATGCAAGTAATTTAAACATGATGACATGACAAATTAATTAATAATAATACCAAAGGTATTACAGAGGCGCCTGGGCGTCACTCATCATGGCGCTCAGCACTCCGGCAGGGGCGCAGGGTAGCAGGCGGGCCACCTGGGCGGGCGCCCGTCGGCCGGCGCTCGACCCCCTGGCTCCAGTGCCGCCACGGTAAAAAGGGGCCAGCCAGGGGCGAGCCGGCGAGGCCATGGAGGGGTCGGAGGCAGAGCAGAGGAGAGGATCTGGAGGGGGGTAGGAGCTGATGGGCGACGGGCGACGTGCGGGCAACAGTGGCCGGCGGGAGTGGAGTCAGCGAGAGCGAGGAGTGACGGCGGCGCTGGTCTGGGGCGAAGTCGCCACCACAAACAGACCACACGAGAGCGAGCCGCGAGCATGCGGCTGTCTGTGCCGTGCCCTACTCCTCGGTTGGTTGGGCTGCTATGTTGGGCTGCGATGGGCCATAATACTGAGGACCTGCTCCCTATTTACATGGACCACCACTAGGGCAATGGCCTGGGCTGCCCTAGTGCTGGGTCCGCCCCTGTGGAAAACATCATGCCAAAGCAAGCACAAGGTGTTCTTTTGGCTTGTTCTAAAAGATAGAGTGAGCACAAGAAACATGTTAAGAAGAAGAAGAATGCATTTAGAAGATTACAACTGTGTACTCTGTCAGCAAGCCACTGAAGAAACAGCAATGCATTTGCTTTTCTACTGTCCTTTTGCAAAAGAGTGCTGGAATTCCATAAACTTTCACTTTGCAGATAATTTCTCAACTCCACAGATTTTTCAGGCTTGGAGAACTTCACTGAATGTCTCCTTCTCATTGGATATTTTCATCCTCTTCTGTTGGGCCATTTGGGTAATGAGAAATGATGTCATTTTCAGAAATAAAATCCCTCTGTTGATGATTGCTGAAGAACTGTAAATGTGGAGTCTCTCCTGTTGCTGCACAGAACTAAAGCTGCAACCACACCAATCTTAAAATCATGGATTCAGTCTCACCTGTAATTTTTCTTATTTTCTTTGTTTCGTTCTTTGTTTCCTGAACCTCCCTTCTGTATCTGTTCACTTCTATTTTCAATTTTTTTTAAATAATATTTTTTAATGATTAATTGCAAATCTAATATTTGGATTCAAAAAATTGCAAAAATAACATCCTGTCGGCCGCTGGAGTGCCGATTAGGGACCTGTCGGCCGTTGAGGAGCCGACAAGTCCCTATCGGCCGCTTCACAGCCGACTAGTGTCCCACGCCAACAGGCCGAGCCAGATATGTTGGGCCTGTCGGCCGCTAGCGACCCGACAGGGGCCTGTCGGTCGCCAAGGAGCCGACAGGTCCCTTTACATACTGCGGCCGTCTCCTTCCTCCCGACGCCGCGCTCTCTCTCTCTCTCTCACAGCGCGCTCGCAGCCGCCGTCCGCCGTCCCGCCACTCCGGCCGCCGTCCGCCGCCCCCAGCCGCCGGATCCGGCGGAGGGCCCCCCGCCGCCGCCCTCCACCCTCCCCGTGCGGGCGCGGAGGCCTCAAACGGCGCTCGCCACCGCGGTCGTCGGTAAGTGTTTTTTTTTCTGTTTTTTGTTTCTGTTTTTTTACTTTAGAAATTTGATTAGTTTAGTTATTTAGTTTAAATTAAATTAGTTATTTATGTAGATTTATTTTTGGGTTAGTTAAATTTAGTTAGTATATTTAGTTTTAGGGTTAGGGTAAGATTTAGTTTAAGTTGTAAATTAGTTTAGAGTTAGAGTTAGTTTTAGTTGTAGATTAGTTTAGGGTTAGTTTGAGATGTAGATTCGTTTAGGGTTATTTTTAGTCGTAGATTAGTTTAGGATTCGTTTTAGTTGTAGATTAGTTTAGGGTTATTTATAGTTGTAGATTCGATTAGGGTAACTTTTAGTTGTAGATTATTGTACCGTATATGGTTTTAGGGTTATTTAGTTTTTTTTATTAGGGTTAGTTAGGGTTTGGTTAGTTTCTTTAGTTGTTTATTTAGGGTTAGGTTAGTTGATTTAGTTAGTTAGGGTTAGTTTATTTAGTTTTTCGGATTAGTTTATTTATTAGGATTATTTATTAGAATTTTAGGAATAGTTACTGTTAGTTTATTTATGTGGTTAGTGTTAGTTTATTTATGTAGTTAGTGTTAGTTTATTAATGTAGTTTGTATTAGTTTATTTTTAGGATTATTTTTTTATTTTGTCTAGTAGTACTTGTTTATTTGATTTAGGGTTATTTGAGTTAGGAATTTTTTGCCTACTTGTATTAGTTTTTTAAATTAATTTCTCGGTAGGGTTTAGGGGTTACAGCAATATTCAACTGACAGTGTAATTTTAACGATGGGAGCAGGAATGTTGTCTAATCTAGTTTGTTTCAGAATTTACTATGGCAAGGGTGAAATCAGAACTGGGGATAGCGGTGTAGACCTTAGTCCGTTCCAGTTCTTTGACACACAACTGAACTCACTGCTGGATCACAGCCGGAGACAAGTATTAGCCTGGTTGCATGAATGGTTTGGTTTTTCGCCGTCGCAGCAACGTTTGAAGATTAGTATGTTGGTTCCCAGGTTAAGGGACAATGGATGGAGATGGGAGCTATACGAGGCAAGTAATACGAACAAATAGAAGTTTCTCGTCAGTAAGGCTTTGGAACGTGGGTATGACAACATCATGCTTGTTCAGTTCGTCGATGGTGCCATGCAAGGAGAGAGTAGCAACACAGTTCGAGAAGTAGAGGACTTAGATGCCACAAACGAAGAGCAGGCCTATGTTCACGATTCTGATGATGTTCAGTTGGGGACAGAGGATGCAGAACAACAAGAATATGCAATAAATGCTGAGCAGACCTTGGTTTTCGATTCTCGAGGGGTTGAGCATTGGACAGAGGATGCGGAAGAACAAGGTTTTAGTACAAACATGGAAGCTGACGAGGGCGAGGAGGATGAAAGAATCGTCGAACAGATGGAACTTGACAATGCAGAGCACCTGGCATTTGTGGATGAGCACGCTGGCAGGAGGTTCGAAGACGAGACCGATATCCTCGCGGAATGGATTAACTTCTCACCAGATGCCATGACAGTGGACGCTACTCATCACTCGGTGTGGGAGTATTCAAGGACTGAGGTGATGCAGGGGCAGATGTTTCATGATAAGGTTCATTTGCAGTACGCCGTCAGGCGATGGGCTTATTGTGATAAGAGGTAGTTTAGGGTTGTTATTTCCAACCCCAAGACGTGGGACGTTAAGTGCGTCAGTCCAGGGTGCACTTGGCGTGTTCATGGTCATATGTCACGTACGGAGAGCAACTTCATAGCTACTATTGTGCAGCCACATAGTTGCTTGCTGGAGGCGACGCTGACCAAGCATCAAAACATGACAGCACAGTTCGTGGCAAATGAGATGCATGGGGAGATTGTTGAAAAACTTGGCATTTCTCCTTTCCGGATAATGCTGGCTATACGGAACAGATATGGCTATGACATATCTTACGACATGGCTTGGAGAGCAAAACAGTTAGGTTTGGAGAAGAGATTTGGAATGTACAAGGATTCATATCACTACCTTCCAACACTCTTACAAGCCCTACAAGCTAGAAACCCTGGCACCATAATTTATTATGACTATATCAACGTTGACGGAGACCGTGTCCTTAAGAGAGCCTTTTGGTGCTTCGGGTGCATGAGACGGGGCTTCAAGTATTGCCGACTTGTGCTATGCGTGGATGGTACATTCCTGACTGGGCAGTACAGAGGTACTTTGCTAACAGTTATTGGGGTTGATGGTAACAGTCAGGTTGTTCCCATTGCTTTTGCCTTGGTTGAATCGAAGAACAATGAGAGTTGGTTGTGGTTCCTTAAGTGGCTGAAACGAGCTTTAGTGGAAGGAAGGGAGAATGTTTGTGTGTTGCATGATCGGAATGCAGGTTTACTGAATGCGGTGCAGAAGTTGAAGAATGGTGAGGATGCAGAGGTTCAATGGCCCGATGGGTGGATTGGGAGATACCCGCATGGCCACAGAGGCGCCCGAAGGAGCTTGAAGACAAAGCTCAATATCTTCTGAGGATGAATGAGGCTCGTGAGGTTGACCGCAAAATCAGGGAGGACAAAGAGCGACGGATTAGGGCCGATCAAATCCGTCTCAAAGCTAAGGAGGAAGATCTTACCAGGAGGAGGGAGGAGTTAAGCTTGCGTGAAGCAATCATCAAGCGTAAAGAGAAAGGGCTTAAAGCTCGAGAGGCAGCACTCAAGAACAAGAGGGATGCAGCGGAACCGTCTTCACGGCGCGACAACAAAGGCAAACAACCACGCTGCACCCAGTAGAACAATGTAATAGACCCAGCAGGTTAAATTCCCTAAGGCATGTTACAATAGTCTGTGACCTCTTATCAGAGTCACACACACATGCCATTGCAAACCACCGTTGTGTTCACTTTTCCTAAGGCATGTTATGATTAGATTTGGTACAACCTAGAGTACCACACATTCCACGCACCGCTCATTTCATGTATCGTTGGGTTACTCTTTTAAATTAAACATGTGTTGTTTTAATTCTATTTCTCGTAGTTTGCAACACACTTCATTTGTAGAACAGTCTTCAAAGACGGGAGTAAGTTTTCGGATCAAACCGTGTAATGAATACGGAAAAACGTGAAAATGAACATCAAAATGAAAAAGCACATGAAATGTGTAAGCCGACAGGCCTATTGGCCCCTCGCCAGCCCACTGGACCTGTCGGCCATCCAGTAGCCGACAGTCCTGCTATCTGCACCGACACCGGTTGCCGACGCTTGGCGGCTGCTTGGCAGCAACACGTAAGCCTATCGGCTTCTGGACGGCCGACAGGTCCCCTGTCGGCCCCTGGCTGGCCGACAGGATGCTATTTATGTAATTTTTCGAATCCAAATAATAGATTTGCAATTAATCATTAAAAAAATATTATTTAAAAAATTCTCTATTTTCTTTCTTTCCCTGTAATTCTGTACTTGGGATTTGCTTTGTTATCAAATTACCAATAGGACCCCTGGCTCCTCCTGATTCCTCAAAAAAAACGCAGTGACAAGTAGTCACTGGTTCGAATGCTAGTGCTCCACTTTTTGTATGCCTTTTTTTTATGTTTTCGCCTGCATCCAGAGTTGAGAGGATAAAAAGCTCGAGAACTGTAATATGCATGGCTAGCCAACTTCTTGTGCACCAGATTTTTAAGGGTTTTTCTGAGGTTTCTCCCTCCGATCCTCACGTGAGACTATGAGCTAATTTTTAAGGGTTTTTTAGGTTTCCCTGCAATCCTGACATGAGACTGAGCTAACAAGGACGCGAAGAGTTCACCTAGGACAAATGATGTGGGGACCATCAACAACGTAGGGTAGAAGATATTTTTTTTAAGAAACATTAATAGTTTTACATTTTATGGCGACCAACTAATGTCACAATCTATCATCACAAAGCAAATGGAGAGTATACTATGACGATGTTTATGACAAAGACATAGCTTGGTCATAAACAACTATCAATCCTGTGAACTCTGTTCGTGATAGATAGGTGCTCTGTCATCTGAAAATCATCATAGAAGCCCATATTACTTGTAGTGGGGGCACAGGGATGGAATTCATGGTGGCATAGGGAGGGACGAACATGAGTGCTGCTCTGTCATCTAAAAATCATCATGGAAGCCCGTATTACTTGTAGTGGGGGCACGGGGATTGAAACATCCTCAATTTTCCACGAAGGGAAAATCCACAGAATGAGATATAACGTGATGAAACAAAACATAGATCCCATCACATTATCATATATCAGTTGATATTACAGCCAAACTTCGTAAATACTTACAAGATATCATATTAACTGAGAGCATACCTATTACAGTGTTAATCCAGCGGAAGCATATCTAGACATCAACAGAGTTGGCAGATTATGTCGTCGAGTGAAGGCTCCTCCTTCACGGGTATCATCAGACTTATTCTTGGCGCAGCATAGTCTTCATCTCCTGAACCAAACTTGAGCGTAGGCACGAGACCTTCTAATCCTTCTTATCTCAATATCTCTATTAGTCAGGTAATCTGCACACCGCCAGATATGTGCTGGCCATTGTCAGCACCGATGAGCTTTAGTGGAAAAGAGAAAACAAAGGATCTGCCGATCCTAGTATTTGGCTGTGGTTTGCATTCAAAGCGCATGCAAAGTAGTATCCAGTAGTAATTATTATAATAGTTCGTCAAGTTTTAACCCATCCCACCAATTCTCATCCATCATCCCACCCATACACCACCTCACACACACCTCGCGCTCAGTTGACAAGCCCAACTCCCTCTCGGGCCAGTTTTAGTGGCACACTGCCACCACGGGCACACTGCCGGAGAATCATCATCCAGGGGGAGAAAAGAATATACCACTCCCTATCTAGTAGAGCAGGATACAGGAAAGGTCCATAGCCGATGAGTCGGCATATGTATCGATCGATCAACCATAACACTCTGCAGAGGTTTTACCACTCACAAGATTAGCCATCATCGATGCTGTATAATCATCTAGGCAGAATTCCGGGTGCTTGCTTGCCTAGGTCGATGCCACCCTACACTCAGCCCTGGGTAACTTCGGGCTCGAACCTAAACGCTGAGACTGGGAGAGGCAGTACCAGGCCCAATCAGTGGTACTGCCGACTAGAATGGTGCGGGAACTTTCGACATCCGCCACCGCCCACCCTATCACCTCACAACCTAGCAGTAGTGGCACCGCCCTACCAAGTAGTCCAGCCGTCTCCATCCCATTCCAGAGCGAGTGAGTAGCAAAGGATTCCCGAAGATCCCGGTCACTAGTAAGTTGACTATCTGACCAAGCAGGCATTCTCCATCTCAGGGGATACTCTCCCCGTGCCGTCATGGCACCTCCATTCACAGAATTTCAATCCACGCAGGGTATCCATCCTGGAACCACCTCATAAACCATTACCCGCCACATGCATCTCTCGTGGGAATGCCCAGATGCAACTCCTGGCAAGACTTGCTTACACAGCTCGTCGTATATAGCCCACTTGGTCAACTCGACCCTCACCGCACACCCAAGACGCACGCAGCACACTCAGTCCACCAGTCCGGCATCCCAAGCCAAACCATTCCCAGGGGTTCACCACCAACATCACATCATAGATACAATGCGAGTGGAGTTAAAGTAAGTATGGTGATATAATGTGCAAGCAGGCAGAGAGGTAGATATTTATAAGAGAGCATGAGCGCAAAGCTGGGTAACACGGTAGAGTGGTCGCAAGCAGGGTAATAATGGCTTAGGTAGTAGCATGCATCATATACTAGCAAAGGAGTAAATATAAAGTGCTAGCAATTCTAAATATGACATGTCTAATAGGATTCTCTAAAAGAAGGTGCTGCCATGACACCTGCATTGTCGAGGAAGCAGTGGTATGAGCGTTCTCCAATCAGTGTAGTTGATCAGCTGGGTCACCTCCTCCTAGGGTGACTCCACTCCACGGGTCCTTTCGTCGTCCACGTTCTCTTCCTCCAGCGGTCTCGATCCGATCGTTGTTAATCCGGAATTGGCTATTCCACGAAGCGACACAGGGCAAGGAAACACTCAATACTCCAAAAGACGACGGGACATGGGAAGATCCAAAAACACTAGAGGGCGATGTCTACTTCTTCCAACGCACACGCCACAGCAATAGACGGGGCGTCAGAAAGGAGCGACACCCAGAAGAAAACAAGTACGCAAACCACTCGTAGGGTACCACGACCTGGGTGCACTGGCACTAAGTCATCTCTCAGATTTGTAGCGGTGCGGTTGTCACCGCAAGAATCGAAGAAATGCGGCGGTCGCACAGGGTACAAGCATACGAGGGGCTTGGGCACGAAGGATCAAAGAACGGCACACGGGTATAGCTCCATGGTCATGGCGAGACGTACTCGCGGCCACAAGCTACACCAACGAGAGTTGGCACCCATCGTTCCACGGTTGTTATCCCCTAGGTCATCTCCCACAGGACTATATCACGATAGGCTTGATGTGTGCGGGTAAGATCCGCATTGATACTGACATCAATATCAAGTCCACCACGACCATGTCCTAGGGCCGAAGGTAGAGGCTAACACTCGTAGTTCTAAGGGGTCAACTAAAAAGCGAGAGGTCATCCCACGATCGCAACGTCCGAACGAGGTACGATCCCCCAGCTGGCTCGAAGGCACGGCACACAGACAGACAACAAGAACAACCAACAATAAGATCCAATGATATGACCCAAGAGAAAACAACTCGACAAGACAGTGGAGTAGCACAATTCCATAGCTCAAGATGGATGGATCCTGTATTACAGATACAAGTACAGATAGATCTTAAGGATAGGGTACAACAGATATATGAACGGTCAGATCGTAAGGATAGGGTACAACATGGTTGACAGGTGTACAAGAAGTAAGAGAAGGGGCTCTTCAATAGTCCAGCGTCGTATATCCATTTGGCTTTCCAACCGTCCAACATCATCTATCGAGTTCTAGCATCATCTATCAATTGGGCTCTCCAACAATCCAGCATCATCTATGTGACCTCAAGATCTGGCATCGGGGCTACAACACGAAGGCCGGACAAGGTCGACATCAAAGGGAAGTGGCGAGGCTTGCTGCTGCACGTTTCGACTTCTCTTGGCCAGCTGTTGGTATCTTCTAGCCTGCTATGGCTTGCTGTGGCTGGCTGTGGCTAGTCATGGCCGGCTGCTTGCTGGCCGCGACTGGCCGGGTGAGGCTGTGGCTGGCCGAGGGCTGGCTGAATTAGCTAGAGGTTGGCTGATGGCTACCTATAGTTGGCCGGGCGTTGCAAGGTTCCCAGCAAGGCGTGGAAGCATAGCACAAAGGCCGATGTCAAATGGCAAGGTGCACGCGACGGTGATGCCCGTCATGGTTGAGTAGCTACAATGCACAGGAACACCGTCGAGACGGCGACGCCCCGGGTGCACGCGATGGCGATGCCCATCATAAGTGTTCATGGTTCGTCATCCGGTTGGCTGGGTTTAGTCCAGTGTGCGTGAGTGCGTTGTGTCCTTCCTGAGCCGGTGGTGGCTCTGCCGGTGCGTTCCCTGGGGTGGGACGCGGGGCGCACATGGTGGGTCTGAGAAGGCTGTGGTGCTCACCGTGGCACTGATGAAGATAGGATGGTGGTGCAGCGAGGAGTTGATGCCGTGCAGGGTGATCGCCGTGCCGTGCCAATCCGCGACGGTGGCACCGGTTCAGCTTGGAGGTGGATCTGCTCGACGTGACGAGAAGCTGGGCGCTGGGCGGCATTAGGTTCACGGTCACCATGGACGGGGACGTTGACGTGGCTTGTGGATGGGGTCGTGGCCGGTCGTTGTGGCTTGCCACCCTCCTGCGCAGTGAAGCAAATGGCACAAAGGCCGGCCATCAGGAGGGAAAGGAGGGGGCTTAGCCTTGGTGCTCACCAGCGAGTTCGTCAAGGGGGGTTCATCATGGTCGTGGTTGGCTGCTGCTGCTGCGTGAGTGGCCGTGGGGGCAGAGAGGGAGCGGCGTGGAGGTGCGTGCCGCCGGCGAGGACCGGTGGCTTGGCCGCAACGCTGGTGAGGAGGGTGGAGGTGTAGAGGAGGCAGACGACATCGCAGAGTGACAGATTCACGTGCTGGAGATGGCTTCAGTGGTGGAGCAGAGAGTGACGGCGAGGTGCTCGACGTCGGGGCGAGCTCGGTTCTGCGCGGCTGGTGCGAGGTCAACCGGTGCTGCTCCGGCGGCATCGTGGTTCCGACGGGGTGGACGTTGCGGGGGCTCGGTTGCCTGGCGCCATGAACGACGTAGCCGCGGTCGTTGCAGGGCTCCGAGGTTGGCGAGGTGAGCCGCGGACAGGGTGGCATGGACGCGGGCGACGTCGTGGTTGGGGTCGACGCCGAGGTCCACGCGGCGGTGGCAGCGGAAGTCGCTGTAGTGGCGGCCGGCGAAGTGGAAGCCCGGTGGTGGCTCAGCAGGTCGTCGGGGTTGGCGCCAAGGCAGAGCACGGCGGTGGCGGCCGGCGAGACTGCGGCGCACGCCGCAGTCATGACGAGCGGGGCCGCGGTTTGGCGCGGACAGAGCAGTGCGTCGGCCGTGCGGTGTGGCGAGCGGCAGAGGAGGTGATGGTGGTG
>JAHLJS010000169.1:0-230491 GCA_038502445.1 Eremochloa ophiuroides
GAGATAATGCACCTATGGCGTACATTGAGCTTGTTTAGGTAATTGAATATCTTGCTATGTGATGCCTGAAATCTGAACTTGCAAGGTCACTAAAATGCATTTATTGTTCCATATGTTGACCTAGACTGTTTCAATAACAAGACAAACTAGTATTCTTAGCATTAAGAGCTGCAATAAGTTTATGGATGATCATTGTCAGGATCTTTGGTGTGTGTTGACTTCTATAAACTTCTATAAGTAATGTCTCTACTACCAGTTACTAGTTAGGTAAGACATAGATGTTGCAGTGGGAGTGTGGGATAGTGGCACTATTAGAAGGTAAGACATAGATGTTACAGTCTGTGTACTCAGGAATTTTATTCTGCTTCCTGTTACTTGGTGGGCGATAAGTTTCTTACAAATTATGTTATTTTTATCTGTAGGATCATCCATCAGTTGCTGTGGTTTCATGGGCGCCGAGCAGGCTGAGTGGTCATGTCTGTTTTTCCTCTTATTGAGTTCTTCTGTAACAAAGGCTCTGTTCGGTGAAGCTGAAAAGCGCTGAAAGTACTGTAGAAGTGCTGATTTATTGTGAGAGGAAAGTACTGTAGAAGTGCTGAAAAATAAGCGCTTTTAAGCGCTTTTTAGCTCCAGCCGAACGGAGCCAAAGTGTAGATCACGCGTGAAATTTTGAACCGGTCAAACTCCGTCCTGTAATTGACAAAGCGCTATGTTATACTCTGGAAAAAAAAAAGAAGTTCCTGGCACCGCATATAAAGATGCTCAGACTATCGAATGCGCTTTGTCCAATTAGTTGTTCACATCATGCAGGTACTCGTGCGTAGTGCAGTATAGCCTAAATAAGCAAATAAGTTAAATATAAGTCAGACATAGACACCAAAGGTCAGGATGGCCGAGTGGTCTAAGGCGCCAGACTCAAGTTCTGGTCCTCTAACGAGGGCGTGGGTTCAAATCCCACTTCTGACATGAGTTTTTTCTTTTTTTTTTTCTATTTGCTTGTTCCATTTTTCCTACTAAGCTTTAGCAAAATATATGTTCGTTTCTATCTGCCTATTGCATTTTTTTTCTACTACCTAGCTTTAGCAAATTCTTTGTCACGCAGGGAGTCTTTTTTTTTAAAAAAAAATCTGTTACATTTTTTCCTACTAAACTTAACTTTTGCAGAACTTTATATCTCTTTTTCTTCTTTGTGAAGAAAAGAGAGCTTTATTAACTGCTTAGAGTTTGGATTACAATCTCGAGTAACAATTTGTTCAGCATGGGGCTGGCACAATCATCAAACGTCAAACCACCGAGTAATTGGATCGTTTCGTGTGCGAGCTTTCGGCCTGCATGCGGCGCTGCCGGTGGGGTGTCGGGAGGCAGAGAGGAAATTGGATGCTCATTTGCCGCCGCATCTGCGAGCAGAGAGAGGCGCCGGCCGTACCGCGGTAGATATCTTTGTCATCTTGTATCTGGCGCCTCGCTGCGCACGGCCGACCGATCGATCGGCGGGTACGTACGTAATCGCGCATTGGATACACTACACCCGGGACAAGGGCAATGACGCCGCCATGTGCGCCCGCGGCAGGTGCGGTTGGTGGTGCCCCCTCTCTCTCTCTCTGCGTGACTGCATGCATGCCGTCGCACGCACACGCACGCACGAGCAAACCACCGGCAGGCAGCAGCAGCAGCAGCAGCGAGCGAGCGAGAGAGCGCGAGGCAGGCACAGGCAGTCATGCCACTGGACGCGGCAACGTGCGCTGCCTCCCCGTCCGCTGGCACCGTGGGGCGGTGTGGCAATAACGCCCGGACGGCCGTCGTCTCCAACCAGGGAGGGAAGGAATCCTATGCGGCATACTGGAACCGACGCTGCCTACGCGACGCGCCGCGAATCTCCGGACGCTGCTCGTGCTCGTGCTCGTGCTGGAACTGGAACCATGCGCCGACCACCCATGTAGTACGCGCTACGTCCCTTCTTATGTTGGAATTCATATAGAGACATTCTAATAAATTCAAACATACAATATATGTGTTTCCCTAATAAGCTTTATTGTTTCAACCTATCAGTATAGAGGAAAAGGTACAACAGTAACATATATATATATATATATTATATATATAATATATATATATATATATATATATACACACACACACACACACACACACACACACACTAATGGAGGCTTTAGCTTATTAGCGATTATTTTTAGACATGGAACAATGTTTCTTCTCACAATAAATCAGCATCAGTTAAAATCAACACTTATTTTGAACTCCAGCGAATAGAGCCATACTAATAGAACTATCAATGAAGGCTTCTAGTTTGAAAATATATATATATATATATATATATATATATAAAATAACCAATGAGTGTTTTTCTCTTCCTACTGCTGAACTGTCGTCTTAGTTTTCCTGTTTTCGATTCTCTGCGTACACTTGCTCGGGTGTGAGGGCGATCAGGTTTTTTAAAAGCGTAGCATTTGCGCGACTACTTGCTTTGTCTTCTTCCCAATGACCGCCGTCATCATCGTCGTCTTCCTCCTCAAGTCATCTATTTTCTGGTGAGATGTTCGAGCGACTGCAATGCAAATATCATTCTGCATCGACTGTGGTCCACTACTTTGAGCAACGCACTATGTCAAGTAGTGCGAATAGAGCTACTGTTTACGCCTTGAGTATATGGGTCTTCCACCGGGTACATTCTAATCCTTAAATTGGTTAAATTCAATCTCTTTTTTTGCTATGAATAGTATGTTCTTCGTATTTTCTGCTAAACTGAGTAGTAATGATACCACACACATGCACATATTTATCACCACCAATTTACTATGTTTTTTTAGATTAATTTAACGTGAAAATGCTTATATTCCTAACATCTCCTTTTTCCGGGCTCGTGCTTTGCACTGTCGACGGGAATGGGATTGGTGGTCATACTGATCATAAGCCCCCCACTGGTGGCCCACCGGATCATTGTGTCTCGAAAAGGGCTATTACCAGGACAAAGCCCCGCAGCTAGTAACGTGGTTACTGGTACGGCCGGATCGGACTCGGACGTGATAGTTGCGTGTTATTTGTTTATTAACTTTGCCCCCCGTGGCCATGCTTGCTTGCTTGCTGCTCGCGAGTAAGTAACGATTGATCACGAAGTGTGTACCGCTGCCCGTGACAATATTATAGCAAGCATGACTGCACTACGTTGCATTAATGGGAGCGAGATGCGGACGAGGGAGTGAGGTGCAGTGGAATAAGCTGAGCCCTGAGGGACCAAAAAAAAAAAAAAGAGAATGTGTTTTAGTGTTTTGTCAGGTACTCCCTTCATTCCAAGTTGTAAGTTATTCTAAGAATCTTAAAGAGTCAAACCATCTCAACTTTGACCAAGTTTATACAATGAGGTAATATATTTACAATATCAACTAAGTATCATTAGATTCTTCAGCAAACATATTTTTATAGTACAATTATTTAATGTCATAATTTTTTGTATTTTTCTCAATAATTTTGGTCAAACTTGAAATGCTTTGACTCTCCAATATTATTGGAATGACTTACAATTTGGAATGGAGGGAGTATAATATACTTCATACTTATACACACACACTTTTATATATATATATATATATATATATATATATATATATATATATATATATATATATATATATATATATCCACACACACACACTTAAGGGGCCTTGCTAACGCCTGCATGCTCGTCGGCGCGCGCACGCCTCCTCCCCACCAGCCACCGACCACCGCCCCGCCACTGTCGCCACCGGCCACAGTCGCCCCTGCCACCAGCCACCGCCTCGCCACGGCCGCTAGGGCTTGCCGGAGCTCCGACGAGCTAGGGCCGCGGCCCCCCTCTTCCCCCCACCCCCGTTGCTTTCTTCCCCAAAGCCGACGACCTAGCTCGCCGTCGCCGCCGTCTTCCTCAACTCCGGCAAACTCACCCCCGCCCTACCCTTCCCAGCCGCCTCCCCCGTCGCGCAGAACCCTAAAGACCCGCCCACCCTCCTCCCCCCGGCCGGCCCCTTCTAGATCCTGCTGGAGTTGGGGAAGAAGGGGGGGCCCCTCGCCGGAGTTGGGGAAGAAGGGTCGCCGGAACCCTAGATCTAGGGAGGGGAGAGGGAGGGAGAGAGAGAGGGAGAGAGGGGGGCCTACCTGGGGCTGCCGGAACCCTAGACCAGATGCCGTCCATGCCGCCGGCCCACCGCCGTGGGGAGGGGTGGCGTGGGGGCGGGCTCGGATGTGTGCACGTGGGGAGGGTGTCAGGCGTGGGGACTGGGGAGAGTGTGCAGGCTGGAGAAAAGAGGTGCGCATGCAGTAAATAGCTTTTAGGTACACTTAAATATAATGTGTTCTAAAAATTTTCGGGATACATTGTCCTAAATGACGTCGTTGACACTTGGATCATGTGCTTACCGTATTTCGAGCCAAGTGAAAGACACTAACAGCAAGTGTAGATGGAGATTTAGGTGAGTTGATTAATGGGAACATATCCTGTGCAAACTAGCCTTCGTGAAAACCTGTACAAACATGCAAAAAAGTTGTCTAAATTCACCAAAAAATCACACATGTAAGATGATATGATGATACACAATTTGTAAAATATCTTATCCAAACTCGACTTCGTTTGTGAGATATAAAAATAACAAATTTCTAACAAATCACCAGGATAACTTTTTAGCTTAAAATTTATAATTTAAGATAAATTTTGAAAGATTTCTTCGTATCGTATTTTAGGGTCCGTGGAAGAAGATTGGTGCCGTGCCCTGCATGTCCGTCGTCGTCCCGTCCATGCGCTATATAGCTGCTGCCTTTGCATTACTCTACTTTCCGACTGCGTTGAGAGTCAACGCCGTGCGTGTTTCAAAACGGACCCTTTGGTAACATTTCTGTGCGTACAGTACGTTAACTGTAGTACTCCACGTCTTGCTGCTGGCAGTACATTCTCGGTCTCTCCACGTCTTCTGCTCGTCCTGAATCATGGCATAAAACCGGCGCATGCATGCAGCTGCTCAGAGCGCATGTGAAGGCCGATGAGTAAAAGCAAAACTGAAAAGGGCCAACACAAAAGTTGATGCCCGGATCAGAGCATCCAGCTATCCAGCTTTACCTGGTTCTTGTCACTCAGGGCGTGCCCAACGCTACACGGTGTATAGGTGCCCTAGCTTCCACGTCCGCAGAGTGTGTCCACGTAGTTCTGGGTGGTGTCAGAGAAGCTTGCAGAGGAGACGGCTGCTTCATCTGACAAAAGGAACAGGCTACCATGCGATCGCGCGTTGGAGGAAAACAGTAGTAAGGTTCTGTGCTTACATCATTAAGCAACAGTGTTACCAGACACTCCAGCTTTCACTCGCGCCCTGCGTGTTTAGCCAAAGTTCAGCGCATCAGTTGCCATGGCACAAAAAGCAACAGTGCCACCGCCACAGTTGAGCTCAGAGAGAGTTTGATTAACCAGATCACAACGACTTATCACGGAAAACCAGCCGGTTGCCGACGTTGCTATTTCATTACATATGTTAAGTATACTACTAGTCACCAGTTTTTCCTCTGCTATTTTTAGATGCTACTATTATTCCTGTGGGCACAACACTCGTATTGCTTCTGTCAGTGGCTAGTGGTCCACCGTTTTGTACCAAATGCTAGGTAGAGTCGACGAACATTTTCTCCCATTTGGAAGAAATAAATAAAGAAAGAAAGCATTCATGGCCACTTTCCTTCATGCATTGCTAGCCAGTTAGAGTAATCCGTAGTTAATAATGGCTTTAGAGAGGGATGCGCTGGGTACATCTATGCACCCTGATCGACAAAAGATTTTTCCATATTGTGATTCTTTAATTTGAAAGGCTGGGTTCTTAGGGGATTATTGATTTTGTAGTGGATTTAGTAAGAAATACATTATTCTGATTCATTTGGAAAAAGATAGGTTGGTTTATAGATAATTTTTATCTAGTGGTTAATTAGTTAAGATTTAATTTATTCGATGTCTTTATTGCAATTGAAATCGATAAAGAAAGGTTGAGAATTTATGTACGTGTCGGCGACACTGAGCTCAAAACATGGAACAATTTATTCATATTCATTTGCTAGCCACGGATCTTATAGTAGTAAGCTTATAACTATACCACTCTCTGTCCCAAATTATTGTTCGTTTTGGCTTTTTTTTTAATTTCATAGATGCACTTAACTACACAATGTGTCTAGATACACAATAAAAACTTGTTTATCTAAATGCGAAAAATGACTTATAAATTAAAACGAAGAGAGTAGTTATGGTTTAAATATCGAATCCGTATACTTTTTTCTTAAAAAAATCTCAAGAAGTGGTCAACCAGCTTCTATAAGCTGTGTAATACTTGGATAGGATGCATGGGAGTAAAATTTATTTATTTATTTTCTGAGCAAGCAAGCAATAGATGGGGTGCATTTTTTTTTCGCTGTCAATGGCCTGGAAAGCTCAGCATCGTATCCACCACACAATGGCTCATCTAGCTATACAAGGTACTCCTCCCCGATGCTGATAGGATCCCTGCTGCTGTGTACCGATAGCGACAACCATGCTCACCAGCAACCGACACAATTTTGCCGAGGAAAATGGTGATACCGCCCCCCCCCCCCCCCCCTCCGCCCCCCCCCCCCCCCCCCCCCCCCCCCCCAACATCTCTGTGTGGGCCTCTAAGTACGTGGTTAAAATAGTAACATGAAAGTTTGGTTGTGGCTTGTGCCTTGGTTGCTTGCTGGAGCAAATACTACCAGTCAAGAACCGTGTACAGTCTAAGAGTCATGAGGGCCCATACCACTAAATAAATGCTTGACAGCCAAATTTGAATTATTATCAGAAAATTCCCACGCATGTAGTACTGGATGCAAACTGAAGGGGGGTTGTTTGGAGCTTGCTCTAATGACAAAATAGACAGCTTAGGAGGAAGTAGGAACGGTGCCGTTATTAGAGCTTGTTGGCTTGTCCAAGATTTCCAGCTGTTGTATCACACTTATTAAGACACATAATGAAGCATACATGTTTTGAGAAAACAAAAAAAAAGGGCATTTCAGTATAAACTGTGGGCATTATAAAGAATACACAATTATCTTGAAATGGTAAATCTTTGGGAATTCTTTCCCTTGGAAAATATGAAATACTCCCGTTGTATATAGGAACAAATATAGTTATGAGTTCCAAATTTAAGATAGCCATGTGTATATATGCGTGTAACAGACAATTTTTGTGACGACGCTACAAACGTACAAAGATGCTATTTTTCTTTCACGACAAAAGTCTATACGCCATGATGACTAATTTACAGATATATATAATTACATATCGCGCAAACTTAAATAGCGACATGTTTTCCTCGTCGCATATGGTGTCATCGCATTACAAAACCAGGTTTTCTACCTATTTACGACAAAAAAAATCCATGTATATACGAGTAGTACAGCAAAGTCTATGCAAGAGTTATATCATACTTCTCATGACAGGTTAATTGCAAGTTTTACCTTAAAACACCATATATTTTTTATTTTCAGAACCAATTTAGCGAGCCAGAAATATATTACGCGGCAGTGACACTACCACGCATATAACTTCCAGATAAAGGGGGGAAAAGCTATCATATTTTTCACAAACGGGAAAACCAGGGTGCAGCAAACTTGTACTAGAGATAGACTTGTTGACGTGACTCAGGAAAACAGGACGAGGCGTTTTCTCATGTTTTCCCATGTATTGTTGTGTTTTGTTGTGATCCAAATTTCCATCGGTGTCGTGTTGCAACCTTGAAGAGAGAGAGAAGGGTTTCCAGAGCGGCAGCGGCTGCCTGCCAACCCCTCCTCCCCCCCCTACGCTGCTGGCTGCTCTGCAGGCTGCACCCTAAAGCAGCGAGCCTTTTTACCTCTCTTCCTACCACCCCACACCGCGCACACCGGCTCCTCGCCTCGCCTCGCCTCCACTTCCTGGGCTACGTATCCATCCATCTCAATCACCTCGCCTCATCCTCGATTGCAACCCTCACTCGCCAGAGCCGCCGCCATGTCGGGGCTCTACAGCCAGGGGTTCTCCCCTGCGCGAAACCTCTCCCCTCAGATTAGAAGCAATCCGGATGCTGATAGGTAGAGCGGCGCATGAATTTCTTCCGTGTTTTATTTGGCGATTACTGATGCCAAGATTGCTTCTTTGCGCCCCGTTTATTGCTTGGTTTAATCGATTGATAGTACTGCGATAGCCTTGACACTTGGTGATTCATCGGTTTCTTGCAGTCAGTACTTGGCCGAGCTGCTCGCCGAGCACCAGAAGCTGGGGCCTTTCATGCAGGTGCTGCCCATATGCAACAAGCTGCTGAGCCAAGGTGAGATCCTTTGATCGATCTCTGCCTTGTTGTTTCTTGCAGCCCGATGAGAGTTTTCTTTGGTTACGAGTGAGCTCTTTATCTGCAATCATGAATTGGGGACTGATGCCCCCAATGCTTGAATGAATACTCAGTTTGGATGGCATTCGATTCTACTTACTATATCCATAGGATCTTTGGTCCTCACGGTTCCTTATGTTTTGTTGATTTAGATTGCATTGCGAAGCTTAATCCATTGGTTACAGTAGATGATCGGGTTTCTGGGAGATAATGCCACCTTGCCGATCGATCTGACTGTTGTACTCTATAGTGTCAATGGTTGAGGTCAACTTCTTGGTCGAAACAACGGTGGCTTATAGCCCATTGATATTTGGTATGCTTCAAAGGATTAGAGATTGTAGTTAATCTTAGCAGAATCACACAAAGCAATGGCAAAGCTCCTGTATCGTGCAAGTGTTAGATGTTTTGGTGGTGATCATCATACGTTTTCCAGTGTACATTACCAGCAAGAGGGTGACTACATATCACACAGCATACATATAACTACTTGACTCATTGGAAACAGCTCTAGCCTACCCCCAACTTGCTTGGGATAAAAGGATTTGTTGTTGTTGTATTATGGACAGTTTTTTTAACAAAATTATGCTTCCTATAATACATTTCTCCCTGTTGCTGACACTGGAAATTCTGGAGCTTTTGTTTTTGCATTCAGAGGCCATTTTTTTTTCTTGATTGGGTAAATGTGCTATGCCAGCTGACTCTACTCTTTGTGTTCAATGCATATTACTAGACCAGTCTTTTAGGGGGCTCCCTTTATTTTAACATTGTAGATTGAACAATGCATTGACTGATCAAGTGTCCATTGATTGACTTCGGTGTTATTTTGGTTGGACCATCCTGTAAAAATAATTTTCCGTGTAGCTAAGTGGCTACCTGTATATTGCAGGCATAACAAGGTGATTTATATGAATGCGCATGTCTTGGTATTTGCTTGCTGAGTTTTTTTCTTGTTGATTCTCATCGTGTAGTGGGATTGTCATCTTCTGACCTCTGTTAGCTTAGTTCTAATTAACGATTTAATCTATTTCCTGCTATAAAAAATGAAATGATCTTATGAGTTCTGACCTTTGTTGTACACCCAGAGGTTATGATCTGAGTTCTGACCTTTGTTGTACACCCAGAGATTATGCGGGTATCAAGCATTGTCCACAACCATGGATTTGGCGATTTCGACAGGCATCGGTTTAGAAGTCCTAGTCCGATGTCTTCTCCAAACCCTAGAGCTAATCTCCCTGGCAATGGGTTCAGCCCTTGGAACGGACTACAAGAGGTATCACTTCAGATTATATTTGCAATCAAGTGGGCGACTCTTCTGTACTTCATACACAAATGGATGTGCTTTTTCCTTTGTGAGTCCTGGCTCTTATCATTGACAAAGATGAGCCACATATCATCTTGTAACTGGCAAAGATATTTCAGACTCGTGAATTAATATGAAAAGTACATGCAAGATATACTGGCATTGATGTTTACATGCTTAAGATGTGTGTGTTTTGTCACAAATACTGATAAAGTATATGCTTTTGCCTTTTGCCTTTATGAACAATTCAAAAGAGATTAGGTTTTCCTCAAGGAACCTGCATGGACTGGCAAGGAGCACCACCAAGTCCTAGCTCCTATGTTGTAAAAAAGATTCTTCGTCTGGAGGTTCCAGTTGATTCTTATCCGAATGTATGCCCTCCAACTTGTGCAGTTTCTATTGAAGTTCACACAAAACAACCATTGCACTTCTTTAAGCTTTTTGTTGATAATTCTTCTCTTCTGTCCAGTTCAATTTTGTGGGGCGCATTTTAGGACCTAGAGGTAATTCTCTAAAACGCGTAGAAGCATCCACTGGGTGTCGTGTTTTCATTAGAGGAAAGGGATCCATCAAAGATCCAGGGAAGGTAAGAGAAGTTTCTGTTCATTTTTTTTACCTAAATTACATTCTTTCTTACATCCACCAAATTAAAGTCATGTTGCTTATTTAACTCTCAGGCAAATATGTTGTTCAGGAGCCTTTGAATCCCAATTTGTTGTCTTGAACTTGTAATGCTGTGATCGAAGTTTCTCTCATGTGTCTAAACAGTATCTTTCCTACAAATGTTCAAAGTTTCTCTGCAATATAATCGATTACATTTACAATATTGTGCAATATAATTCTAGCCTGGCTTACCTATCATTCCCTTGCCACTAGCATAAATTATTGTTCTTCTATCTGTCTTTGACCCTGCTGAGCAGACTGATGTATTATTGCTCTGTTTTTTCCCTATTCCTTTCCTGTTTCTGCTTATTGCAACATGCTTTATCTACATTGGCTTCATGATTTTCAAGGAGGACAAACTACGAGGAAAACCAGGCTATGAACACCTGAGTGATCCACTGCATATCTTGATAGAGGCCGAGTTCCCTGCCAGTATCATAGATGCAAGATTGAGACATGCACAGGAGATTATAGAAGAATTGCTTAAACCTGTGGTGAGTGATTTGTATGAATCCTATTACTCTGTGTGCACATCATATATATAGCTGCTAAATTATTGTATGACACACCTTCCTTCTGCCCACTGAACATGTTTGTACCTCAACTTTTTTCCTTGAAATACACGTTTTTTAGATAAGTTGATGAATACACATAAGATTTGTTGTTATGTTGTTGAATACACGTAAGATTTGTGTACCATTGATTTAAGGTACAAAGGTGAGTTGTACCTCAACTTGGGAGATACTTTTTTAAGGCCCGGCCTTATTCTAAGAAAATATCAATTTACACGTGGGACAAAGAGTTTAACATAAAATAGTTTTATTAAAAAAAAATGAATGATGTGAACATCCTTTGTATTTGCCACATCATTCGTTCCTATGTGAGAAAAAATATGCCTTTGACTTACCTACCACCCAGCACTCCTCACATAACTTTTTTCTTGAATTTTTCCTACCGTTTTTATTGATCGTAGTTTTTACATGTTCTGTTCTGACTCTGAACTCTGTATATATATTTTTACATGTGTATAGTTGCTTACCAATTATTGGTAAGTTATATATATTTACGTGCACATACGGCTCACAAGATCATATTGGTTTCTGCTGCAGGATGAGTCTCAAGATTTCTACAAAAGGCAACAGCTCAGGGAGCTGGCAATGCTAAACTCAACCCTGAGAGAGGACAGCCCTCATCCTGGGAGTGTCTCTCCATTCAGTAATGGTGGTATGAAACGTGCAAAAACAGGCCAGTAGAGGAACAACTATGCTCTCCTACCTGGCCCCGTCCAGGTGTGTTATGCCGTCGTCATGGGAAACGCCATGCCTTTGGGCAATGTTTGCTATGGGCATGCGTGAAGGAAGCAATGTGCCTTCACTAGCGGAGTCCGGTATCAGCTAGTTTTCACCTCCACAGACAGGGGAAACTGCTGGGAAGATGAGATAGTCGTGGATCGTTGGTTCGATCCAGCGTTGGTTGTTGTATGGTCTAGAACATTCGTTCTATTTGTTATTGACAGTTAGCCCTAGTATGTGGCGGTGGTATGCTGGTGAACTGCAAACTGCATGATAAACTAGAGAGGCCTGAGTATGTGAGCTTTAGGTGTTTTATTGACCTTGTATTATAACCTTTTAACATTATGGAGTTGCAACAAAAATAAAAAAATAAGGGCCATCAGTTTTGTACCTTGTGTTATCTGCGATCCTAAAATGTCATAAACCGCGATTTACAATGCCTAGTTGTTCACAGGATACCATCCTCTATTCTTCACTGTACGTGCCATGGAGCAGTTTCAGGCTTTCAGCCTTTCAGCACGTTTTGAGCCGATTCATTCAGGGCTGATTGGCTCCAGTCGATTGTTTTTGTGTAACATGACCTGAGAGATGTTGTTGGCTTCCTGGGGCACATGAAGGCAGCTGCGATCTGAGCACGAAAACGATGGCTGGTTTGCAACGGCATGGGTGATGCACAGCACAGGGCACCGAACAACTGTAGGTCATGGTAACAGTTTCTTCTTTGCTCGTGTCAGGCCTGGCAGCCCATTATGCAAACTGTAGCGTGTTCAGCTGGCCAGAAATTTGTCTGCTGAGGTTTCTGTTCTGTTCGGTGCTTGAATCGGGAGAAAACGAAACTCAGAGAATCACATACCGCGGACAGAGCCCAGTAAAGGCATGTGCATACATACATACTCCCTACGTCCCAAATTATAAAATGTCCTGACATTTTTAAATTCATATTTTTTACTATCAAGACATAAACACATATCTAGATGCATAGTAATAGCTATGAATCTATAAAAGCCAAAACATCTTATAATTTAGAACGCATGGAGTACAAGGTAATTCAAGAGAAGAACTATACCATACAAAGATGTACAGAATCAATGGCAACTAAGTTAAATATAAAATCTATTCCGAGCATAGCAGGTACATATACAGAAGAATGTAAGCTTGCTCTTACGAACAATTGACCACCATTTTCAGGTGTCAAACTACTAAACTGCAAATAATATCAGAGCATATAATATCATAAGAATGTATGATATTGGTGCACTCAAGATCAATTGGCCATCATTTCCTGAAGAGATCAAAAACTTCAAGAGATGTTTATACAAAACAGATATTTAATAGATCTCGTGCAGGTCGAACAAGCACTGAACAACCGTCCACGTGAATATATAGAAAACAAATGATACAGACGTGCACGGTGCGTGTGCATGTATTAAAGAAAGGTCCACAAACCATACTTATCTCAGCAACCACATAACAAAATCTAATTCAGCCCCGCAGGCCACAGCCAACAGAAAACACCAAATGCGCCAAATAAAGAAAACATTTAATTCACCATGTCACCAAGAACCAGAGCAGTTCTCCCTACTAGGAGGGCACATGCTAATTACGCAGAATGACCAGATCTTATGCTGTAATAATTTAAAATGGTCATAACATAAGCAATTTTCATAAAACTCTGGCTAGAACGCAGAAACTAGAAATTAAATATGTACCAAATAGAGGGTTTAGGCAGATTATTCATTCCAACAATCAGAAGTGATCTGTAACACAGACACCTGCCAAATGTGTAACACAGTTATCTACCAAACAAGAAGAGACTAGGGGTTCACAGACAGCTGCAAAACAAAACGAGACTAGGAGTAGCAGAACATTTATATTAATATAAAGATGCAAATACAACAAAAGGAGACTAGCAGCAGCAGAACATCATTAATATAAAGATGAAAAATACTAGGAAGTAATAATTCAACACGAGGGGGCTATCCGGACATGATACCCAAAAAAACAAATTCTAGGAAGCCATTGAATTTAAGAGAATTATGTCAAACAAAAATTCTAGGAAGCCATTGAATGTAAGAGGAACTATGTCAAACAGAAAGGGACTAGGAGTTTACAGACACCTGCCAAACAAAAAGAGACTAGGAATAGCAGAACATTATATTAATATAAAGCAGCAGATACTAGAAAGTAATTATTGAACATGAGGGATAATCCGAACATAACACCAAGAAACAAAAACTCTAGGAAGCCATTGAATGTAAGAGGAATACTCATGCACAGATACGACAGGACACAAACACTCATCTATATAACAACAATAACCGAAAAAGCCCGTGAACCTGACATGCATGCACCAGACAAATAATTCAACCGAAATCACCATTGAATACATTTAGGTATTACTACTCATGTAAGGGGATCTACTATATGACAGGTTTGATTCCACATTCAAGCCATCCAAATTGCATCACATATATCAGGAACATATTACTCCTACCAAATGTCACCATATATACATTAGATTACCACCAATCATAACACAACCAGAGTCATAGGTTTTTCAAGTCAACAGCTTAACCCAAACCAAAATAATGCAATACCAAGTTCTATGACGCCATGGAGCAAATTCTATGACGCCATGGAGATAGATAAGAAAACATCTAGCAATAGTAATTGCGGATACTTGGGCCATCAGGCCCCGCCAACCTCCTCCACGTAGAGGAAGGCAGCATGGATGGCACGCAGGCCAGAGCCATCAGAACAGCCCGGATACTTCTTGCGCTTCCTGGGAATCATCTCCCACACAGGCTTCGGTGCAAACGCCTTGACCTCCGAGCTAGCACCCTTGACCAGGCTGTCACAGCTCCCGCCCTCTTCCGTCACCTGCAGAGGGAAGGTCGGCTTCACAGGTACCGGTGGCAAGGTGATCACCTTTCCGGCTTCAGGAGTCAGCGAAATGATAGGCTTGGCTGGCTCCGGTGGCGGCGAGTAGCGGGCCGCAGGGAAGTTGGTAGGCGCGCTGGCACCGCGGAAGCGGATGTTGGCAGCGTCGTAAGCGTTGGCAGCCTCCTCAGCGGTGTCGAAGGTGCCAAGCCACAGTCGGCGGCGGCTGTGCGGGTCGCGGATCTCCGCAGCCCAGCGCCCCCACGGCCTCCGACGGACGCCACGGAACCGAACGGCCGAGCTTGCCCTGGCCGGTTCCATCACGCGGCGCCTGACGCCGACGCTGCTGCTACCACCCTTCGGCCTCCGCCGAGGAAGAGGCGGCGGCGGCGGCGGCGGCGCCTCATCCTCGCTGGAGGACGAATCGGTGGCGTCAGCATCGTGCACTAGGATCCGCACCACGCGAGCCCGCGGAGGTGGTGCAGAAGCAGCCAGCTCTTGCAGGCGAGGGTTTGTACCCATGCCTTGGGAATCCGCTCAATCCATGGGGATATTGGTTTTGGGGTTGGCTACGCTTAGCCTCCGCGCCCCTCCATGGGAGCGTGGGGTTGGAGGCGAGGTTTAGTGTTTTAGGGTTAGGGTTGCACGGGCTTGTGCGGAGGCGAGAGGGACCTGTGGGGCTGCGGTAGAAGCGGGAAGACGAAGGGTAATTGCGTTGATGTGGTGGGGACTAAAAGGAGAACCCGCTGAGGGGTAATTTCGGGATTTTTGCCGTTGGAGTGTCGCCGCATCAGGTTGGAATCTCCGGTTGAGGTTCAGTTTGAGGATATTCTCGTGTTTCGGATACAGTTAACCATTAACGGATACTCCCCTGTCAAAATAATAATTAATTAATTCTGTGGTTCAAATCTTATTAAAAAAATATAATTATAGACTTTAATTAGCTTTTTTAGAGTCCACCTATTAAAAAACATTCCGTACTTAAAAACTAATCATGCCATGTTCATATTAGGTGATTCATCCACTAGCTATACTTCTAAAGAACACTCAAGGTTTGCTTTCTAGTTGTCTTGTATTGAGAATGATATATGGTTAAAATATAATTTCACACACTAATCTTATCTCGAAAAGTGAGATTCACGTGCTTTCTGAGACAAAGAACGGTAATTTTCTCTCAAACATAGAACAATATTTTTTTTCTCATAACAAATCAACGTCAGTAGAAATTAATATTTCTTTTCAGACAACTGAACAGGGTCAGTAGGCTGTAGTCTGTTCTATAACTGTTATATTAGAACAATAAATATATAAAACCCTCCAAAGAAATGTGGATAGCTAGAGTTTCATGGCAAAACTTTTGAGTGGTTTTAGAGAAGGTCACTCGATGAAATTACACTTGTGATAGCTAAAAAATGAGAAGGGCAAACTCGGAGTACTATGCACATGATTGTGTGCTTGAGGAAAGCACAACATGAAGGGATAGCACTAGATGCAAACGGTCAAGTTATACATGCAAAAAAATCTCACAAAAAAAACACACCCGAAAAAGGCTCCAAACCCACCAACAGTTATGCATGTAATCTACGTTTGAGTCGAACTGTTACTATGACTCGATCATTGCCTCCCATGCATTGCAGGGTGTAGCGGATACTGCTTGTCATGTATTGAAAGCAGTAACTGCCATTGTTCCCCAAGTGTTGAAAAGTGCAAGTTGATGAAATCAAAACAGGCTTGACAAAAATTGTCTCCTATTCTTGTAGCTGCAATCAATTTTATGGACATATTTCGAACTTTGTAAATAGGAAAATATTTGATGATGTTACAACTTCATGTTTAGCAATCAAGATAACTTTGTACAAATATTAAAGATTTGGAAACATAGAAAGCCAAGAAAAAATCAAAGAAAGAGTACATAAAAAAATGGAAATATGGAAATAGAAACTCAGAAGTGCCAACATATTTGAGAGGATCATGATTGATTAGATTACTTTTTTATGTTACATCTAGTTTATTTTTTCTTCTCTTCTTTTTTTTTTGTATTTTTCCTTTATCTTGGGCTCATTTTCTTACTTTTCTTTGTCATTTTAGATTTATACATCTATACAGCTTGCATTTTATTTGTTCGCATAGTAAGCTTCTAGATCGTGCTCCGGCTGGTGAAGCATCACAGACATGGCGTGCTATTGAGCATGGGCTGGAGTTGTTGAAGCAGGCCGTCATACATCGAATTGGTGATGGAAAGTCCACTCAGATATGGCGTGATAACTGGTTGCCGCGAGAATATGGACCAAAACCGATTGGGCCTCGACGGTCGTGTCGGCTCCGTTGGGTCCACCATCTTATTGATGATACCGGAACTTGGAATGAAACAGCCATTCGAAGGTTTTTTTTACCCGTGTGATGCTGCAGAGATTTTTAAAATTAGGTTGCCTCGGCGGGAGTTTGCGGATTTTGTGGCTTGGCATTATGAGAAAAATGGGATATTCTCTGTTCGAAGTGCATACACGTTAGCTGTCCGGAATTTCTATGGGACTGGTAACATTGGGAGCAGTTCCAACTTTGATCAAGGACGGGCTGGGTGGAAGAAACTATGGCGGGTTCATGTTCCATCCAAGATTAGTGTTTTTGCGATGAAGGCTGTTAACGATGGACTGCCCACTCGTGTGAATAAGAAATACCGCCATCTAAAGCAACATGATGCATGTGAATTATGTGGGCAAGGTCCTGAAGATGTTTACCATGCCTTGGTGGCATGTCCTCATGCTATATCCCTGAGGCAAGCGATGAGGGAGCATTGGCTATTGCCGTCAGAGCAGGATTTGGCAAAGTTTGATCCTGACTGGATGATGATGTTGATTTACAATAATTCCCTGGAGGTTTTGACAAATGTTTTCATGCTCTTTTGGCATATCTGGAGTATACGAAATAAGATCATTCATGAGAATAACTATCCTTCTATATCTAGCTCGGTCACCTTCTTAAAGAGATATATGGCTTCCCTGAATATCATTCGGCAAAAGGGTGGGCTCATGGATACAAAAGGTAAACGTTGTGCCCTGACTGCAATCTGTAAAATCCAGAGGACGTCAGCAGCTCAGGAGAGAGTGTCCTAGACGCCGCCAATGCAGCACTGAAAGGACCTAGGATGTCGCCTAGAGGGGGGGTGAATAGGCGTTTCTGAAAATTTACACTTTCGAATGCGGAAGCGATTAGAACCGAAGTTTCTAATTACTTAGAGACTCCTCACAATGAAACAAACTCCCCCAAAGGAGTAAACGGAGAATATAAACAGTAAAGAAAACATTTAGGAGCCTAAAACCTGCATCATAAGTGATTAGAACAAATAGCACACTTTTCTGCACAGGAAGCTAATACCGAACGCGTCCGATATGCATACGGAACGTGTCCGATATGCACACCGAACGTGTCCGGTATACTCGGGCTAGCAAGTTTTGTTCCAAAACTTCTGCACTTCTTCTCCAACCTATCGCACAGTCTTCTAGTAGTATAGATAAGTGTGTAGAACCTACACAACCACTTGCACAACGGAGATGAATACAAATATCAAAAGAAATGCGAATGAGACACGATAAAGTTCGGCACCCCCTCGGGTCCTACTCTCCGTTGAGCCGGCTGCGAGTGTCACACCCAATTTTAAGGATAAAATTGAATGAACCAACTTATGTGTGCCCAGGGATCAATCACACACATAAGCGACAAATTATATAGTATCATCACAAGGTTTAATTCATAATGAATAATATCACAGAGTCTTTACATAAATATCAGCGGAATATATATAACTCTCTCGTGGAAACTCCAATCCACAGGGAATAGTTGACTGGTGAACACAATCCTAGTAATCCTCAGAAGAATCATCATAGTCATCTGTTACCCATCCGGAATTTTTATCCAAATATGAAAAATAAAACAAGCGTAAGTACATGTCGTACTCAACAAGACTAGCACGGGTTTATGAGGCTCAAATAAGGCATGACACTGGTTGACAGCGGTTGCTTTTAGTTGATCACATTTTAGCAATTTGAGTAGCAGCAATAGAATATACCAAGGAATATGGTTTGCATGATCATATAAACATGATAATTAATATGGAATAAACGTCAACAGAAATTCAAATTAATAAAACAATATTCAATTATTATTATTCTGTAAGACGTCCAAGGCCGCTCGTGACCGTGAGCACGGCTGATATATCAGTTTTACACTCTACAGAGGTTGCACACTTTCACCATGAGTCGTGATTTACCCTTTTTCTCGAGGTGATCAGCCTCTCGATCTACTACCAAGGTAGATCGGCGGGGTTCACTATGAAGTCTTTCAAAAGTCTCGTTAACAAGTTACTAATTGAGACGGAACCGCCTTAATCATAGGGCCCACGTGCCCCGTCATCGTTCCTAAGGACCTTTGACTAGTCTGCACGAGTTCCCTTTTGACTTAGGTGGCCCGTCGGGTCTCATAGGAAACCCTACTTTCCCCGAGGATCTCATTGTAAAGACCTTACAAGTATTATAACAGTTTACACAAATGAGATAAATTAGAGTAAAGAGCGCGGAAGAGTTACATTAATATAGATTTACAAATCTAGCTTACATTATCCCAAACTAGAGTTTTGTAGTGGAGTAGCAGTATACAACTTTACACCCCCTGCCCAAGGGATTAAATCATATACTTTTCATCCATGCACGATCCGCTGACCGGCACGGTCCCACGCAGAACTGCACACTCAGTTTACCTGCAACAGGGGTTAACAAACCCTGAGTACTGGGGTACTCCGCAAGACTTACCCGACTAAAGGTGTAAAATTATACTTAGGAATGCAGGCTGAGGGGAGTCAAGGTAAGGCTTGAGCAAGAGTCAAAGTATTTTGCAGAAAAGCATTTCTATCCTATTTCATTATTTGATCTCAATATTATTTTATTCATACACATAATTCCAATATCAATTCTCGTATATTATGTACTTTCAAATTCATATTCATTCTCAAAAACACCTAGTTCCAAACCACTCTTCGCTGTAAGTGTGAGGATCATGTCTCCATTAACTGAGGAGCAACGTCGATTCGAATCCGGAAGTACCCAGCTGGGGATCCCTATCCACACTGCATATATAGCACTTAAGCTTGCATATGCCAACCCCGCCTACCACGGCTTTTCATACCCCGGAACCGGTCCTGCGCCACCCGAGAGCACAGTACCCCTCTAGTCTCCAGGCACGACGGTCACGAGGGTACACGCTACTCTCGCCATCTCTTCACTCCCAGTGCGTGGTTGTCGGTTCCAGCAGTAGAGCCACCGGAGTCAGAGGCTTTCCGTAGTATGTGGCTAGTTGCAAAGTCATGATCACAGCAGGCCGACAATGAATGGTCCCTAATATTTTTCCGGTAGAAACCATGCATTGGGACTCTAACCCAAGTACACTGGTAACTACCTGGTTTTCACATCCCTTTCCCGATGGCGACGAAAGTTGGGACTGTAACCCAAACAGTTGGCCATCCAAACGGGAAAACCCATCCATGTTGATGATAATGGACTGACCAAGTACACCATCACCAAACGAGGACAATACCAATCCCATAAAATGATTCATTTGTTTCATATCATCACAGTTTTCAAAATAGCATTTTTGCAAATCTATCATTAAGCATGACTAAGCATTTTTCAATACTTTAAATAAATCAGGGTCTCAGGTATAATATGTGGTCAAGGAAAGGTAATGCATCAATAGGTTATCACTCTACTCCTAATAACCTAATGCAGTAGATTAACTTAAGTGATAAATATTTTTAAATAACAAGGAGGGGCAAATGCACCGGGGCTTGCCTGTTGCTTGAAGTCGATCGAACCCTGAAGTCAATCACCGAGAAGGATCCACGTCCACCGAGTGAAGACCTTACTCGGGACACGCTTCAGATCATAATCGCCGCGCGTTCACTACACGAAATATTAATGCAACACTCAACATAATGATATGTATGCCATGATGCAGGAGATGCACAAAATCACCGATCAATAAAAAGTAAACTTAATTTGAAAGTTGAGTATAACTTTCCTTCACGATCAAGTTGCAAGGCAACAAAAACTAATTACCATTGAGTGCTAACCACTTTAGAGTCATTGAAAGTTGGACTAACCCTCCTATGACAATAGAAAGTACTTACTTAAGGAAATCATAAAACCCTATGATCATATGTGTATAACCTAAATTACTAATGTCTTTAGTTAATAATTTAATTAAGAACTCAACTAACTAATTTACTTGCCAAGGATCATCTCAAGTTAATGACCCTAGGACAACACTCAATCCAAAAGTCTCTCAAAACCTAAAATGTCTTGGGTTCCTATTTGTTCTATTAATTGATTATTGGAGCGTAAAATAATAAATAAATAATTAAATAAATTATCTCCATTAGAGCCTAATATTTTTATATAAATAGCTCTTAGCCTAAAACTGTACCCAGACAAATTTCATGATTTTTGGATCATCATAGAGTTTATTAAAATTTACCATAGTTGCATTTTATAGTTTAAAGACCAATTTTTAGTCCCTGCAGAAAGGGCTGAAAATCATTACTTCATATTTTTAAAGTATTTTGTCTTTCACAGGGAGACCCTAGAATTAATTTCATAATTTCTTGTGCAATAGCTAAATTGTTACAAAAATAGAAAGACACGCGCTATTTAGCATTTGCAAAAATTGGAAAAACATTTACACACTTCCTAAGTTACTGGGCCGACTATTCAGCCCGAACGCGGCCCATTTCTCACTCCTCTGCTCTTACCACCTTCTCCCTCGCGCTGTCGGGCCGGCCCAGATCGGCCCAACGTGCCTCCCCCTGTCTCCTTCCTCCTCTCGTTCTTTTCCCGGACGCCGACCGAGCGTGCACCGGCAACGACGGCCGCGGCGGCTCACCAATGGCAACCTCACCGGCGATCGAAAGAGCACCACTATACACCTATAGTCCTATCGCATCTCCCTAGGGATCGATCCCGACCAATTAGAGCTCGGAGCGAGCTCAGCGTCCCCCATGGCGGCTCCCATGGCGGACGGTCGCGGCGGCACTCCGCGTTCCGATCACTAAGATCCTCGGAGCTCCTAAACAGATGCCATAGAAACCTTAAAGAGCTCACCTAGGTGCTATGCTCGCGCTGGATTCGACCGAAGGGACTCGACTCGAGCTGGGACGTCGGCGGTTGTCTTGGCGGCTCGGACACGACGACGAGGGCACGTTCTGGCGAGACCTGAGTGGTAACAGAAAAATTTCCAGGCCGATTGTGACCACGGAATCACCAGGAAGCTAAAACAACAACTTAATTAGCACAAACGGCTTCCCAGAGACCTGGGCACGGAGAGATGGCTCACGGCGGCGCGCCGACCGGCCGCGAGGAGGACGACTGCGTGCGGGCGATTCCGGTGATGAGGAGACACATGAACGGGCTCAAACGGAGCGCACTGAAGAGCAGAAGCTACCTTTGAGATGGAGAGGGTGTTGTTTGAGTGTGCACGACGAATTTCTCGTCGAACCGTAGCTCGACGGCGTCGGCAATAGAGGGAAAAGAAAAATCGGCGGCCGGGTGTGACCTTTATTGGCGGAAGGGAGGAGAGCAAGACGTGGTCGGGATAAGAACGTGGCCGGGGCCCTCCCCACGAGCTCGACAGCGGCGGTGGCCGGGCCCGGCCGGCCCCGGCCGGCGTCGGCGCGCGCCGCGGCACGCGCGGCCGCGTGGCAGGACACGAACCAGACCCTCCCCCACCCAGGTACTGTAGCAGAGTCAGCCCCCTATGGACCCTTTTTGCCGAATTACTTTTTATTTTATGTAACAAGTCGAAAAATTGCCAATGTAAGAGTTGCAGTGGATTTAGTGCTGAACATTTTTGATTTTTGAACCACATCCAAATTTTGAATGAATTTTGAATAAATCAAAAGGGGGTAAAATAAGGTTTGAAATTTTAAACTGTAATTTTAAAATTACTTTTAATTTTTCTCAACAACTTGAAAAATGGTTAAAATAAAAGTTGTTCCTCTCAATGAGCTCTACAACTCTTATCAAGAAAGTTTTATCAGATTCTCAATATTTTTGAAGTTGAAGTTTCAAATTTAAATTTCAATATAGTAATTTGAGTTTAATTTGGATTTCTGTAACACAACATTAAAATCTTCAAAAATAAAAGTTGTTCCATTTTGAAAGGGCTAAAACTTTTATTAAGGAAGTATTACCAGATCCTTGCTAGTTTTTGAATTTATATTTTAAATTTAAACTTTAAAGTATAAACTAAGGTTTTATTTGAATTTATTTTTAATATTCTTAAAATTGCCCAAAATAGAAGTTGCTCCTCTTTTAAAGATTTACAACTTTTGTTTAAGGCCCAACACTTGATTCTATTTAGTTTTTGATTTAGGGTTTCGAATCCGGTTAAGGTTTTTAATTGTCTTCCTTTTTATTTTTAATTTGGATTTAGAGGCATACACACAAACAAATAACTAAGTCATAAAGTCACTCAAAGATACGTAAATACAATCATATGTGGAAATAAAAATTGTTTTAATTAGTACACAGTGATCGGTTTGATGCGGGATGATTTACAACTAAGGATGATGACATGACAGGTTTTAATTAACCGTAACACCAGGGGTGTTACACTAATCAATCCGGGTGCAATGGCAAGGGGCAGTAGAGCCCTCCTTCCAAGTGGCACACACACGCAGCAGTACACACAAGGACAGGAGCCGCAAAACAACCAGCTCGGCAAGGAACCTTTCAAGATTAACAACATGATAGAAAGTAACTTCCTACTTGACTAAAGCCAGAGCCATATAGCCCCCATGGTTGCGCTGTAAGTCCGGGTGTCATACTTACAGATAAGTCCTTAGTCCATGTTGCTAAAAAGCATATTTTAATCTTTATTTCATAATTAATTATTCAAGTTCATAAGATCATGACACCATCAAGCACTAGCATCACTACTCAAATGCAATCTCATAGGTAACAAGGATCAAGTCATCAAAACTTAGGAATAAACACTATAGGGTTGCCAAGGTAGACACATGCATCATGAATTTAATGATTAAGGTGAATAGGCAACAAGGATGGTCCATGCTATACTTGCCTTGATCACAGTGCTCTTGAGAACTTGGGTCCTCAGCGTACTCTTGATCACCAACGTATTGCTTACCGTCTGAACTCGATTATAACATCACCATACAATCATCGAGGCAATCATACACGAAGCAAATAAGATCTATATTAGAAACAGTACACCACCAGTGGAAAAACAGATGGAAAAGTTTATAAAACCAATCTACGCGTCGCTACGATTCCAACGATATAAAAATCACGAAAATCGGAGTTCAAACGGGGAAGTTATGAAATAAACAAGTTTTACTTTAATAAAATAATAGATTAAATCTAACCTCAAATTTTAAAAGTTCAAAACATGAATAACAGTAGCTTCATTAGATAGATTACGAAATTACGAATCTAACGAAATTTGAACGGATCAAATCGGAGCTAAAACGAATAAAATATGGCCAAAATAAACCCAGGGGCAAATCTGTAATTTTAGAAAACGTATTTTGATTTAAACCGAAAGAAAAACCGTTTTCGAAAAAGGAAAGCGTAATCTCAGAACTACGCTAAGAGACTGTGGGTTAAGGCCTTAAAAGCTGAGGGTCTCTTTAGAAAATTGCCGGCCGAAGGGGTATGCTTTGATGTGAGCCGTCGGATTGAAACTGTATGGCCCAGATTAGATTTGGGAGGGGGAAAGAGGGGATTCCGGCCAGAAGGGTAAGGCCGGCGCGGCGGCAGCCATTGCCGGCGGCGAGGAGCTCGCCGGAAAACGTGAAAAGGGCATTAGAGTGGCTGTTTCGACTCGGGAAAAGCATTGAGTGGAAGAGGAGACAGAGGCGAAGCGATCTAGGGTATCGGCATGAGCTGCGGCCGTTTACAGAGCAAGCCGCAAGCTCCGCGGCGGCGGGCTAGCGACAGCGAGGTCGCGGTGACCCGGGAGGGAGTAAAACGAGCCAAAAACGGTGGGCGAAGCTTATATACCTCTCTTTAAACCTTCGGGAGCGACCAATTCGGACGGGGAGAGCTCCGGTGGAGGGATTCGACGGCGGCGGCGGCGGTGCTTTGTGCGGCGGCGCGAATTAGGCTTCGGCAGCGCGGCTAGGCCATGGTGACTGCGGCTAGGGCTTGTGGGAGGGACGCAGAGGGCTCGGGCAGTTTTATAGTGAGACGAGCACGCGTAGGGAGGCCGGTCTCCGCTGGGAATCGATCGGAGGACGCTCGGGTCGTGTCCGATCTGGACACCTTCCAGAGGAAGGGGACGACACTATGGGTGCGGGCCCCACCTGTCGGCGCCGAGAGAGAGGGAGGGAGCCAGGTGCCTGCGCTCTGGAGTTGGGCCTCGGCCTGGCCAGTTCGGCCCAAGCGGGGCGGAGGGGAGAGGGGAAAGGGGAGAGCTGGGCTCGGCCCAGAGAGAGAGGGAGAGAGGAGAAGGAATGGGCCGGCTCGGCCTGGGCTGCAGAGAGGAGGGGAGGGAGTTTTCCCTTTTCTATTTTTTTCAAACTCATTTTCCAAATGAGTTTTCAAAAATACTTTTGAATATTTTGCAATACCAGTAAAGTGCAATCAATACAAAATAGATATAAGCAGCATCAATGCAACATACATGTGGTAGCCCTATTTTAATTAATTCACAAAAATTATTATTCCCTATATTTATATTAAATGCCCACAAGATTGCATAAAATAAATCAAATTAAATTTCTATTTTAAAAATGCAAATTTTTAGGGTGTTACAGCGAGCAACCACAAGGGTTAGCTCTAGAGGACACCACATGTCAACTCTAGCTGCGGTCTATTTCACCAGCTATGCTCCTTCCACTAGGTGATCTCTTTTGTGGTGAGATCGAACCGTTACAAACTTTCCGAGGCACACCACAAGATCTTGGGTGCTCCCTGGTGACGCCTAACCGTCTAGGATCGAAGAGTCCAAGAGTAACAAATGCGAACCACGAGATCGACGATTTGCACAAGTGCTCAAGTGATGGCTTGCTCTCTATTTTGAATTCTCTCTAAACCCACAAATGGATTTGGCACTTAGGATCAATCACTCACTTAGAGATGGTTAGAGAGTGTTGCTAGAGCTCAGAGAAAGTCAGGGAAGTCAGTAGAATCAACAGCCTCCAAAGGTGGAGGCTTGGGGCCTTTTAAAAGCCACTCCCCGAAACTAGCCGTTGGAATACCGGACACGTCCGGTATTGCCCCAGCGGTCACCTGTCAGAGCTCAGATCTCCCTCGAAACATCCGACCTAAGTCGGTGCTTCCGACCAACACCGGAACTTCCGACAAACGAACAACCCGAAACAGAGGTGAAACTTGCTGAGCCAGCCAATACCGGACGCGTCCGGTACGAATACCGGACATGTCCGGTATGCTCAACCTGAGAGCTCTTAACTAGTTGAAGTGCCCTACCTCTCTCATAACTCACTTGGGTTGGTTTGAGCACCTATGTATCACCATCTATCATCATGATGCATCCCTCTTAATAGTACGGCTTTCCTATCAACTCAAATTTAAATGTAAAACGAATTTAAACCTTGGGAGGTGATCTTCAAGTGAACCAAGCCGTTTTTCTTCAACCTTGTAACAATGGGATGTCATGAGTGATTTTGAAATCCGTCTTGAGCAATAACCATCTTGAGCATGTAACTTGATTGCAACATTTGATTTGTGGGATGATCTCAATGCATCAAGTCACTTTGATTGCTTCTTCTCGAATAAGCAAATTTGATTCTCCACCACGTCATGTCCTTCATGCTTGATTAGTCCATCGACTAAATGCAAGTACTTCTCTTCTTCACCCTGCCTAGGTTCTTCGGCCGCCAAGCCCTTGCTTGCCCTTCACCCTTGCTTAGTACCTCAAAGACTTTTCCGAACTATCTTCATCAACTCAAGCACTTTAGTCACAACTAGCTTTGAATCATCCATTCAAATGTGTTGTCATCTTCACTTTGATTGTTTTGATTCTAGGTGAATCAATGATACCTCATAATAAATGAGCCTTTACAATAACCTCATTTTCATTGTTGTCTTGCGTTTGAGCTTGATCGAAACATACAACAACCCATCATTTTGGCTCTAAATAACATTTCAAGCACAAATGAGATAAACCATTCCATGTTTCACACTTAACACACGGGTTAGTCCTTTAATCAATATTGTCATCAATTCATCCAAAACCCACCAAAAGGCTAGATGCACTTTCAAGGACTCCTTCAAGATTAATGTCGGTGTGGCCTTTAATCAGCTATCTGGAGATGTTGCGGTGGGAGTCGTGATCCGTGATTGGCAGGGATCTTTGAAACTAACTGCCTGGCGCGCCTTATCTCATTGCAGGGATGCAGAGGAAGCCGAAGCTATTGCTTGTCTCGAGGGTATCCATTTGGCAATGAGATGGCCGGAAACACCAATGGTTCTAGAATCTGATTGCCAATCGGTGGTCACCAAGTTCCACACAGAGAGACATGATCATTCGGCGTTGTGGCAAGTTTTGTCAGAGATGCATGAAGCTAGCAGCCAGTTATGTAATTTGGAGTTAGTGAAGATTAGTACAGTCCAGAATTTTGTGGCGCATGAGTTGGCGCGTTTTGCAGCTAGTTCCGGAGAGAGTCAGTGTTTTTTTAGCTTGCTTTCCAGAGTGGGTTGTGTCCCTCTCTTGTTATCAATTCATCCAAAACCCACCAAAGGGCTAGATACACTTTCAATCTCTCCATTTTTGGTGATTGATGACAACCTTGATTAAAGCTTACAAAAGATATCAAATTTAAGCTTTTAGATCAATGAGTTATGAGATGCTCCCCCTTAATGTGTGCAATAAGAATGGAATTCAAAAACTGACCTCAAATGTCAATTTGCACAAATGAAGTCAAGTGGAAAACTTCTCCTAAGTCATTGAATCCGTGAGGTGCAAAAGTGTGTGAGCAATATAAACCGTGATGCATATGACAAGATATATCACACAAGAAGAAAAGTGTATACATACACCAACTCAAGTCAATAACATCACACTAACATGCATAGACCTTATGAAAGTAAGTACATCAAGTATATCACACACAAGACACACATCACAAGGTTCTCAAGTCCACAACTACTAAGATAGAATATATCATACATAATAAGTCTCCATCCCTACATAGGATACATAAATAAGCTCAACAAGATCTCATAAGACAGAGTACATCAATAAGCCCAAATACAAGCTAACTTGCTACAGCTCTGCAGTATAAGTCTCCAGGAACAAAGGCTGAAACTAAACCAACATCCTGAAGCTTTAATCATTTCTCTCCCCCTTTTTTCATCTATCTCCAAAAAGGTCGCTGAAGATCGCGAAGATGCAAAAGGTCTGCAAGCTGAAACTGTCGCTAGACTCACTCATTGTCATCGTCGTCGTCATAGCCACTCGGAGGATATCTGCTGCTCTGTCCTGGGTCACGGTAGCCACTGGAGGAACCCATACCTCCGTAGTCGTAGTCGTAACCACTGCCGCTGCCAAATATGTCCTCCCAAAAAGCTTCTGCGGTGCTAGGACGATGCTGAACCTGTGGAGGCGGTATGGAACGCAAGGGAAGAGTGTCAGAGGTTTGCTGAGTGTAAGTCTGCTCCTCTCCCTGCTGCTGCTGTGGTGGCTTAGTCTGCTGCTGCTGCTGCTGAGTCTCCCTCTCTGCCTCAGTCTCCTGTCTCTGACTCTGCTCAAACTCTAAAAAGTAGGTGCTATATCTGCCCATCTGCTGCTCAAAGGTCTCAGGTGGCTCCTCATCTGACATAGGTGACCTCGGAGGCTGGAGCTCAAGCTGCTGGTGAAGCCTCTTGACCTTCTTCCTCTGTCGAGTCCTCACATCACTGATATCTCTGCAAATGTCAAAGAGCATGGTGAACAACTTCTTGATCAGAGAGCGTCTACCACCTGTGTGAGAAGAAGGTCGTGCACGACGAGGTGGTAGTGGTGCTCCTGCTACTAGTGCTGCTCCTGGCTCATCACCTAGCTCTGGTAGGTGCGCTGAAATCCTCAAGACTGTATGCTGTGTATCATACAAGAAAGTGTGCCCGGTCGCCTGCTCAATCATATGCATAATGTAAGGGGCAAATCCACACCCCTTGAGTGGCCTCTCGCCCACACTCTTGATCTCGCACCATATGAAATCAAAGATACTAAAGAGTCTTGCTCCTGGTGCCATCCTCACAAGAAGGTTCTTCGAATAATCTGCAATGTTTCCCTTGTCACCAATCTTGCAATCAATCGTTCTCCTGAACATCCTCTCAAGATATCTGTATGTAGGGTGAAGGCCATCAACCTTCCCTACAACTCCTCCAAAACCTGCTGGGTAGAGCTGTCCCATCTGCTCAGGTGGAAGTGGCAACTCTATGTGAATCTTCTCCCTCTCCAAGTCCTCCTCACCAAAACCAAGGTATGCTGCAAATGCCTCATACTCCACACTATACCAGTCTCCCTCTAGCCTCCAGTGAAGCCGTCTCTCCTCAAAGAACATGGTGGCATAGAACTGGGCAATAACCTCTGTGTTCCAGTCATGCTGAAACTTCATGATCTCATAAGCTCCAATCCTCTGGCAAATATCAATGGCTCTGTCAAGTGATGGCTTCTGCAACTCTTTGGTGTATTCCCAATCAACCCACTAAAATTTGGTCACTATCGGGTTCCTTGTGAGTATCACACTATTATAGAAATATCTGTGAAACTGAGTGTGAAACCTGTAATCACTCTGGTTATTGGGCATACCTCTTGGATCAATCCTCCTCTCAGCTCTAGCTCTCTCTGTCATGCCCTTACCCCTGTAGTTGACCTGAGGACAGTGAGATGGCACAGGACATGGGTGAACCTCAAGCATCCCAAAGTGAATGCCTCTCTGAGGTGGTGACTACTGCTGAGATGGTGTCTCATCATCCTCATCCTCATCCTCGGACTTGATCTCTGTGCTTCTTCTTTTCCTTGATGAGTCATCCCTTTCCTCACCTAAGGAAGAGTGGCCACCAGCTGAGGAACCAAACTGCTGTGAGGCTCTAGTTGCTGCAGCCCTCCTAGGCCTCCGACTCCCACTTGACTGCCCTGCATCCGTGTCATGCTTACCCTTCTTGAACCTTGCCATTCGAGGATCATGTGAATGCTTGGTCCTTGGTTCTTGCGTTCCACTCATGGCTGCTGCCCTGTGACCACATGATAATACCAAAGCACTTTTAGAAGGTTGCCTCAAGTTTAAGTCAATTGCCATAAGTGAAATAATTATTATCTAAAGATTTGTGAGCACCTAGATTAATTCATGTTCATAGGTTCACAATCTTATCATAGATAAACAATCATATCATAAGAAGCAATTATACGAAGATTTGACATCAAAACTGCAGGGGATCGTGCACTGCTGGGAAATACCGGACACGTCCGGTATGTGCGCAGCAGCCCAAATCCAGGGTTTCGACCAAACCTTCACCAAAGGAACCCAAACTTTTGGCACGCCTTCTAGACTACCAATGCAGCACTTTGACCAAAGGAATTTGAAAATGAAGCTCTACATTGTAGATCAGAAGACGTCCGATGTTTGGGTACCTTGAGAGAGAAGGAGAGGAGGGGAATCCAAATGCAACGAGTAGATCCTTGAATCTTGGCCTTCAATCACTCCACTCCACTCATCTCCCTGGATTTTCCACGGTTGAATCCTCAAATTGCCACCTAGGGAGAAGAGGGGCGATTTTTTACTGTTCTCGGGCGGATGAAAGCCCTAGTTTGGTTTTGATAATTAATGACATCCTATGGACTAACCTAGATTGCTAGTGATGGCAAGGTTTTAGGTTGGTCAATCCATGGTGTGAAGCCTAAAGGAAAATGGTGATGACTAAAGGAAGGCTTAATCATGGAAGGAGCAAAGGTGATCAAGTGAGAAGGCAAAGGTATAATCCAAATATGTTTTCCTTTTGGTGAACAAGACACCTAGTGGGTGTGTTCACATTTAGGATAGATAGCCGATTATTAAGGGGAGAACGAGTGTTGGATTACTTTCAAGTGCTCTAGGTTGCATTTCATTTGTATTGAACTAACACAACCTAGAGATCAAAGTTAGAAACCCTTGAAAAATGTTTGCAAAATGCTAACACACTGTGCACAAGTGTTGAAGACCTTGAGTGTTAGCACATAGAAGCAAGGGGTGAGAAATAGACTTGAAAAACCCTGAGAAGTGAGCGTTGGACTGTTAGCAGGGGCAGCGTCGGACCATTGAGTAGAGTCCGACGCCTAACCCTAGTTCTGGCCAATGGAGAGCGTCGGACGCTCGTTTTACGAGCGTCGGACCTTTGCCCTCTTCAGTCGGACAGTGCCAAGCAGTGTCGGCGTGACGCGTGGCGTTCGGGAGAGCGTCGGACGCTAGAGCTTCGTCCGACGGCGAGCGTCGGACTGGAGTCCGACGGTTTTGAGAGAGTTGAAACCTCTCTAGAAGCGTCGGACCGTGGTGATCATTGGTCCGACGGCTAACCTCGCGAGAGTTCCGACGGTGGCCGAGCTGTGTCTCGTCTGTGAGAGTCGGACGGTCCGACGCCTGGAGCAGTGCGCGCGTCGGACCATCAGCTTGAGCGTCTGACGGTTGGAAAAATGGCGCGAGAAGTAGCCGTTGAGATCCAGTAGCTGAGGTTGAACGAGAGTTGACACGTGGCAGCCATCCGAGCGTCGGACGCGATGGATTAGTCCAACGGACTCAGTCCGACGCCCCGAAAAGCGTGTTAACGGCTGTTTTTCAGTGGGTAACAGCTAGGATTGCACTTAGGGGTATTTATACTCCTTCTCTGGTCACTTGGTGACAACTCTTGCACACTTGAATCATTTGCATCCTCTTTGTGAGCATCCTAAACCTCCCACTCACTTAATTGATCATCTCTTGTTCATCCATTTGAGTTGAGTGATCCTCAAGTGCATCATTGCTTAGTGATCTACATTCTAGAGCAAGCCAAGGCTGAGTTCATATTCTCTTGGGGCATTGCCGTGTCCCTAGCGGCTTGGAGGTGATTCCGGTGTGAGGTTGATTGGAGATTGTTCAAACCCACACCGAGGTGATTGATTGTGAGAGGTTTTGTGGTTATCCTCGGCGGAGTGCCAAAACCAACTCTAGTGGATTGCTCGTGTTTGATAGCCACTTCTCTTGTGTTGGTGAGTAGCTCCCGGTGTGGGATTGGCGTGTGAAGCCTAGCTCGCAATCTACCAAGGAAGACCGGTGCCACAACGAGGAGTAGCGTGACGGCGATCACGTGAACCTCGGTAAAAAATCGAGTGTTCTTTGTCTTCTCCACCATCCCGTGGACTATTGGCTTTCTTGTATTCTATTGGGTTTGATCATTTGGTTTTCATATTGGATATATCCCGGTGATTGGTCTTCACGGCGTGCCATCTCCTTAGGTTTGGAGGAGTTGGTTTCTTGTGTGTTGAGTGCTTATATTTGTGAGTAGCAATTCTTGATAGGTGGCTTGCATAGAATAGTCTAGAGCAAGCGCCTTGTCTCGCTTGCCTATCAACTAACTTGTGGTCTAGTATTTTGCTAGAATTTTTAATAGGCTATTCACCCCCCTCTAGCCTATACGGTCCTTTCAGCGGACAGAGAAGAGGGTTGAATCCTCAAGTCTGTTTCTAAACTATCCCGAAGGGGTACGCTACCCTTAAATAGCCTGCGGATACCGGACACGTCCGATATCAATACCGGACATGTCTGGTATTTGCGGGCTAGCTGTTTTTGCTGTCCTTTGTTTCCTTTTTCTTCCAAAACCTCTTCTCAGCACTTTCTTAATCCACAACTGTACTGAATCTTGATCCAAATGCCATGGAGGCTCTATCCTTTCAAACCATTTGCTTAAATAATGATTTTACTTATATTTCCTTTCAAAACCACTCTTTGATCCAAGGTTCAGTTACTAGGGAGACTTAGAAGGATAGGATAAAACTATACTTAGTTGGAATGGACTTGAGAGACTCATGGTACATGTGATTAGGCAATCAAGCAATCAAGCAATCAAGAGGAGCTATAATCACAAGTCTCATGAGTAGGTCACAAAGACCAAGAATCAATGTTTTCGCAATACACAAATCCTACTCATACTAGTAAGGGATTTTGAAAACATTAATTCTATATCACCCGAATGCACAATCTAGCATAAAAGGGGCCTTAGATGCAATTTCAATGCATATATGTAAACACATACCTTAGCCTTGAGCCTACGAGTATTCCACTTAGATGATATGATATTTGGCTTCAGAAAATATCATACTTCACTTACAAGATAAATAATATGGTCATGGTCATCATGTCTTCATTCATTGTTTTGCCATGCCCATTCATCGAAGATTCCTCTTTATGCTCATGGGACTACAACTTTCACTCAAGAGAGGCATTAGTCCACAAGGATTCAAAATAGACATCAAGCTCCCCCTAAATAAGTGCATGAAGTTGTTTGAATAACTTATGGCCGGCACTTAGTTCCATTAAGAACTTGGGAGTTTGGTGCCTATTTTGAATCAACCACAATTTTCTCCAAATCAAGTTTATGATGTAGAAATACTCACAACCAGTTAGGAGAGGTGGAAGTCAAAGACTGTATGTATCAATGGTGAAGTTTAGTGAAACGACCTCGATTTCCGCGAAGGGAATCCACAGGCTCGAATTGTAATTCAACAGATTGCTTGGAACAATCCATAAAATTACCCATAGCTCAGTTGACACCAGGATCCGTACAACGGTAATTAAGTCTTACATAAACACTTATTACATCACCTCACTAGCGGAATCAACATTCAGAGAAGCTTTAGAAGATGTGGAAATGTTTCATCCTTCACGGCCAACTTGAGTGTAGCACGTGACCCTATTCCTCGCCATCATCTTCCTCGAAGTCGTACTCATTCTCGTCACCTGACAGCAAATTTATCAGTACGAATTTGTACTGGCCACGGAGCCCACCTATGCAGCATTTGCTTTGTGGAAAGTGGATGCAAGGCTATACAAGCAGACCTATAGGCTGAGGTTTCCTATGCAGCTGTAATCAATGTTTAATTAGTCAAGTTTTATCTCCAGTTAACACCATCATCCCTTTTCCCATCACCACATCTCACTTACCCACACCTCGCTCCCATTCGACAGGCCCAACTCCCTCTCGGGCCTATCTCAGCGGCACACTACCACAGTGGGTACACTGCCGGAAAAATGTCATCCAGGGGGAGAAGAGAACACTCACTACACTAGTAGAAGCTTCACAGGAAAGGTCCATAGCCAACGAGTTGGCATATGTATCGATCGATCAACCGTACACTCTGCAGAGGTTTCACTACCCACAAGATTAGCCATCATAGGTGTTGCGCAACACCTAGGCAGAATTCCGGGTGCTTGCTTGCCTAGGTCGATGCCACCCTACCACTCAGCCCTGGGATATTTCGGATCCTACATCGTTATGCTGAGACTGGGAGACACAGTACCGCGCCCATCCAGTGGTACTGTGCATCTAGAATGGAACGGGAACCCATCGACCGTCTCCGCCCACCCTTATCACCTCTCAACCTAGCAGTAGTGGCACCGTCCTACCAAGTAGTCCAGCCGTCTCCCGCCCATCAGAAGCGAGTGAGTAGAAAAGGATTCCCATGAACCTGAAACTAGTCCGTCCTAGGTTTGACCAAGCAGGCATCTTCACTTAGGGGATACTCTCCCCGTGCCATCACAGCACCTCCGTCCACGGGCTTCAAACCACCAAGGCTATCCGACTCGGAACCTTCTCCACATCTTTACCCGCCACAGGTATCTTGCTTGGGGATGCCCAGGTTGCACCCCCGGCACGACTTGCGCCATGGGCTTGTCTCACATCCCACTTGGTCGACATCAACCCTTACCACGCACCCAAGACGCACGCAGCACTCTCTCCCAGTGGTTATAATCAGATATACACCGTCTCAATTCCACCACATAGCATATAGCAAGTAGTAGGTAGTGGAAGAGTAACAGTAAATTAAGCAGCAGCTAACCTAGCAGCGGATAGCAGGGTATAGTCTTATCAAGGCAGGGAATTCAAATATACTACCATGCAACCAATCCATACATAATCATAAAGCAATAGAAACAATGTCATTTGCAATGCGTAAATAGGATCTAAGGATTTGGTGGGACGTGGCACCTTCGTAGTCGTCTCCTAGCTCCTGAAGGTACTCGTGGTCGTCTTCCTTAGTCAGATCTTCCTCCGGCTCTGAAATCAAACACGAAATAGTCGCGTTAGCGACTCCTATAGAGTATTTCAGAAAACTCCAATAAAATAAAGAGCCAAATGCACACAAACATAGTCTTAGATTGTAAATCTCATTTTTTTTGAAAATTTTGATATATGGTGCGTAATTTTTGGACATCGTATGAATAAGTTATGAATTTTCGAAGATTATCCTATTTTCTGAAAATGGAAAATGGTCGATTAATCAGGGGCAGCTCGGGATTGGTCCACGTGGCGCACGGGTCCAGTAGTGCGGCATGTGGCGCCTCATCAGAACACAGACCCGATGGTCGCCCACCAGGTGTTCGATGCTGGTTCCCAGAGAGTCGCCGGCGTCGGCATAGCTCGGCGGGGCTCGGCGGAGCTCGGCATAGCTCGGCGTAGCTCGGCGGGGCTCGGCGGAGCTCGGCGTAGCTTGGCGTAGCTCGTCGTAGCTCGGCGGAGCTCGGCGTAGCTCGGCGTAGCTCGGGCGAATCGGAGATTCGAGGCGCCGAGGGTGCCGCTCTCCCGAGCTCTCCCGGGGAGGCTCGGGTGAATCGGAGATTTGGTGCGCCGAGGGTGCCGCTCTCCCGAGCTCTCCCGGGGAGGCTCGGGCGAATCGGAATTTTGGGCGCCGAGGGTGCCGCTCTCCAGAGCTCTCCCAGGGAGGCTCGGGCGAATCGGAATTTTGGGCGCCGAGGGTGCCGCCCTCCCGAGGGTTGGCTGTCATTAGTGAAATGTTGTCGTGGGCCTCCTTCTCTCCCACGGCATACGGCGGTTCTCCGACGAGGTGGAGGCGCACGTAGCCAAGGCGACAGACATGATTCGGGGCTCGGCTATCTACGCGGCGGTGCCGAGGCAGACTTGGCGAACCTCGTCAGCCTTTCTCCGCAGCGCGAGGCGATCGGGGGTACTCGGAACGGATTTTAGGCGAGGCGGAACGTGTCGGCGGCGATCACGTTTCCCCGAGAATGCACCTCTCGGTGTTCCGGGCTATGGAGGTTCGATCTTCCGCAACTAAGCTTGTCCGAGGTGGTCGGTGAGTTGGTGGTCACGCTAGCGGGTCGCGTCAGCGGTTTCACGGCTTGTGCGCGCGGGAACGCCGTCGAGGTGGCGGTGCTCCGAGCACATGTGACGGCGATGCTCGTCGGAAGTGGCCTGACGTCCATAGCCGATGTCCAGTGGTTTCATGGCCGGTCTTGTGCGCGTGTTGTGCGAAGTGTTCAGGGGCCAGAAACAGCCCGCGGCCTACACGCTCGTGATGCCGAGCGCCATGACCGGTAGCACGACGAGGTCGGATGAGGTGCATGGAGCAGGTGATCTTCCTGAGCCGGTAAAGGCTCGTGCCTGCGCGTCCCGTGGGCGGAACGCCATGGCAAAAGCAGGGTGAGGTCCGGACATGGCGTGCGGTGGCTCACCGTGGTGTCGGTGAAGCTAGGATGGCGGTGCAGTGGCGAGTCGGAGCCGTGCAGAGCGATCGCAGTGCCGTGCCGCTCCTCGTCCGCAGCTCGGGCTTCTCCTCCGTGTCCGGCTCCGGCGTGCTCCGCGGCGGCGGCGCTCCGGCAGTTTCTCCTCCTCTGCTCCGCCCTTCTCCCTTCTCCCTCTCCCTCTATTGTGCGGTGTGGTGTAGTGGTTGTGCCGCAGCGCGGCGCCGGCGAGTGGGACGAGGTCTAGGGCTTCGGGGCGACTCCTTTTATAGACAGCCAGGGCATGGCGTGGCGGCGGACGATGATTAGCGGCGAAGGGGGCACGTGGAGACCATCGGTGCTCCTGAGCTAGGGTTTCCCAGTGCGCGCGGCTTCTTGGCGAGCAAGGCAGGGGACAGGCGAGGGACAGCGGGGCCAGAGCTCTGCCATGCGTGGCGCTGTCGGTCACGCCATTTGCATGACTCTGTCGGCCACCGTCTTTCGCGTGGTGAGAAGAAGAACAGTAGCGAGAGCGGCTTACAGGCGGGGCCGGGCGGTCAGCGGCTGCGGGGGAGTGGGTGAAACGGTCGCGCGCTTGCTTGCTCGGTTGGGCCGCAGCTGGGCCGACAGGCTGGCTTCCTTTCTTCCTCTCTTCTCTTTTCTTTTTCCTTTTCTATTTTCACTTAAGTGTATTTATATACATATATTACCCTTTTTAAATATTGAGTAAATACAAACATAAATTGCAATAAATCCCAATTGTGATGCATAAGCTATTATTCTATGTGAATGGAATTAAAATGCAAGCTATACTCCTTTATTTACCAAATTCATAATGAAACCTATATGCTTGCACAAGAAAAATGGGTTTTCATAATAAATAAATGAAAAATTTTAATTGGTTGGGATTTTTAGGTTGTGTGGGTTTTTAGGGTTGTTACATTTAGTGACTTAAACCGCCATTCCTTTTGTTTCCAAAGATTCCAGGACACATTCGATGAATGCGGGATAGAGGAAGGTTGTTTCTCTTGATTTAGGGTGTATTATCATGATCACAAGTCCTTGTGAAGGTGAGGTGTCAGTTGGAAAGCTAGGTGAAACAATGCTTGGCCATGTCCTTCATCTTCTCTGCTCCTGCCACACCGGACATGTCCGGTATGTGCAGGACAGCACCAATTGAGTTTCTTGACTTGTGAACTCTTGCGTTGCCTTTTGGTCTTCTGAGTATTCCTGCATTTTAATACATGTATTGCTCTACTAGAGAGCCATTAAAAGCATCGAATGGCAAAAATTATGATTATGATTATGAATTGAGTTCTCCTAGCCACCTAGTGAGTTTAGGAACTTGTTACCAATAGTGAGAATGAAATTAGTTATATAACCACCAAGTCATCTTCGGGTCAACCATATAAGATGATGTGTAGATAATAGGTTGATAGTTTGAGTTAAGATTTCTATATGCATGCTCAACCACCCTGAAGTTTTCATCTCACCATGTGGTACCTACAATGAGACACTAAGTACATTTTGGTATCCAACTCTTGTTGGGACCTTGGGAGTTAGTCAACAAGTGCTTAGGCACCCAAATGAGTTTAGCACTACTATGTGGTGAACACATTACTTGACTAGTGCTATTTCCATAAGTGGTCTTCCTAAGCATATAATGATGAGAATGAACTTTCGGCTTAGAGAAGTTACCATTGGGACAATCATAGCTTAGATGTCCCTTTGTTCCATATGAGTAGTGTTGACGGTCGATAACGTCAAGTTTTATTAGAACTTTAGACACAAAAGGATACATGAAAACATACTAGTCTAGGGTTTTAACTGAACAATTTCCATGAGTTTTGCATGTTCTGTATTTTCCAGGGGTTATTCTAGAAAAGCATAAAAGAGGGATTAAAGTGCATAATTATCACGAAACATAACCGCGAAGGAAACACCATCATCGGAACAATAGAAGCCTCTGGAACACACCCGAAGCGACCGGGGCCCGCACCCTGCCAGGGTGGGGCCGGCCGGCACTCCCCCGGCTAGGGTTCGGCCTCACCTTCTGGAGTCTTCTTCCGCCGCCTCTTAGGAGTCATCTCGGCCCTATGTTTAAGTCGGTTTGATCCTACGGCGCACGTTCATCCCACCGGGCTATAAATAAAGAGGCAGACCCCCTGGAGGCATCAATCAATCATTCATCGAAGGCAACAAGTCTTCAAGCCATCAAGAGCCTACTAGTTCATCAAGAGCCTTCTAGTTCATAGTTCTAGCCTAGTTAGACTAGAAAGTAGAGGAGATCTAGTTCTTCGGCGGGATCTGAAACCCCTGGCATCCGTATGGAGCCCAGAGTTCGGTATAGTTCTGGTTCTTTCTCTATTATTGTATTCTTCATTATGATTAGAAAAACATTGTTCTTAATAGTTCATATGTTCTTGGTTACATTAGTCTTTGTCTACTTTAATTATATGTCTAGTATAGTTGGTTTGATCTTATTGAATTCATGTAATTGCTCGTATAGCGTTTATCCAAACGATCATTGGGTAGATGATGAACAATGTGTAGACGTGGTGTCTAGATATTCCGTTTATCAGCGAGTGCACCCTGATGTGTCGGGTCGTGTGGTAGTTCGCGTAGTTGACAGCTACGTTGATTCCTCTGTAGTCCACCCCCCGGTATGTAGGCAAGCAGGCACGGTCGCGAAGTTGGGTGATGACTCTGTTTCACACCTTTCCTAGATGATGCCCTTTGCATGTGATCATGATATAGGACTAATCTAACAATGATTGCTAGATGTAATTGCACTAGTTAGAGTTATTTATTGACGTAGTTATAGAATTACCTTAGATATTAATTCCTTAGTTTATCCATTGGCTAGCTATTACTATGACTATAAAGTGCTCTAATGTTTATCTTTATTAATGATGCTTGATCATACTTATCACCTGTATTTATCCTTATTATTTGTGACCTCTACCTGTTATGAATTGAGTATATGACATCGGTAATTTCACTTATTCATTGTATATAGTTGTTATCAATATAATAGATTGTAGTTTAACCAAGTCCTTCCCAGTGGTATAAATATAAATCGACAACCTGGTAGAACTCCTAGGTAAAATGCTACAATGGTATAATTATCTGTCCATTTGCAGAATTGATCTTAGTTTATACTTATTTATATTTCTGCCTAGTCACATGGAATAATATATAAAACCTTTCTTTATTCTTAGCATATATAATTAGGATTGACAACCCAGTTCATGCTAAAGAATGTTGGTAATAGATAAGTGGCTTGTTGCTAATGACTAGTTAATTAATTACCATACATCTTCTAATCTCGTCTCTAATGCTAAAGGTTATAAAGTTATCTTTGGCGACGTTAGTAGATGTCAACAAGCATTTTTGGCGCCGCTACCGAGGAAGGCACATTAAACTTAGGAAATATTGATAACATATATGCATCATGGATAAGATTATATTACCGATTGATCTCTAACTCAAACAGGCACACCCCTGTTTTTTATCATTTACTTATCTTATGCAGGGTGATGAATGAATGGTTTTTCTCTTCCAAACAATTTCACTGACGATCCAGAGAAACTCCTAAGAAGAAAGAAGTTTGTAGAGGCGAGGAACAATTTCAAGCTATCATCAAGAACACATCGCTGCTCGAGCTAGTTCATCAAAGGAGCCAGCTCCAACATTAGAAGAAGTACACTTAGGAGAAGATTTATCTCCTGTGTTTGAAGACATGGCTGAGAAGACACTGCGCTAGTTCTCTGCCCCAACAACAGAAAACATCCGGACTGGACCAACAGTCAACACGGGGGAGAATAGATTCAAGCTCAAGCCTGGTCTTATCACCACGGTCAAGCGAGCCAGTTTTGTGGAAAAGCTCATGAAGATGCAAGTGCACACTTACAACACTTTTTAGAGATCTGCAGCACCTTCACGATCAGAGGAGTACCAAGAGATGCTATTTTACTCCGTCTTTTCCTATTTTCACTTTTGGGAAAGCTAAGCAGTGGTTCTACACCAACAAAGACAAGAACACTACATGGGACCGATGCTCAACTGCTTTCCTGGCAAAGTTCTATCTTAGAGGCAAAACAAATGCTTTGCGTGGGAAAATCTCAAGCTTTCAACAGCAATATGACGAATCCTTCACTGAAGCATGGGAGAGATTCTAAGATTACATTGAAGACTGTCCTCATCATGGGACAGAGGATTGGCTACTGATGCAGACCTTCTACCACGGGCTTATCTCAAGCACCCGTGAGTCTACAGATGCTGCAGCTGGAAGAGCTTTCCTGTCACTGAAGCTTCCAGAAGCTCAAGCACTTGTGGAGAAGATGGCCTCAAATCCGAGCTGTAATGAAGAACATACTCAACCTCGCAAGAGAGGAGGAGGAGGCATCCATCATCTGATGAAGACTGACATGGTCACGGCCAAGCTAGACCTCATCATGAAGAAACTCGACATAGAGAAGAAGGAAGTCATGCATATTGATGATTCCCGCATGACATGTGAAGAATGTCGGACATTCCGCTGTCAACTGCCTTACACTGCAAGAGGATGTGAACTTCATCAACAACAACACCTACTATCACCCTCAGCAAGGTCAAGGATGGAACTAGCCAAACCAAGGATGGAATCAGCAACCTCGACAAGGTAATTACCAAGGTAACAACCAAGGTAATAATTACAATAATTATAGTCTTCCACCTTTAAGAGATTTAGTTGCTGGTAAATCTAAATTGATAGATCAAATGTCTAGAAAGGTAGCCTCTAATGATAAAGCTTTAGAAAACATAAATACCAGAATGGATACCTGTAATACCTCTGGTATTACATTTAATTAATCTGCCATGTCATCATATTTAATTTAACTGCCTGCATGTGATTGTGCTTAGGGTCCCTAGAGTGATTTGATTCTGTTCATGATTGATTGACCAATTAAACCCCTTTGTGAGAATCAAAAATTAATTCAAAAAGGAAATTGCTATTAAGCCCTTATTTGATCCCAAAACCTAATTCAAAATATATAAGGAATATGAAGAAAGTGTCTTAATTAAAGTTGTAGATCTTTTAAAATGGAACAACTTTTATTTTTGGGGATTTTGAAGTTATGCACCTGGAAATTTGAATTAAACACAAAACAGTGACTTGAAATTCAAATTTTAAACTTCAATTTAAAAAATATCAAGAATCTGACTAAACACCTTTAATGAAAGTTGTAGGGCTCAGCAAGTTGATTAACTTCTATGTTTACAAATTTTTAACTTATATGGGAAATTTTGGTGAATTTCTGTGAATTGCAAATCAAATTTAAAAACCCATCTTACCCCCTTTGCTGTAGTTTTAAATTTTGGCCGAATTTGAATATGGTTCAAAAAGCAAAAATACTACATGAAATTTTCCACAACGTTTGTATCGGCCGTTTTCACTGATTTAAATCGTAGGGCATCATTTAAATTCAAATAGCTTTTGACCTAGAAAAGGAAGCTACAGTAGCTAGAGAGGGAGTCCCCTATAGTGGCGTCGTCCCCGTATGCGCGTGCGCGCGCTGGGCGCTGACCGCCGTCCGGCCGGCCAGGGCACGGACGCCGCCGTGTCGAGGTCGATTAGGGGGCCCCGGAACCGCTGCGTTCTTACCCCTCCACTTCCCCATCCTTGAAGAGCCACGAGCCTCCACGGGACGGTGAAATTCATCGTAACCAAGCCACCTTCACACTCTCCATCCCACAGCCAAATAGACAACTCCATTACGCATCGTTTGCCACTGCTTGTGCTAGCTATAGTGCACTGTGAGCTCCAGAACGCACGTCGTCGTCCCCAAGTCCAGTCGGTGTGCTGACGCGAGGCATCTCGCCGCGTCTGGTGCACATCGGTGACCCTCTTCTCTCCCAGGTTCATGTTTTGTGCTCTATATGATTTGCTGAGTCTCATATGTGCGTCAGTTCGCCGTTTGGTGCATAGGGTAGCCCGGAACGGGACTTCGCCGTCGTGCTCGTCCTGTCACCTTCGCCGCCGCCGTCACGACCACTCCTCTGTTTCACCTCGAGCCAATCCGAATCCACCAATCAAGTCACGGTGAGCTCCTAGTTCTCTTGCGCCCCCTAAACCCAAACGCTACCACTCTGTACTCATCGACGTACGGCACGCCGCCGTGGCCGAGCCGCCATGGGTCGTGTCGTGCTCGTCGCCGGTCTGCTTTTGTCGGTTTAAGTGCGTAGGAGTGTGGGCTGGGGTTCGAGCCGTACGTCGGAGGTCTCTCTCTCGCCGGAGGGGGTCGCCGGCGGTGAGTGGCCACGGTCGGGCCGCCGTGCCCCGTCGGTCTATGAGCGCGTGTGAGGGAGAGGGAAAGCCCTGGCAAGTGGGGCCCGTTTATTAGCGGCTCAGTGGGTGAGCTGCGGGAGGGCGTGGCCAAATGGGTCGGCCTGGTGGTTTTGGGCCGGCTCGGGCTGGTTTAGCTTTTCGATTTTTCTGGTGAATAATTAAATGCTTTTCCATTTCAATTTTCCAGTGAATAGTGCTATGCCTTACCATTTTTGTATGAATTAATCTACTGTAAGAAAAATTATGAAAATAAATATGTATGCTCTCTGATGTGTGTAGTATTTAATAAAAATATCAAACCTGGTATTTAGACATTTTCTGCAGTGGATAAAAATGTGTCTTTTAATTGAGAAATGAAACTTTAATGAATTTTAATAAATTCTCTGTTAGTCCAAAAATCATGAAATTTTAATTGGCACTGTTTTAGGGTGAAACCTATCTGTTGGTAGGGTTTGGGCTCATTTGGAAATGATTAGCTCTATGGAATAAATATTATTGTATTATTTTGATATGAGAATTAGTGGAAACCCTAGTATTTAGGTAATGTGTGATTTGGGATTGGTTGTTAGACCTTGGTCAAACACCCTGAAGACCAAGGGAAGGTTAGCCTAACACATTGTCAGGGTGTATCTGGTATGTTTGGTAAAACATAACTCTAGTCATTAACGACTGCGAAAATGGTCAATAAAAAGGAATTGTGGGACATGCCTACTTACTTGAGGTAGATTAGTTTGTAAGTTCATCGTGAGGGAAAGTTGTACTCAAGGTGGTTTAATGATTGTATTGTACTTTGCACATCATGACATCCGCATCATATTAAACATACATCATTGCATGCGTGTAGTGAACGATAACGAATAAGTCAAAGTCGAGGTTCCTGCTGCAAAGGTGGTTCCCGAGGAGACCCAGGGCTTTGATATTTGTGGCACTGACCCGGACCCGACACTCTACGCGATCCAAGGCAAGCCCCGGTGCATTTGCCCCTCCTTTTATTTAAAATGTTTTATCACTTGAGTTAATCTATTGCATTAGGTTAATAGGAGTTGAGTGATAACCTATTGATACATTACCTTTCCTTGACCACAAATTATACCCCAAAACCTGATTTAATTAAGTATTGAAAAATGCTTAGTCCTGTTCAATTGATTTAGATTTGCATAAAATGCTATTTTGAACTATGATGATATGCAAAGAATGAACCATTGAAAGGGAAGGGTATCGTCGTCATTATTGGCAGTGTACTTGGCCAGTCCATTGTCATCAATGGGGATGGGTTTTCCGGGTGGTGGTCATCTGTTTGGGTTGGAGTCCCAACTTATCGTCGCCAACGGAAAAGGAACGTGAAAACCGGGTGGTCACCAGTGTACTTGGGTTAGAGTCCCAATGCATGGTTTCCAGCGGAAAAGTATTAGGGACCATTCGTTGTCGGCCTGCTGTGATCGAGACTTTTTGCAACTAGCCACATACTCCGGAAAACCCTATCTCCGGTGGCTCTATTGCTCGAACCGACAACCATGCACTGGGAGTGGAGAGATGGCGAGAGTAGCGTGTACCCTCGTGGCCGTCGTGCCTGGAGACGAGAGGAGTACTGTGCTCTCGGGTGGCGCAGGACCGGTTCAGGGATAGAAAAGCCGTGGTAGATGGGGCTGGCATATGCAAGCTTAGGTGCTACATATGCAGTGTGGATAGGGATCCCCAGCTGGGTATTAATCGATTCGAATCGTCGTTGCTCCTCGGTTATGGAGACTTGATCCTCACACCTACATCGAAAAGTGGTTCGGAACTAGGATGTTTTTGAGAATGAATAAGTAATTGGATTTGAAAGTTATATGTGAAAGAATTGTGAATTATTGATATTGACTATTAATAATGTTGAGTAAAATATTGAAAACAGGATTAGTAATGCTTTTTTCGCAAAATACCTTTACTCTTGCTAAAGCCTTACCTTGACTTCCCTTAGCCTGCATTCCTGAGTCTCATTCCTTTTTCTTAGTAGGGCAAGTCATGCGGAGTACTGTCGGGCACCTGTCCAATTAAACTAGGTGAGCCTACATTCCTGAGTCTCAATTTTCTAAATCACATGGCCCACGGGCACCTGTCATCACCACTAATGACCTCTGACAGCTCGGGCCCGTGTTCTAGATGACCTAGACGGGCTCTGCCGGGCTACATAAGCATCCGTTATCTCCGACAGGATCCCATTGCGAAGCCATTACAGGATTACAACATTTCATAACAAAATACATCAGAGTAAAAGTGCGGAAGAGTAAATAGTACTTAATATTACAAACCAGTGTTCGAATGAAAATTAGGTGCAGTTATTACAGACCATAATTTAAAAGGGTAGCAGTAGCGGTAGAACCAACAGTACAATAGATAGATAAGTATTATACGAACCCTGCCCACGGGTTCAACCTTATTCTTCCTCACTCTCCTGGACGACAGTGACGCAGCTCAGAGCCAGATAGACTTCAGACTCCTGCTGACTACCTGCAACGGGGTTAACAAACCCTGAGTACATGGGGTACTCCGCAAGACTTACCCGACTAAGAGTGTAAAATTAGACTTAGGAATGCAAGCTGAGGGGAGTCATGGTAAGGCTTTAGCAAGAGTTCAAGAGTTTTGCGGAAAAACATTACTAGTCCTATCTCAATATTTTATTTCAATAATACTATTAATCATTACCATAATCCTAGTACTTTTCAATATTCATTATCATTCTTTCAATACATCTTTATTCATTTCAAAGCATCCTAGTTCCGAACCACTATTCACTGTAGTTGTGAGGATCAAGTCTCCATAACCGAGGAGCAACAACGATTCGAATCGATTAATACCCAGCTGGGGATCCATATCCACATTGCGTATGTAGCACTTAAGCTTGCATACGCCAACCCCACCTACCACGGCTTTTCATACCCCGGAACCGGTCCTGCGCCATCGAGAGCACAGTACTCCTATAGTCTCCAGGCACGACGGCCACGAGGGTACACGCTACTCTCGCCATCTCTCCCCTCCCAGTGCGTGGTTGTCGGTTCCAGCAGTAGAGCCACCGGAGTCAGAGGCTTTCCGTAGTATGTGGCTAGTTGCAAAGTCTTGATCACAGCAGGCCTGACAACGAACAGTCCCTAATATTTTTCCGTTAGAAACCATGCATTGGGACTCTAACCCAAGTACACTGGTAACTACCCGGTTTTCACATCCCTTTCCCGATGGCGACGAAAGTTGAGACTCTAACCCAAACAGTTGGCCAACCAAACGGGAAAACCCATCCCCGTTGATGACAATGAACTAGCTAGGAACACTGTCAACCAACAAGGACAAAACCAGTCCCATAAAGTGATTCATTTATTTTGTATCATCACAGTTGAAAATAGCATTTTTGCAAATCTAATCATTTAGCGTGACTAAGCATTTTTTAATACTTTAAATGAATCAGGTTCTCAGGTATTGATAAGTGCTCAAGGATGGTAATACATCAATTGGTTGTCAATCAACTCCTATTAACTTAATGCAATAGACTAACTCAAGTGACAAACATTTTAAAATAGCAAGGAGGGGCAAATGCACCGGGGCTTGCCTTGGATGGTGTAGAGTGTCGGATCCGGGTCGGTGCCACAAATATCAAAACCTTGCACAACTTCCTGAGCTGTCTCCTCAGATGCACCCTCAGACTTTACCTCCGGATTCTCGGTCACTACACGTTTGCAATGAATGAATGTATGAATGCGATGCGCATGAAATGACAGATGAAATTCAATAATAATTAAGGCACACACATGATCAAGACCTTACCATAGGCTAGCCATGATTACTCTAATTCACAATGCCCTAGGTCATAAAGGTGATTGACCTATAATCTCAAGCAATCCAAAAATCACACCAATCAATAATCATTTCATTCATATTCCTATTATTAATCATTTAAACCAATATATAATTTAATAAATATTTAAATATTTCCATTTAATGCCAAACTTCACCAACAGTTAGCTCTGGACCTAAAACAGTACCAATTAAATTTTCATGATTTTTGGACGTACAGGGAATTTATTAAAAATCATCAAAGTTCCCTTTATCATTTAATGTGCTGATTTTTAGTTAATACAGAAAGCATTCAAATCCTACATTCCATATTTTTATTAAATTCTACACATCACAGAGAGCATCCACAAATATTTCCATAATTTTTGGTGCAGTAGATTAATTCACACAAAAAGATTAAAACCCAACACTATTCACTTTAATTAAAAATGAAAAGCTCTGGTAAATCACTCGGGAAAATGAAAATGGCCATTCGGCCCATTAAAGTGAACAGGCCCAGCACGGCCCGGCCGCGCCTGCGCGCGCTCACCCGCGCCACACAGAGCCGCTGACGGGGCGGCTCCACCCGTCAGCCTCTATCCCTCGCTCTCTCCTCTTCCTCCCGGCTCCTGCGCGCGTGTGAGCACGGCGGCTCGCCGCCGGCGGCTCCTCCGGCGAGGGAAACACCACCGAACGACGAGCGAAGCCCTAATACACCACCCTAGAGACCCTAAACGGCTAGACCCGACCGGCGACGAGCTCGTCGGGCACCATGGCGGCTCGGCGGCGGCGGCAGGCCACACACCGGCGAGCACGAGACGGAAGAGACTAAACCAAAGGTGGAAAACGGTTCAGGGACTCACCACGACCCTAAACCAATAGTCGGTTGGGACGGAGACGGAACGGAGGAGTGGGCTTGACGACGAGCCGACCCGCAACGAAGAGCACCGGCGAGGACCCTCCCGTTCCGGTGATCCTAGAGCACCAAACGAGAAAACGCCGCGCGCATGAGCACACATATGGTACACACGAACTACAACACATGAGCCCAGGGCTAGAGCTTACCCGAACCTCCCTGAACGGCGCAACCGACGACCGGCGGCGCTCCGGCGGAAACCCGAGAACGCCAAAGCGTGCTCCAGCGACCCTTGTTCACCAAAGCTCGAGAACAGGGGCTCAAACAATGCGCGATGGAGTCGAGGAGTTGTCTACACGGCAAATTTGGCTGGGGTGACTTGACGGCGATAAATTTTGCCGAGAAACGACGGGCGGTCGCCGGAGTCCGAGCAGAAGAGAAAAAGGACCCGGGGGTGCTCGTCGGCTTTAAAGGGACGGAGGACGAGGGGATATGGTCGGGCTCGGTCCGGGGCCCCCTATCGGCTACTCGACAGCATCGCTCCCCGCCCACTTCGGCCGGACGGCGCCCGGCGCCGCGCGCGGCACGCGTGTACGACGGAGGAAGAAGAACAGGGGGACCCCCACCCCCTAGCTACAGAAGACCAGCCCCAAGTCAATGCTTATTTTGATTTGATTCACTCTAATCCAGCAGGAATCCGAGGAAGTGTTGAATATGAACATTGTAGAGAATTTTGTGTAGATCACTTTTGCTTTTGACAACAAATTCAAATTCGGTCAAAATTTCAAATTACAGAAAAGGGGGTAAAAGTAGGGTTTGAATTTCAAACTGAAATTTTAAAATTACTTTTGATTTTTCTCAACAACTTAAAAAATGGTCAACATGAAAGTTGTTCTAATCAGTGATCTTGATAACTTATATTAAGGGAGTTTTTGAAGATTCTCAATATTTTTGAAATTGAAGTTGCAAATATAAATACCAACATACTAATTTGAGTTTAATTTGAATTTTTATAATATAACTTCAAAATCTCCAAAAATAAAAGTTGTTTCATTTAAAAGTTCTACACCTTTCATTAAGACATTTTCCTCAGATTCATTATATATTTTGAATTGGGGTTTTAGGTCAACTCCAGGGTTTAATTTGATTTCTATTTAATTTTTATTTTTGATTTTTGATTGAGGACTTAATTACACAATCAATACTAGCTAAAATCAATTCACTCTAGGAGCCCTAAGCACAATCATAGGTAGATGCTTAAATGTAAACATGATGACATGGTAGGTTAATTAAGTTGTAATACCAGGGGTATTACAAGTACCCCCGTACTCAGGGTTTGTTAACCCCGTTGCAGGTAGTCAGCAGCAGGAGGTTTGTCTTGCCCCTTGCTGTGTGACCATCATCCAGGATAGCGAGGAAGAGTGAAGTGAACCCGTGGGCAGGGTTCGTGTTACCACCTATCTATTAATGTTATGTTGTTGTCCTACACCTACTGCTACTATTTTAATTATGGTCTGTAATAACTGCACTTGAATTCTATTTGGACAACCGGTTTGTAATCTAAGTACTATTTAATCTTTCGCACTTTTACTCTGATGTATTTTATTATAAAATATTGTAATTCTGTAATGGCTTCGCAATGGGATCCTGTCGGAGAAACGGGTGCTGATGTAACCCGGCAGATCCTCCTACATCATCTGGGACATGGGCCCGGCTGTCAGAGGACATTAGTGACAATGACAAGTGCCTGTGGGCCATGTGATTTAGGCGGTTCTGTTACAATACCTTTGCTTCTGCTATAAAGAATCAGCACAGCTTTAATAAAATGTTAGAATCACAATTAGCTCAGCTTGTTGCTGCTGTCCCTCCATTTAAGAAAGGTAAGATTCCGGGCCAGCCGAAAGATTTGGAAACTGCTAACCTTGTTGATATTCACAATGCAACACAATACAAAATTGAGCCTGCGGATATACAGTGGATAGATCACTCACTACCTGAGAAGATGGGAGACCCTGGAAGACCTGTCATTCCTATCTCCATAGGATGTCACAGCTTTCCAGAAGCTGTCTGCGATTTCGGCGCCAGTGTCAACATAATGCCTAAGGTAATCTATGAGAGAATATTAGGTGATCCTCTATTGTACACAGATGTGCGTTTGCAGCTTGCAAATCAGTCCATTTGCTACCCCGAGAGAGTACAAGAAGAAGCTGTTATTAGAGTAGGGCAATCATATGTCCCAATTAACTTTGTGATCATGGATACCGGAGGAGATGAGAAGGCACCCATTATCTTGGGGCAACCATTCTTATGCACAACCAAAGCCATCATCTATGCGGAACACACCAAGATTGTCCTCTCCGTCAAGGACAAGAAGGAGAGATTCTCGTTCAAGAATCGCATCCTGAAGGATCTAGCAGTCCCAAAGCAATTCCATCAACAAGAAGAGTAACAACAACAAGTGCCCAAGAAGAAGAACAATAGAAGATGGAGGAAGAATAAGCCCCGACATGTAGCTGAAGAAACCGCTCAACTAATCAATGCTATCAACACAGAAAATGATCATATGCTCCCGAAACCATTCCCGATAAAGAAAGGTGACCCAGGTGTACCAATCATTGACTGCACAATCAGAGAAATCACTTTTCCCGACACCGTCTGCGACACTGGATCAGACGTCAACGTAATGTCCAAAAACGTATATGATGAATTATTTGATGATTTACCATTATACCCAACATATATTCAGTTGCAGATGGCAGGACAATCCCTGAGATTCCCTGACGGCATAGTTAAGGACGTAATGGTAAGAATTCAAGATAAATATATACCCGCAGATTTTCTAGTTCTTGACATGCAGGAAGACAACGAATCGCCTATTCTTTTTGGAAGACCGTTCCTCTACACCGCCAATGCTATCATCTACATCGGGTCTGGACAGATCCACTTCAACCTACCCATTGAAAAGGTACGCTGTCAATTTAGAACACATCTTAACCATGAGCAGAACAAGAAGCAACGCAACAGGAGGAGACGCCAAGCCCACCGTCAGGCTGCCCAGCCTCACTGTGGATGGAAGGAGTTTTCTGGTAAGATTGTGAAGTATGAAGACTGCTGCAAGGAGCAAGAAGAAGCCGTACAAGCACCACGCTGGAGTGAGTGGGAAGCGGAAGCTGAGAGGATGGACCAGATTGCTAAAGCAGAGAAAGAGGAGATCCAGGCACAAGTAGAAGAATGGATGAAGAGAGATGAAGAATCAAGAGAAGCATACAAGGAAGAGCTGGAGTTAGAAAAGAGAGAAGCACAAGAGATAGAAAAGAGATGGAAAGAGAAAGAAGAAGCACCTACTACACCACCGCAAAATGGAGAATTGACTAAGGTAACGTTAGACGATGAACCTACTAAGTAAGTACTCTCCTCTATCTAAGTCCTGTTGGTAGACTTTAAATTCCGTACCCTAGCCATAAGGTCAGAATGGTAGTTATCTAATTAAGTTAGCATTCATTAGTAATTTTGCTTAGCACATTTATTAGCATAATCATCTTTGCATGTTAAAAATAAAACAACAAAAATATTTATTGTTTATTTACTGCATTATAAATATTAAAGCCCCATGTGAATAAACTTATGGTAACCCTATAGGCGTATTTACTGTGGTGGCATAAAAATAATAATAAAAATAACAATCTATATTTACTTTGTTGCATTATGAAAATCCTAAGCCCCATGGGAATGAATATTCCCTGTAGTGGCATAAAAAACATATATAGCATGCATACATTTTTTGATTGCTACATAAGAAACTTAGAAAAACCCCAAAAAGATAATCCTGTTAGAATCCTGCTAAAATCTATTAATTAAAAAATCAACTCAAAGGATAATCAAAGTACTCATTGGCTGACTGCTAACCCCTTGATAATTCGAGCCTCGAGTTTTGGTTTTCTTATTGGAGTATAACTATGCAAGAATAACATTATGACTAAGGAGAGAGTCTATTAGTGGCACTCACCAGGACTACTACTAGCTCACTCTGAGAAACATTTAAGCACCAAGTATTGCAAACATCAAGTTTGGGGGAGGTGCATCCCCTAGTTATCAGGTAATTATACCTATGCGCTTATTGAGTCTACTTTATATAAGCACAAGATACCAAAAATATGTGAACACATGAAGGTTCACCATATCATAGGAAAATCTAAAAATACTAAAAATATGTGGGCACATGAAGGTCCACACCTTTTACAAAGAAACCCAAAAATATGTGGGCACATGAAGGTCCACTCAGTTAGGAAGCTTCTGCTGAAAATATAAAATCAATCACTTACCATGGAGTGGTACTAAACCTAACCCCTCTCCATAAGATTTGGTATCTTTGTTGGCAATAGGGTTTCACAGAAAAAATACATGATCAAAAAGCTAGTCGACCCGACACCCTTACGCTGCCGAGACACCTGCTTCCAGAAGGATCACTCAATTTACAACATCAAAGACCCTGTCAAACGTCAAGCTTGGGGGAGGGCGCCCTCCATTTTAAGTCTAGCTAAGTATCGGTTTCCCACACTACTATTCTTATCATTATTACTATATCGCTTTTTCGCGTGAGTTAGCTAGTAAGATAAAATTTAGAAACCAAATAAATATTTAGCTATATATTAGAGTTTGTTTAGAGTCAGTCTAGGTTAGAACCAAATTAAAAATTGATGAACACTAAAATTTTATTTTGGAGATGATGAATAGTTGCTCTGCCATAATTCATTTCAAGTGTATAGTTGTCAACCTTAGATTCTCCTGAGTTTTGGATACTACTGTTTTAATCTGAGAATTTACTCTGAACCTGAAACTTGTGGATGCATTGCTCGAGCTAAGTTTAGGCAATTGGTTAATATGATTCATGAAGGTTGAGCTACTATTTACCTTATTCCTAGCATTACTAAGTTCTGGAGATTTATTTTTAGAAACTTAAAATCTACATGGTGAGCTCTTGTATGACAAAATGTGAATTCCTACCAAAGCCATACATTATACATTTAGAGATAGGAAACTTTTGCACATTCATGCTGCTTGCTTTGCATTGAGTTTAGTCAACCTTTGTTGAATACCATATGAGAGTCTTGTCATGCTTTTAAAACCAAGATCACGTACACACTTCAGCACATATGCATTATTCCTACCCTAGGAGTAATCGCAACCATTTTCACTTTCATCTATGTTCATCATAAAAATATTTTCTCCTGCACTGAGAGTGAACACCAAAAATATATAAACCCCATAGGATAGCCCTTTTATAAATGCTCTAAGTTTTCACTATTGTTATCTCTCCAAATCATTTATTGGATGCATGTGGCTATGCAAAAGTGTGAAAATAAAAGGGAGTAAAAGATGGACAAGTGTCCCAGCATTAAAACAGTGGGTACTAGATGCCCGCCTCCCGAATGAAAAAAGAGAGAGAGAAAGAGAAAGAATAAAGATAGCCCATGTTTTCCTACAAGTTCCAAGAGAGATCTATTTCTAAAGAGAGCATAAGTAGAATTAGGATTAACCACCTTATATACACCTATCCACCATATTCCATACACATGCACATCTTGATTTGATTGTATGCCTCGATTCTCTGTGGATCCATTGTTTGACTTTACAACATATGAATTGCAAGTATACTTAAACCTTGTTTTTTGCCACTCCTATGAGCTCCACTATAATATTGAGTTATAGGAATGCATAACATTAATGCCTTAAGTGAGATCCACAAATACCACATATTGAGGGACTTGAGGTGTCATACAATTAAGCTCTGAATTTTATTTCAAAAACTTGCAAAACTCTGGAATACTGGTACTGTGAAGAATTTGCGACATAGTGCTTGACTTAATTGTTCTATCTTTCAATTGCTCAAGACTTATGCGAGGGTTGTAAAGCTCCATAGTTAAAGGTAAAATGAGTAAGTCTAAAGGTTAGAGCAGTTATTGTCTAATCTGAAGGAGAATTTCTGTTTGAAAACATGTGTACTTGGAAAGAATGAAAGCATTGTAGTAACTCCTGATCCAAATACATTAGTAATTAGGCTTAGTTTGTTTCTCAAGGGACTGGCAAAAAGGTAACCTTGGGGGAGTTGTTGACGGTCGATAACGTCAAGTTTTATTAGAACTTTAGACACAAAAGGATACATGAAAACATACTAGTCTAGGGTTTTAACTGACAATTTCCACGAGTTTTGCATGTTCTGTATTTTTCAGGGGTTATTCCAGAAAAGCATAAAAGAGGGATTAAAGTGCATAATTATCACGAAACGTAACCGCGAAGGAAACATCATCATCGGAACAATAGAAGCCTCTGGAACACACCCGAAGCGACCGGGGCCCGCACCCTGCCAGGGTGGGGCCGGCCGCGCCCCCCGGCTAGGGTTCGGCCTCGCCTTCTGGAGTCTTCTTCCGCCGCCTCTTAGGAGTTATTTCGGCCCTATGTTTAAGTCGGTTTGATCCTACGGCGCACGTTCATCCCACCGGGCTATAAATAAAGAGGCAGACCCCTTGGAGGCATCAATCAATCATTCATCGAAGGCAACAAGTCTTCAAGCCATCAAGAGCCTACTAGTTCATCAAGAGCCTTCTAGTTCATAGTTCTAGCCTAGTTAGATTAGAGAGTAGAGGAGATCTAGTTCTTCAGCGGGATCTGAAACCCCGGCATCCGTATGGAGCGCAGAGTTCGATATAGTTCTGGTTCTTTCTCTATTATTGTATTCTTCATTATGATTAGAAAAATATTGTTCTTAATAGTTCATATGTTCTTGGTTACATTAGTCTTTGTCTACTTTAATTATATGTCTAGTATAGTTCGTTTGATCTTATTGAATTCATGTAATTGCTCGTATAGCATTTATCCAAACGATCATTGGGTAGATGATGAACAATGTGTAGACGTGGTGTCTAGATATTCCGTTTATCTGCGAGTGCACCCTGATGTGCCGGGTCGTGTGGTAGTTCGCGTAGGTGACAGCTACGTTGATTCCTCTGTAGTCCACACCCCGTATGTAGGCAAGCAGGCACGGTCGCGAAGTTGGGTGATGACTCTGTTTCACACCTTTTCTAGATGATGCCCTTTGCATATGATCATGATATAGGACTAATCTGACAATGATTGCTAGATGTAATTGCACTAGTTAGAATTATTCATTGACGTAGTTATAGAATTACCTTAGATATTAATTCCTTAGTTTATCCATTGGCTAGCTATTACTATGACTATAAAGTGCTCTGATGTTTATCTTTATTAATGATGCTTGATCATACTTATCACCTTTATTTATCCTTATTATCTTGTGACCTCTACCTGTTATGAGTAGAGTATATGACATCGGTAATTTCACTTATTCATTGTATATAGTTGTTATCAATATAATAGATTATAGTTTAACCAAGTCCTTCCCAGTGGTATAAATATAAATCGACAACCTGGTAGAACTCTTAGGTAAAATGCTATAATGGTATAATTATCTGTCCATTTGCAGAATTGTTTTTAGTTTATATTTATTTATATTTCTGCCTAGTCACATGGAATAATATATAAAACCTTTATTTATTCTTAGCATATATAATTAGGATTAACAACCCAGTTCATGCTAAAAAATATTGGTAATAGATAAGTGGCTAGTTGCTAATGATCAACTAATTAATTACCATACATTTTCTAATCTCATCAATAGTGCTAAAGGTTATAAAGTTATATTTGGCGACGTTAGTAGATGTCAACAAGTAGCATATGCGTCCTTTGTTTGCCTTGAACTTGTTTTGCTTGTTAGGACAAGAATCAATCAAGTGTCCCACTTCGTTGCACCCATAGCACCTTCTAGTTGTCATTTGAGCCTTCTTTGTTACTTCTTTGAATATGGGGCAATTCTTGTTAGGATGGCCAGATGTATTGCATTTCATACAAGTGCTAGGGCCATCCTTCTTCACTTTATTTGCCAACTTAGAAGCAGCTCTTTTATCCGCCACTTCACACTTGTCGGCCCAACTCTTGTGAGGACATGCTGCACTCATATGTCCATACACACCGCAACCATAGCATAACCTTTTTCCATGTTTCTTGCTCTTGGTTCACTTGTTCTTCAAAGATTCATGATTGTTTTGTTGGGATTTGGGGGAGGCAAGGTTTGAACCCTTCTCAAGCTTCTTCACCATGTTATCACGGTTATCTTGAGAAGGTTTTGCTTTCTCCTCTCCCTTCAAACCAATCAACTCTTTTCTCAATTTTTCGACTTCTTCAACAAGCTTTGCATTTTCTATAAGGGATTGCTCAATCGAAGATTGGCTTATTTGAGAGACACACTCATTTGTATCAACATGGTTTAATTGAAATGGTGCACTAATGAGTGTAGGAGTGTAAGGTTGGAAAGATTTTACCATGGTTATCACAACCTCATGTGCTATTTCAAGCATAGCATGTGATTCTACTAACTTCTCATATGAGCACTTGAGATGAGTGTGTTCGGCTTGTAGAAAGTCGTGCTCAAATGAGAGGTCACTTAACTTTGCTTTGAGCCTATAGTTCTCCTTTTCTAGTAGCTCAACATTGGAAGAGGAGTTAGTAACCAAAGCATGCTCAATTGACAATTTTTCATACCTCTCATTTAGAGCTTTTAGTTTTTCCAACTTGGAGATGAGGAACTTTTCTTGATTTTGAAGGGTTTGCTCTTGTTCCTCATTCTCCTTCTCTAACTCATCATTTTCCTTCAATAACTTGATGAACATGAGCTTGTCTTCGTTGCTAAGATAGTCAAGGGAGTCATCATCTTCAACATCAACATCACTCTCATCTTGACTATTGCCTTGTGCCTTCTCCTTTACTCCACCAAGAATCTTTTCTAAATTTCTCTTGGTTGTTTTCTTCTTGTTCTTCTTGGCCATAAGACACAAATGATGAGTGTCATGAGATATTAAAATTGACTCATCACTTGGTCTCCAGCGAGCTTGAGCATCAACGCAATCAGTTGCTGGCTCCCTGTCTGTCTTGGTGATACCGGACACGTCCGGTATTCACTGACAGAGCACAGAGAAGCAGCAGCTTGCACTTCTTGTTCTTGCTCAGCTTCCTTGAGGTTTCTTGAGGCTTCTTCACTACTTGAGGATGCAATGGACATGGTTTCCATTTCTTCTTGATCAATTGCATCATCACATTTGGATTTACCAAATAACTCAATGAGTTTGGTCCAAATGAGATGAGCACTCTCCGTAGGTGGTTGTTTATTGTAGATTGCCTCCTCTAGAACCTCTGCACTCAATGTATCTAAAATGATAAGAACGGCTTGAGCATTGAGTTGGACGCATATCTCTTCCTCTTTTGTCAAATTCTTATAGTTGCTCCAATCAACTATAGAAAGAGATAAGCTTCCAACTACAATGTGCTCAACAAGAGGACTAATAGTCCGAAATGCATTGAGTACATATGACGACCAAGATAGAAAGTTTGAACCATCATTTTGGAGAAGCACTGGCTCCATCTCCATAGCCGGAGCCATCCTTTCTCACAAGCGGTGAAGCTTAAATGTGAGTCCAACCTCCGATACCAATTGAAAAGACCTAGGATGTCGCCTAGAGAGGGGTGAATAAGCGTTTCTGAAAATTTACACTTTCAAATGCGGAAGCGATTAGAACCGGAGTTTCTATTTACATAGAAACTCCTCACAATGAAACAAACTCCCCCGAAGGAGTAAACGGAGAATATAAACAGTAAACAAAACACCTAGGAGCCTAAACCCTGCACCACAAGTGATTAGAACAAATAGCACACTTTTCTGCACAGAAAACTAATACCGGACGTGTCTGGTATACTCGGGCTAGCAAGTTTTGTTCCAAAACTTCTGCACTTCTTCTCCAACCTGTCGCACAAGCTTCTAGTGGTATAGATAAGTGTGTAGAACTTGCACAACCACTTGCACAACGGAGATGAATACAAATATCAAAAGATATGCGAATGAGACACGATATTTGTTTTACCGAAGTTTGGCACCCCCTCGGGTCCTAATCTCCGTTGAGCCGGCTGCGAGCAACCATAAGGGTTAGCTCTAGAGGACACCACAGGTCAACTCTAGCCCCGCTATGCTCCTTTCACTAGGTGATCTCTTTTGCGGTGAGATCGAACCGTTACAAACTTTCCAAGCCACACCACAAGATCTTGGGTGCTCTCCGACGATTCCTAACCGTCTAGGACTGAAGAGTCCAAGAGTAACAAATGCGAACCACGAGATCGACGATTTGCACAAGTGCTCAAGTGATGGCTTGCTCTCTATTTTGAATTCTCTCTAAACCCACAAATGGATTTGGCACTTAGGATCAATCACTCACTTAGAGAGGGTTAGAGAGTGTTGCTAGAGCTCAGAGAAAGTCAGGGAAGTCAGTAGAATCAGCAGCCTCCAAAGGTGGAGGCTTGGGGCCTTTTAAAAGCCACTCCCCGAAACTAGGCGTTAATTAGCCGTTGGCATACCGGACACGTCCGGTATTGCCCCAACGGTCACCTGTCAGAGCTCAGATCTCCCTCGGAACATCCGACCTAAGTCGGTACTTCCGACCAACACCGGAACTTCCGACAAATGAACAACCCGAAACAGAGGTGAAACTTGCTAAGCCAGCCAATACACGGACGCGTCCGGTATGCTCAGCCTGAGAGCTCTTAACTAGTTGAAGTGCCCTACCTCTCTCATATCTCACTTGGGTTGGTTTGAGCAACTATGTATCACCATCTATCATCATGATGCATCCCTCTTAATAGTACGGCTTTCCTATCAACTCAAATTTAAATGTAAAATGAATTTAAACCTTGGGAGTTGATCTTCAAGTGAACCAAGCCGTTTTTCTTCAACCTTGTAACAATGGGATGTCATGAGTAATTTTGAAATCCGTCTTGAGCAATAACCATCTTGAGCATGTAACTTGATTGCAACATTTGATTTGTGGGATGATCTCAATGCATCAAGTCACTTTGATTGCTTCTTCTCGAATAAGCAAATTTGATTCTCCACCACGTCATGTCCTTCATGCTTGATTAGTCCATCGACTAAATGTAAGTACTTCTCTTCTTCACCCTACCTAGATTCTTCGGCCGCCAAGCCCTTACTTGCCCTTCACCCTTGCTTAGTACCTCAAAGACTTTTCCTTACTATCTTCACCAACTCAAGCACTTTAGTCACAACTAGCTTTGAATCATCCATTCAAATGTGTTGTCATCTTCACTTTGATTGTTTTGATTCCAAGTGAATCAATGATACCTCATAATAAATGAGCCTTTACAATAACCTCATTTTCATTGTTGTCTTGCGTTTGAACTTGATCGAAACATACAACAACCCATCATTTTAGCTCTAAATAGCATTTCAAGTACAAATGAGATAAACCATTCCATGTTTCACACTTAACACACGGGTTAGTCCTTTAATCAACATTATCATCAATTCATTCAAAACCCACCAAAGGGCTAGATGCACTTTCAAGGGCTCCTTCAAGATTAATGTTGGTGTGGCCTTTAATCAGCTATCTGGAGATGTTGCGGTGGGAGTCGTGATCCGTGATTGGCAGGGATCTTTGAAACTAACTGCCTGGCGCGCCTTATCTCATTGCAGGGATGCAAAGGAAGCCGAAGCTGTTGCTTGTCTCGAGGGTATCCATTTGGCAATGAGATGGCCGGAAACACCAATGGTTCTAGAATCTGATTGCCAATCGGTGGTCACCAAGTTCCACACAGAGAAACATGATCATTCAGCGTTGTGGCAAGTTTTGTCAGAGATGCATGAAGCTAGCAGCCAGTTATGTAATTTGGAGTTAGTGAAGATTAGTAGAGTCCAGAATTTTGTGGCGCATGAGTTGGCGCATTTTGCAGCTAGTTCTAGAGAGAATCAGTGTTTTTTTAGCTTGCTTTCCAGAGTGGGTTGTGTCCCTCTCTTGTAAAGATGTTACTTAATTTTTTATATAGTGTTTTTCCTTCGAAAAAAAAGAACTTGCCTTTTATTTTAATGAAAATTAGGTTGGGGCCTACCTTCTGACTTCATCAAGAAAAATATCCATGCTTAGTCGGCCGTACTTTCCCATTCCTCTGTATACGTTCACGTTCCTTTTGCCATCAAATCTATAGCATTATTAAATGAGACATTTTTTTACCTAGAATCAATGGGTTTGGTTGAAAAGTTTTATTTTTTGGATGCAAAGTTAGCTAAAATCCAAACAACTACTTTAAAAAAAATCAATTCATTTTTTAAGTTTGGAGCGGGCATGGGAGTTGAAACTTGAAACCATGGTAAATTAATATTTTAGATTCCTGCTTGTTTGAAACAATATAGTCATGGCCGTGAGTGTGATTGCTCTTGATGAATAGGGGCTCAAGGGTCGTGCTAATACAAACCAGCCAAGGTATCTACTTTGGAAATGCAGGTCATGAAAGAGCACCACCCTTCACGGAGGAACCAACAATGAAGCAAAGACACACGACACCACCCTCATTCCAGCACCCAGCAAGCCTTTCAGGAACAAGATGCTACACTGATACTCCTACATCATTACAGCTTGACAGCAGCAGCAACACAAGGCAGGCTTCAGCTGGAATCCTCATCCTACATCAGCTGGAATCATCGAACTTGGCCCTAGCTTCCCTCTGCACTCTGCAGACTCTTGTAATGGCAGAGGCAGAAGCTTTGGTTGCAGAGAGACTTGGCCCCGTTTAGATGCTAGTTGCAGTTGTAATTCTGCACTGTAGCACGTTCGTTTGTATTTGATAACTTTTGTCCAATCATGGCCCAAGTAGGCTTAAAAGATTCGTCTCGTGATGTACATGCAAAAAGTACAAACATGCAAACATTTCGTCTACATTTAATGCTCCATGCATATGCCGCAACGTTGATGTGACTAGTTGCAATTGCAATTTGCAGTGGATCTAAACAGGGCCTAAACACTACCTCATACAACTTCTTCACAGGTAACCCGATCATGGCAAACACTTCTGCCGCTCCACTGATCCTTCCAATCCACCTCAATGGAACATCAAAAGCATCACGGCTACCTTCTTGCAAGCTATGAAGGATTCCGGATTCAAAAGGTTCACAAAACCCCAAGGTCAATGAACTCCACGGCCAATGCTTAGCTCATCATGTTTTTAATTCCAATTGCATGTCCATTATGTTCTCTAGTAATGCTGCCCATCATAGCCATGTACGTTGTTAAATTAATACAATATATATGCCAGTTATCATAAAGGAAAATTTGCCGCTGGACAATCCACTTATGCGAAATTGGCCGTGAGACATTGAAATATTTTTTCTTTGCTGTGGGACACTAATTTCTTTGTTATAGGACACCATCCAATATACCTAGCGCAAAGAAAAAAAAAGTACAGTGTCCTACAACCAATTTTAGATAAGTGGATTGTCATGTACCAAAATTTCAACAAGGCAACATGCCGAGAGCATCAGATTTGCCCTCTTCTCCCCCAACCACCCACCCCCCCACCACACACAGACACACACACAGGATGCTATAAGATAAATACAGACATGAACATGGTTCAAGGTAGTTTCCTGGTGCATAGAAATGGGGCAGAGCTTCACAGCATCAAATGCATAATCTTGCCATAAACCTAAATCTCCATCTAAACCAATAAAAACAAAATGGGAGCAGACCACTAAAAGCCATCAGCAATAACTGACCACGATTCTACTCTAACTCCATCCGAACATCAAAAGAACTGAGCCGTCAGAAATACTGTAGTATCCACATGAGTACATGACATGACCACAACTGTAAAGCAACCAAATGATCACATTTACAATGAACCACATATCCATCCAAAACTTTAACGGTACAGCTGGTGATGACACGATCAAGACAACAACATTTATGCGTTCAACTAGTACAATCTGAATGAATCAGGATCGCAAAGAGCGACCAAGAGAGGAAGAGGATAACGGCTTCTAGTTTACGAAAAAACCTAAGTTCAGCCTGCCCTTGAGTCACAGAGCTAACTAACAGAGCACACATTACAGCAGGATGGTGCTCTGCACAACTAAGCAAACATCCTAGCAGGCTGCCACTCAGCAGAACTTCCAGTGATTGTTGCAGTTCACACATGTGACGAATGTCGTCATCGGTTCGTCAGCACTCCGAGTCTGCAGCTGATAGTAAGTTGTCTCCCGCTTGCCACATCTGCCACATTTGAACTGATCCGTGGTTGCCTTTGGTGCTGCTCCCCGCTCACATTCAAACAGAGCCTTCTCCTTGATTTGCAAATTCTCTTGCTTCCTTGCATCACTAGCCATCTCATCAGGGGATATGTCTGGAAGCGCCTGTGGCGTCACTTCACCAATGAGAACCCTTCTCCGAAAATCAGTGTTGTTTTCAGCCCTCAGGTTGAACATGATTGACCTGTATTTTGTCTTGTGAGCCCCAGTGGAACGTCCAAGCCTCTCAAACAGTGCAGACTCTACTGTCACAGCAACTCTGAATGGGTCGCATGCATCAACTTCATCCAAGATGTTTCTCACTTCATCTCGGTCATCATTACTAGTCTCTTTGGAAACCTTTGCAAAGGCCTCAGCAAGTAGTTCCCGGATTTTATCTCGGGCATTATCATTGCATTTGACAAGAGATGTAAGCTTTGGGGGACCATTGGGGACAGACGCTGGCTTCTTTGCATCAGGAGTTCTACTGACTTCTTTGGATACCTTTTCGACCTTCACAGATTGAGCTCTGGAACCATTACTAGCAGTCTTCTCAACTTTGACATTGACAGGCTTCTGACCCCTAACATCCACATCTCTTTTCTCAACCTTCATGCTTGGTGATGCAGAATTATTTTCAACCTTGATGGGCCTCACCTTCTCAACCTTTCCTGAAGAGTCACTTGACCTTTCATTCTCTGAGCCACCATTTTTCTTTCCTGACTCTTCAAGGACAACCTTTTTCCAGTACCCAAAAAGGTCTGCAGCGACTGCCTGAATTCTTGAGTGAGGGTGCTTAGTAAGGGGTCGAAGACGTTTGCCAACCTGACAAAAAAAATATAGCATGTAAGGACTGCAACCTAATAAGCGGCAAAAAAACAAACTGGAACCAATACATGAATGTTCTTATCACTTAAAAAAAATACAAGAATATTTTAAAAAACAGTAAATAGGCCAAAATAGGAAGCAAAAGTTTGACAACTGAGTATTAAGCTGATACGTTTTATGTGGCAACCTTGCTTTTCTAATGAATTTCGTTAGAAATGGATCGAGTTCTAGCCGCCAGAATATCTATAGGCCTTATTGATTTGTTTGGGTGGGGGGGCGGGGGGCAAGATTGAATGCTGTGTAATAATATTTGCATTGGGAAAAAATAATGAAGTTTAAACTGAGTAACTGGGTTCCTAAATCAGATGTACTCACTCCATGATGTAAATAGAAGTCGTTTTAGAAAAGGTCTTAGTCAAACATTGGGAATATAAATCATGAATAACTTTTAAATTATTGAGTTTGGAAATATGAAAACTATATAAATATATTCGTCTTCAAATATACTTTCATAAAAGTATACATATATCACTTTTCAATAAATATTTTTATAGAAATATGAAATCAAAGTCATGCTTTGGAGACCGTGTCGTTATCCTAAACAACTTCAATTTACAACATGGAGGGAGTAACTATATACTGTAAAAAGAACCATATTATGCACATTGAAACGTTCGTGTTCCGCAAAGTTTCCCAAAAAATCCGCAAACGACAAAACAGAGGTAACTATATACTGTAAAAAGAACCATATTAGGCACAATGAAACGTTCGTGCTCCGCAAGCTTTCCCGGAAAAAAATCCGAAAACGGACAAAACAACTAGATTCCAGTAACTTCTTTTATCTGAAAATCATTACAACTAGATTCCACAAAATCGGCAAACAGCAAAATAACCGTTTGCCTCGCCTTCTTTCCCACCAAATCAGAATCATGTACACAGAGTGAATCAAATACAAGCCATTGTGCATAGTTCATGTCCAACAATGGATTGACTATGATATTGAATGACATATCCTAAACTAAAGTGGTGCCTGGAACGCCACTAATCCACTACTGTGAATAGCAGTCAAGATTAAACCAATACCAAAAATGTGACGAAGTTTCCATATGGACCACATCAGAGTTCAGCAAATTCAGGCAAACCTCAACACAACACATACCCCTGCCTACAAACATCCCTAAGACTGGAAGTCCTCTAACAAAAACATCAAAATGTACAGAAAATGATAATATATCATACATACCTATCCACCTTAAATAGGGACAGGAACCCACTAGATCTAATTCCAAACGAAGGCCCTGTTCTTCGCGTCTCCCCGGCGTCGTATGAAACAGAGAAAGGGGGGAACTGGCCGTCGATTCGACGAGGCATATCTGAAGGAAACCCAAATTCAATGCGACAAGACCCATATCTCTCACGGTGAGATTGCGGCCGGCGCACGCATCCGCCGGGAACGACAAAGACGCGAGTGGATTTCTCCGCCACCAAAACAATCAATCCAATCGAGGCCGTCGGCGACTGACCTGCGTCGAGACGAGGATGTCCGTATTGACGCGTATGTCACGCAGCCGCCGCAGCGCGTCGAGGCAGCGGCCGGCCTCCGGCGAGTCGCCCTCCCCTGTCGTAGCGTCAGCCGCCTTCTTGGCCGCATCGAACGTCTCCAGCAGCTCCCTCTCCATGGCTTCGGCGTCGGGGGCGGCACAGCCTGGCCGACCAGGCCGGATCAAAACCCTAGCTCCGCGCCGCCGTTCCTCCCGCTCGCTATCCTGTTTGTGGCGTCGAGTGGCGTGGAGGCGGAGGAAGGAGGAGAGAGAAAAGAGGTTGGACCTGGCGGAGGGGTGGCCTTTATAGCGGGGAAGCTGCTCACGGCTGTCAGAGCCCGCCGTTGATTCGGAGACGGATTGTTCTGGAACGACACCGATCGGACGGCCCAGGACGTGACACGTGGCCGAGAAGTTGCTGGAAACCAAGGCTCTCCTGCTGCAGTCCTAAAGACGTGACAGTTGAACTGGTAGCCTCACGCATTTGTCCCAGATTTGTTGGTGCGTGATTTTCCCAGTTCGCGTAAAAGTTTGCTGCCACACCGCTCGACAGAAGACGGCTACAAGCCTAGTAAGTACGTACTAGGAACTGTAGTCTACTGTACACTCGTAAGTCGTAATCAGTGACGTCACTCGTTTCCGCAATTGGAATGAAAGGAGAAAGGTGCCCCCACACTGCTAAAAGTACACCACACTGCTAAAAGTACACCTCTTTGGTCATGCTCACAAGATCTGTGTCTCCTGGATACAAAAAGAGAAGAAAGGACAAAGTAAACCTAATCCGAATTTAGCATGCTCGCGCCATTGCAGGACCTCAGCAAATGCATGAGCCTGAAGAGGAGACTTGGGAACTGCTACCGGTACTGTTGTAGCCTATAGCCAGCTTGAACTTTGGGCATTGCTCGGGACCAGACCAGAAGGCCCATGGCCATCATCAACCTTTGCCAAGGAACGGTATTGCAGCTTCACACTCTCTGCGTTGTCTGAAGTCTTCACAACATACCTGTTATAAGCGAGACCATGAAAACAAGATACAGGTTTTTCCAGTAGTGAGATAAGCGTTGTGCTTGATTCAGGGAAGGTCGGTTAGGACTTAGGATGTGATCATTCTAACCATCCATTTAAGCACTGCGCTGTCACAACCGCTTGACGTCCCACAAACCGCTCCGGGGTCCTCTTGTTTCCCTGAAAAGGTACATTTCACGCACTAGTTGTTGCAGAAATCACAACACAGAGTGAATGAAAGCCACCGCTTACTTGTCTTGCTGATAAAATACCTTGATTATGACCCGGTCGAAGACAGCAAAAGGAAACTGCACACCTTTACCTCTACTAGCAAGTTCAGTTCGACTTGGATCATCGTCGCCACATTTATCCTCACATAGGGTAGAATGGATTTAAGAACATGCAACGAATATAGCTGCCGGATTCGAAGGGTGACTGGTAAGCTGGAAAATGGTGTATACCAGTTCAAGGCGCTCTCTTTTTCTTTTCAATGACTTTGCTGAATCTTCTTCACGTTTGAATGCCTGAACTGCAAGGCGAAGAGCTGAAAACATACCCAAAAGACAAACTGATGAAATGGAAGCTACAAAGTACTACCAGTTATATATGGATTGCATTTTGATTCTACGAAAAAGCTAAGAAAAGAATCACATGGGATGTCAGGTATACATGAAAGCTACAAAATACCTGGTAAATAATTGATTGCATTCAAGAATTCTAAAAAATTAACCTTAACTACAATTAACCAGGAGAGTTTACAGGAAGACATATTGCGCTAGTAGTAGGACATAGATGTTAGGGCGGGCAGGCATTAGTATTGACAAATAATTACTCAATCCATGGATAGTAATATTAAAGTTATACATATATTATTAATCTCTGATCCAGTTCCTTGACTATCAAAAGGTAAAAATAGTTGGTGCCACAGCTAAAGAGATTTATATGGAGAATGCATAGTATGACATTTACTAAATATTAAGTATGAACAACCAAGCTAGTTGATACAAGAGAATGGACTGTAACATATCTTAGTTGATACTTCTCAGTTTAAATCCATACCCAAGTTTGGTCGAATGGAGGCCTCAGTAATTGGAAGGCCACATTTACCACAACCTTTCTGCACAAAAGGGAATAGAGAATGTTATAGTGTTATATGTTATGTCACTTTCACGTTCACTTGAAATTCCATAGAAGTAATTTTTTTTCTTTACCAACCAGCTATACAGCTGTGCGCCTATTGCAAACATATCTTCTTTATCATTAGACTTCCTTTTCTTTTTATTACTTTTAGGTTGTTTCACCTTTTCGCTTTGATTTTCATTCGTCTGTTACAATTGTGTTAGCCATGATTTGTTAGGGTTTCCAGTTTCCAGGACTATTCAGTATTCTTCCAAATTGGAACTTGCATGATGTGTAATGTGTGACAGCAACGAATTAATGATTAAAAAACATTTGCTTTAATATCATCTGCCCCCTTTTATAGAGATTTATACTGAAATGAACAGAAACACATTGCATTGGAAACTTCCTATCATAGAAGCTCCTGAAATACATTGCTATTACTCTAAAGAAAATTAGCAGAGATATCCTGTGCATTATTGGGTATAGGTCAAATCAGAGGTTAATAAACAACGCCCAGAAGGAAAAGCACTAAAATTCAAAGCAAATTTGTGATTTTTTTAATATAGCAAACTTGGGCTAAGGAAATCTTCACAGTTAACACTAACAAACCCACAGGAGTAGGTACAAGCAGGATAAAGAAAATACAAGTTACATTTTAATGTATTAGTTTCTAGGGACAAAAGTTTGGAAGGTATCAGGGTGGTGAAGGTTCTTTTGACATACCAATCTGTGGACATGCTGCATTCCACTACTTCCGTATGAATGGCCACATGATAAGATCATTGCATCATCCATGAGAATACCTCTGCAAGATGCCAGGAGATAAATGGAATGAGATTTCTAAAAGAACCTTTTTAGTAAGAATTAATATTACTGTAAGGAAATCTTTTGCAATGAGTCCTGACAAAATGCAGTGCTAAACATGACCAATGATCATTTAAGGCCGGAGGCAAAAACTAGCATATATCAAACAAATGAATGGGCACCAACTAGTCCCATGAACATAGTTCAACCACTATAAATTATCATCGTTTATCAGTAAATAGCATTATCATTCAAGAGGTAGACTGGTAGTATATACTTGATATTAGCACTGTAGAAGTCTCAAATATATAATATTCTGTGACTACATACAGTGTGGATCAAGAAAGATAAAGGGGCATGTTATCTCTACTACAAACAACTAATTTATCATAAATAACTAAATTATCAAGAAAACAACAGTCATGTTCAGGTACCCACGTCAAAGGATCAGAGAGGTGCGCTCTCAGCAGGTCCCAATAGTTAGATGCAGGACCACCCTCTCTTCTTCCAACAACTCCATACCCATTCTCCGCCCTCATATCTCTGGGGATGGTACCAAGATCATCCCCTCCTGGTGATGCAAGCCCAAATTGGTGCCACTGCTGCCCCTCTTGGATGGACCTCACTCCAATTTCCCCATTCATCTCAGTGCGTCCAATACCTGATGCACGATCAGCAAGCAGCAATGATCACCTTCATCCAGATACAAAAGCATCTAAAATCCCAACTGGTATATAGAGGAAATTCCACTACTCCAAGTCCACCATAAACGTGGCTTAATCATGGATGCGCACAAGTTATTATATTTAGCCATTCCACGCCTGCAAGGCTTCAAGCATCAGAATCCAACCTAGCAGTAAGAGATGAAAACCTGAAAGCCTCTGCGCAAACCCTTTGTTCACCTGGAGCGGAGAAGGCGCGTCGCCCTGGCGAGCCGCGAGCCCCTCCGTCGGACAGCTCGGTATCATCTTCTTCGGCGCTGTCGTCGTCCATGCTTCCCTCGTCTTCTTCAACCTCATCGTTGCCTTCGGAAGTGGCGGGCGGGTGAAGGTGCTGCGACAGGAAGGGACCGGCGCCGCGGGAGGGGAAGTGCGCCGCAGCGGTGAAGGGGAACGGCAGCGGCAAGGGTGTCCCCCTCGAGGAGGAGGCCCCGCTGTTAGCCCCCGCAGGAGAAGCCATGGTGGCGCGGCCGCCGGAGACGGGGAGAGGGTGGGGATTGAGACGGTGCTGTTTGCTGGACTCGGCGAGCCTTCACGCTTCTACTGTCTCAGTGCTCAGTGGTCGCAGCTGGTGACCCATTTGAACAGGTCTCACATTTCAGAGCAATTTTGAAGAAATTTCACATATTGACCCATTTTTTATAAAATTTCCACGTGCATGACTAATAGAAGTCGTGCAATTCTAGAACCTAAAATCAATATAATTGTGCTGGGCATCTTATGAGAAGTATAGTGAAGTGATTAACGTTGACGAAACAGTGAGCACTTTTGTATATCACATCATGTTAAAAGAAATGGTCAGGGGCGAATCTAGAACGCTATGTCACTGGGTCAGTCCCTAACTACTCAGGTTAAATATGCTTAATTACCATGATTTGCAAGCTTTGATGAGAAAATTGTAAAGGAATTTGAAAAAAACCATCGGGGTCACCTGACCCCAATGATTACACATAGATCCGCCCCTGGAAATGGTTTGATGTATTATACTCTCTCCGTCTAAAAAAACTTTTTTTACTTTTAGACATCGTGCTTGACTGTTTGTTTTATTAAAAAAATTATACAAATTATAAAATAAATAAATTATTACATAAAATGATTTATAAAAGATTTTTGAATAAAACAGATAGTTAGGGTGTGTTTGGTTTGAGAACAAGGGTGGATGAGATAGGACTATTCATGGATTTCGGGATATGGATATCCATGTGATCTGTTTGATTGGATGGATGGAATGAGTCATTTTTCTGTTTGGTTGGATAGATAAAATTGCATGGGATGAGAATACTTTACTAATTATATCTATTATTTAGAAATAATAACAACTAATTACAACCTAATAAATATGTACCGATACTAATCTTGTCATTATAATCACTAATTTAAAATAAAATATGTTAATTAACACTATACTACCCTAATTGTCACACTAAACATGCGCTAATCAACACGTAGATATCCTCGTCCGCCAGATTTCTGAGGAGTAGGATATCCAGCATCTATCCAGAATATTCTCTGTTGTGAATATCCAGATTCAATTAGTCCATACAACCAAACATCATGTGTTCAAGAATATTCATGTCCCATCCAACCAAACACACCCTTAAACAACATGTAATTTAGACGGAGCGAGTAGACTTGTACCGTAGAATCATCCTGTCAGCCTGTCAGGGTTTATTTGGATATCATTTGCCATTCGTCTCGCCTCATTGCAGTGGCGCCAAAAACGCAGACATGCAGTGAAGGGAATGGATGCCCGAACATGGACAGGTTCGGTAAAGCAGCTGCGAGCTATACATAGCTTGAAAAAGCTGCGATTCAACTTTCCTTTTGTATCATCAATACAACAGCTACTCTACACTGAACAAGTTCCCTCTTGTATTACGCATCACCTAGGCTAGCATCTTTACAGCACCGAAGGAAAACGTCTCAGGGCATGGCGCATCACGCCTTCCCATTGCCTGTCTTCTTTGAGGCGAAGAGGTGGCGGACGACTGAGAGCTTGCTTGTCGCGCGAGAAACGAGCGAGGAGCCAGAAGAGCTCCTACTGCTCAGTGACGACCTGGTTTCCTCCGATTCCTCGTCTTCGTTAGGTTCTGAAAGTGGAGACGGAGGCGGAGGTATTGTCATCAGGAAAGTTTCAAGCATTCGGATGATCTGGCTGAAACTGGGTCGCATGGCAGGATCCTCGACCCAGCATGATTGCACTATGAACACAAGTTCCTGAGGGGTCTCCTCAGGGAGAGCTGGGCGCTTTTGCTGTCGATATAAACAAGAGAAAAATATTATCAAGATCAATAGACTGCAATCGAGAACAACAGAACAGTGTAGTGCATCTGAAAAATAATGCCAAGCTACTTATAATATAAGTATGAGTTTCTTCGAAGTATTACAAGATAAAATGGAGAGATTTGTTGAAGGAAGGCAATGATGTTATGTAAACCAGTCGGATGATGCTATGATACATGTTATCATGGAAACTACTATCAAGAAATGTTAACGCATGGTTCTTCAATCACAAACAATGTACGTAAAACAGATTCAGCAGACCAGTCATCATGACACATAAGGTTAAGAATTTGAAATTCCAAAATTTATTTCCAAGACAATATCAAATTCAGAACATGCTTCTTTGGAATCAATTCTTTGTCATTTAATCTTTAACATTTTAGCCTTCACACTTTAGGCAGCCAAGCAGGTCCTTCAATGCGGAATTTAAGCATACAAGCATAAACAATTTCTTAGCCATAGCATCTAGTAGTAAGAGGCTAACAGCTTTATCCACAAAAGAAGGCATTACTAACTCGTGCAAGTATGGACAACAGTATTTTCTTCCTTACCTGAAAAGCAGCAGCATATGCAGCTTGTAGATTCGACATGCCTTCAAATGGCATTCTATTGGTCAACAATTCCCACAAAACAATGCCAAAGCTGTACACATCCACTTTATTTGTGTAATGTTTTTTCTCACCACGTCGAAGTGTGACTGTGCTGTATAGCTGCACGATCACATAGAGAAAGAATATGAGCTACCCTTTACACAGATCAGTACTAGAGTATCCTCCTTTATTAAATAAATGGTACGAAAAAACATCGAAAGATGACACAGCTAGCAGCCTAGCACATTACTACAGGATCAAAAAATTTATGTGGTTTTGGTTTCAGTATGCAATTGAACTAGCTTTAAGTTAATGCAAAAAATAGTGTTTATAACCTCCGGGGCCATCCATCGGTAAGTCCCAGTCTCAGCCGTCATCATTTCAGTCACAGTTTCTTCACGTGCCAGTCCAAAATCAGTAAGTTTCAGTTTCTTACGATTTGCTGTAAGCAATAAATTATCTGCACAAATATTGATAAAAATAAGTATAGGGGATTTAAAGCAACGTAAACACCAACCACTAGAGGAACCAAGAAGGTCAAGCAAGCAAAGCAATGACCAAACAGATTGCAACATTTTGAAGTAGAAACATGAGAAGAAAACTAAGGCTGGTGCTGTCATGCTGATATAGACTTGGGAATATTCAAATGCGTATCCCGTAGGTCTTACAATAAGTGGGGAAAATGAAAACACATAAGTTCAAACACCTCACTGAAAATTTTGAGTGGCTAAAGATAATATATTTAAATATCGAAGACCATGATTTCGCAATACAAAACACACTCGAATGAATACAGAGACCTAAAACTAAAGCTGCGACTAAAGGAACAAAGTGTAGAACGCCAAAAGTCAAATAGCTTAAGCATCCTTACCGGGTTTCAGATCTCTATGTATTATGCCATTGGCATGTAAACAGTCCATCGCATGAGCTATGTCCAGTGCATAGCTGATTGCAGTGTGTGTATCTAGTTGGCTAGGCCGAATGCTGTGCAGGTAACTTTTCAGTGACATCCCTGGTAGTAGCTCACTAACAATCACCATCAATGGTTCCTTGCAAGCTCCAATGAACTGCATGAGTGCATAAACTGTTGTGAGGATGTCCCAAAAGAATTGAAAATTTGTGTAGCCAAACAAGCAAGATTCAGACCAGGAAGTACCTTGACAAGATTCTCATGTTTCACTTTACACATCATATTTACTTCTCGAATGAAACGGGCTTCAAGTGTTGCTTTTTCTTCAGGGGTACTGCCACGGTTAAGAACCTTTATTGCTACAATTTGATCACCATACCTATTTGAAGCATACAAGAAAAAACAGGATTACTGATATGAACTGATAAATATACTGAAAGGCAAACGAAAAGAAACTGGTCAAAAGTTTAGAAAAATGATATTAAGAATCAAATGGCACAAGTTTCCTCATGTGAAGAGGATGACATCTGAACTTGAGATGGTACCAACAGTCATCTATGACAGATTGGTATTTCTCTGGATAGGAGATTACTGCCATCATGACTAGCATTTCCTTCAAAGTTCTCAGGGATGGCACAACTAATGACTAATGGTTTGATAAAAAAAATATCCTTCTGCCTGCTAAAAATCTCAACAAAATATTGGAAGCCTGAAGTGAGTACCAGGCATGAGTCTGCACGATGCTATAACCGATGAAGGACACCTGGAGGATTTGGGCACCCTGAGAAACTAATTAATCTGAAACATATTAATAGCCATTACCTTGCAAGGGTGTAGTGCATAATAACACAAATTTAATTCGAGAAGAACTAAAGCGACAACTCAAGCAGATACTCCAAAATCAGCCCAGTAGATAAAAGTAGCTATGACTTGGAGCACAGACATGTGAAAAATCAAGCACGGTATGCACGTCTTAAAAACGTCTTTACTTACTTCCCCTTGTACACCTTGCCATGAGCTCCCTCCCCAATCTTGTCCCCAACGAACAGCATCTTGGGATCAACAAGCAGCTTCCTGTCGATCCAGGACGCCGGCGCCGCGGCATCCGAGCTCCGTGCGGGCGCCACGGAATCATCAGCGGCGACCTTGCTGGGCCGCGGCCGCCTGAACTCCTCGCTGCCGGTGCTGCCGCCGTCCCGGCACCCATCGCTGCCGCAGCTCATCGCGTCTGGCCGCACGCGGCGCACCGCCGGCGCCGGCGCGGAGGAGGAAACGGCGCTGTCGGGGTCCGCGAGCTTGCAGGACAGCCGAGGCATTAACACGGGCACCCCGCGCGCGTGCCCGAGCAGCGGGAGCCCCAGCCCGCGCGGCCCGCACTCATAGAGTCTCGTGCGCAGGTGATCAGGAATCGGAGCACGGGGGCCACGCCGAGGCACGAAACTTCCACCACCGCTTAAAAAGTTCCGCGGCCGCCGCGTGATGAACAAACGACGGCGATTTTTTAAACCTTTTTCCCACACAAGAAAAAAAAAGCGCAACATTTCTGTCAGAAAAAAGGATCCAAATTACTGCCCGAACGTTCCAGAGAGCCGCGATTCTTACCTCAAAACCTCGGGAGGAAATAGCCGACAGCCCAAACCGCTTCGGAGAGCCCACGCGCGGCCGGACGAAAATAAACCGATCCCCCCCAAGGGAACCGAGCGGAGAGCTGCGATTCTCAGCTCAGGAAACGAGAAATTTCTCAACAAAATTCACGGGTGCGGGCAGAACCCTAACCCTAGAGGATGCGGGCGAGATTTGGTGCGGTTCCTCGGCGTGGGGTGTTGGGGGATGGTCGTCGTCACTCGTCGTGCGGAGGAGGGAGGGAAGGAAAAGTCGGGGGAGAAGGTATCGAGGGGAAGCAGAGTGAGGCGCAGTGGGCAGCTTTTTATAGAAATTCGCTGGGCTAAAGCAAAGCCAAAGCAGGAAGCAGGCAGCCGGTAGTGAATTGGCATGCCCCCCCGTGTTCGTACCACAGATTGCGCCCATGCCCAAAATATCTCTCGCCCAAAGCCACCGTACTAGGTACCCCAAGATCCGCGGCATTTGGTGTTCCATGTGGGATGGTTTCTTTTCCACGGCTTTGAGAAACAAGTGTTCCATTCACCTAAGTGGAAAAACGTAAGAATACCTGTTTTGAATGCAGAAATTTCAAAGGAATAGTACAGTAATTTTACATAAAATAGTTTAATTTCACAAGAAAAAACCTAGAAATAGAGAAAAAATTCCACATTCCTAAGTAGGCCCGAAAATTATACCATACCTAGTGATATGAGGAAGATCACGAGTTAGCTACCCGGCATCAAGGCACGAGGAATGAAACAACAGATATGATAATTATACGTATTTTTTGTACATACCACCTCAATAAGGGCGTATAAAGTTGTATAAAATGATTTGGAGTATTGGATACGATATGGTTGCGATAACATGGACTATCGGCTACCGTGTCATATCAGACAAGTAAAATGATGTAAGATGTTGGATAATGATGTAGCCAAAAATGTAGATGCTATCGTGAAAAGCCGCATGAAAGCCTTACAAGGTAGGATAAAGATATGTAAAAATAACACATCAGCTACCGCATATTACGCAATGCAGATTGGTATGCGCCAAGACAAAGATTTAATAAAACACATCAGCGATGCGTCTAAAGCTGTATAGAACTATTTTGGAATAGAACAATGATGCGATAGAGATAACACATCATCTAGCGCATGATAATGCATGTAAAATGGTAACTGAAGCTAATACCTTTATATATAATAATCTGGAGGATAGTTTAGTGACGTGTTGATGTATAATGTTCTGACTCCAACGTGTTAAGGCGTATAAAGTGGGTATAATGATTAATAACCCATGTAAAGCTAGATAGAACGTCATTGGAGATGGGGTAGTGATACAATGGAGAGAACACAATGTAGTGCGTGTTAAGACACATAAAATGGTAAGTAGAAGGATAGTATTTTTAATAAAACTTATCAATAATGTATGTAGTTCAATGCATAGGTTATTTCAAAGGAGAGAACAATGACACACTAGAGATAATAATTTATTGGTTACAACATGTGAAGGCACGTAAAAAGGGTAAGTGACAGAGGATTGTAGCTTAATAAAAACAAATTGATGATGCATTTGGAGCTACTTAGGATGATCTTAAGGTGAGAACAATGATAAGTAGCACACCGTCTACAAACGTATTAAGGCACATGGAATGGTAAAAATATGGCATACTAAGCGTACACGCAAAACAACATATATAGTGTTCTTTAAACTCTGATCAAGGTAAATGCTCGATCCAAAATGACAAGACGCTAGCATTTAGGTGATGATGCTTGGGACTATCCACGCACAGAACCATGACCAAAATGTACACACGCAGGCTCGACCACACAAAAGGATAAATTAGCCGGCCGAGAGCCTGAGGCGATTGCACGGTGGACCATTAGCCAAACCCCTCCGGTGGAAGGGAAGGGAGAGGGATTAAAATACACAGGCTGCGCGGTACTTTGTGTTATCTCAAGGAAAGAAGAGGCTCGGGTTCAGTGGGCGTATTTGACTGGCCTGGGCCGGGGGAAACGAGCACCAACGACGACGACGACGTGGGGGCCGCGACGGCCACGGCTCCTCCACATCACTCGCGTCGCGTGCTCCCCTCCCACCCCGCGGGGCCCACTGCATTCCACGTGGTTCTGGGCCGTCCCCATCCCTATCCCCTCCTTTCCCGCACCGCACTACGTCCCCCGTCCTCCCAAGCTAGGCCAACGACGGAGAACCCCGTCCCGTTCACGCGGAATCATCCATCCTTCGCCCTCTTTTATTTAATTTACCGGCCACCCCACACCAGTGGCTTCTCACCCGTTTTTTTTCTTCTTTTTGCTCGTCCCTCTACCATTGGCCCTCCACGCCGCGGACTCGCGGGGCAGGGGAATTTTTCGTCGCGTGTCCAGGACTCCGCGCCTGTGCTCCGCGCCGTGCGAGACTGAGACGAGAGACCCCGTTGCCGCCTGCGTGACTCCGCGGGCGGCGCCGCGCCACTGCAGCTGCCCCGCACCGCACGGCCCGTGCGCCGCCCGACTCGCAGCACGCGGACTAAGCCTGGACGTTCGGGTTACCTGATTTTTTCGGGTCGGGTAATTCGGATAATTTAAAATTCAGGTAATAGAAATTACTACCCGAAATTTGTCTTGAAAAAACACTACCCGCAAATTCGGATACCCGATAATTCGGGTTCGGGTATTACCCAATATACCCAAATTTACAGAAAACAACAAATTACGCAGAATTTTAGTAGCGATTTATATATAATTTCAACAACAATTTTATAGAATTTCAATAGAAATTTGCAGAGAACAATGTATTATAGTCATATCAAGAATCATATATTAATAAAATAATAAGTTCAAATGTTTAACCGATAACACATCATATATACAAAAGCACAAACACACATATTCGGGTAGTTTGGGTAGTTCGGGTACCGGGTGATATTACCCGAATTACCTAAATTAATTTCGGTAATTAAAATCGCTATCCGAATTTAGGATTGGCTACCTCGGGTTCGGGTAATTCAGGTCCGGGTTTGGATAATTCGGGTAATTTGCCCACGCTTAACGCGGACCGCCCCGCCGCCCCCCCCCCCCCCCCCGCGTTCAGACCAGGCGCACGGGACGGGGGAATTAGGAATTTCAGCTCAGCGTTCCGGGCGCCGCCGGGGCACGTGACGCGATCCCAGCCCAGCCGCCGTGGTGCATGCCGCATCGAGACGACGGACGGCCGGCCGGCCGGGCACCGGAACCATGCGGCCGTGTCGGTCGTTGGCGCGCGCCCGCGTGATGGGTCAACCCGTGCGTGCGTGCGTGCGTACGTAGCGTGGCGCTTATTCAAGTCTCGTGCAGGAGGGGCCCGGGCCGGGGTTGACCTGCCAGTGCCATGCCAATGCCATGCGCTCGTCGGGTCACCTGTCAGGTCCATATCGAATATCGATCCCTCCGATCCCTTGTTGCCATGTTTCTGTTCGCTGGAGCTGATAAGCTGAGCTGATTTCGGCTGTTGCTGATTTTTTGTGAGAGAAAAACACTGTTCCAAATCTGAAAAATAAGCGCTTTTTAGACGAAGCGAACAGAGCAATATACGATGACGAGGGACTACTACCTTCTGGTCAATGTAATTGAAGGCCGACGACTTTTGCACGCCCAACGCACAGTGTACTAGCAGGCACAACCACGTCCACTAGACGTTAGTTTTGTGGACATGTGTACGCGAGAGCTGAAGATACGCCCCGTGTGTGCATGTGATTTCCAAACGATCGCGATGGCCCACCTGCGTCTGCGTGCTGAAATTCCGTGACAGCGGAAGCGCATGCATGCATGCATGGATAGCTCGCATTTCATATTGGGCTAGTAGTACTAGTATAGGATGTTTTTTTTTTGGAAACTACTAGTATATACTCCCTCCATGTTGGTATTAGTAGTCGTTTTGGAATTGGAAACGTTTTGATAAAAAGGTGTCGTTCTGGCTGTGGACTGGGAACCTGGACGCCGCTGCCCCTCGCGCTTCGGTTCCTGCACGCGAGCATTAATAGCGCCGCGTCGTTTCTCTTCTCCCGCACCACGCGTTAAGACGACGCTGCTCGCCGCTTAGACTGCATGCCGCTCGCCGCTCGCACTGCACGCCGCTCGCCGCTCGCACTGCACGCCGCTCGCCGCTCGCCTGAGTTCGCCGCACTCCATGGATGCCGCGGACTGGACGTCGGAAGAGTTCGCCGCGCTGTCCTCGGAGATGGAGATGGAGCTCGCGCCGGAGTCGGATATGGAGGTGGTGCCGGACTCCATCACGCCGGACTCCAAGATGGAGCTCGCGCCGGAGTCGGAGATGGAGGTGGTGCCGGACTCCATCACGCCGGACTCCAAGATGGAGCTCGCGCCGGAGTCGGAGGTGCTGCCGGACTCCTTGCCGCTGGGCGCTTTTATCTGCGGTCGTTGTCATCTCGTCCATGAGGACCGGGAAGCTTGGAATCATGCGCACTCTATCTTCTATCCATGCCCTCGCTGCCATCTCAAGCACGCTGACTACACTTTCTTCGCTCTGCGTCATGGCATCTACGATTTCGACTGCAAGCTTTTCATTCCCGATCCCGACAATGTCGTCATCGATGGCGATACGATCGTGCTACCTCCCCACGTGCTGAAGATGATCGAAGAGAAGAGTGAGAGTGATGCCAAGAAGCGTGCTGCCAAGAAGAATCGCGCCAAAGCATCTGTAAGATAACAAGCTTAAGTTCTAACTAACTATTTCATGCAGCAAGAGTAGTACAATGATGTCTCTACTACTTAAGCTAATTAGCATCATTCTCTAATTGTTTCATGCAGCAAGAGTAGACTCGGCTTCATGTAATAAAGATGGATCACAAGGGATGCAAGATGGCAGCCGAGATTGTCTTTCTAATGTTCCTTTTTTCATGTGAGGAATCTTGAACTTGTTGCAACCTTTCACCTTCATAGCTTCCTTCAAAACAGTTTGTAATGTTAGGAACATTCGGTTTGCTTTGTGTGCTGAGTACTCCAAGAATGCCTACAGATCAATTGTGTGCAACAAATGAATGAATGAGCAAATTTGTTGTTGAAAAAAACACAGAAACATGTGTGAACAATTTGATCAAATTACCTCTTGCACTGCTGGAACTAGAGCCTCTATTGTTTTTGCATTCTTCTTATACTGAATTGCTTGAATAGCTCGGAAAAAACCCAAGTCAAGAATGTTGAAATCCGGAGAGTTGGGAGGTTGACAAATTAGGCGAATATCAAATCCTTCAAGCTTAGCAGCCTCAAAAAATTCCGGATCATCCAACTTTAAGTGGGAAGGTGCATTGTCCTGTTGAATGAAGATTGGCCTGCCCACATCTTCTCTTGGCCACTTAGAACGAATGGCCGGCAACACTTTGTTGATCATGAAATCTCTAATCACATCTCTAGTGATCGAAGTTATGGGCTTCATAACCAAATCTCCACGGACACGGCCGGTTCTCTCATTACCTCTCATAGCCGGTTCATAACGAACAAGTGGAAAACAACCAATCCTACCATCAAAAATACAATTCCCATCCCTAAACCTTGGCCGAGCACAAACACATAAGAACATGAGCCTAGGGATGTAGTTCTTATTCTTACAAGTCCGATGGGGATCATCTTCTTCGGGTAGCAAATAACACCTTTCAGATTTTTGATGAAGGTAGAACCATTTTTCATCAATGAAAATAAAGTCAAACAACTCCTTAAACCTTGGATCATTAGCCAAATCCCTGTTAACCATGTCAACACACCACTGTAACCTAGACCTCTTGTTAGCTTGAGTGAGATATGGTTTGATGCTACTAGAGTGACGCCTAAGCAAACCCTTTTTCAAATACTTTTGAATCTTCCATGTGCTCAAGTTTAGTTGCCGGGACACATCCTCTATAGTCATTCTATCCTTTAAAGGAATGTTTTTCAATGCTTCCAAATCAACAGAGACTGCCTTACGACCTACTTTACCCTTCTTTAGACTAGAAACCACAACCGGAACTGAGTTTGCAAGTTGTATTTTACCTCTCTTCCATACACGCTGCACTGACCGAATATTAAGCCCAAACTGTGTAGCAACAATTGCAGTATCCTTCTTGTGTGGTTTCCCATTGTTGCTTCTAGCTAACATAGCTTGATAAACTCGTTTTCTGAGTTCATCAGTCATCTCCTTCCTTTGGTGGGGTTGTGGAACTGGTTCTTCCACGGTGGGGTCGTGCACATCATGTTCTGTTAGAAAGAAAACAACCATTAGCTAGCCTGTTAATTAACAAGCATTGTTCTATTATTAGCATGTTCAATAAAAAATTAGTTGTGCGTACTAGCTCACCGGGCAGGTTTTGTAGATAATCGAAATCAACCGCACCAAACTCGTCTAGTGGCAAGTTCAAATCAAACCCTGTCAAAAAAAGAACATGGCTGTTTGTGATTTGACGTTGTTCAAAGTGGAAAGAACAAACTGAGAAAACAACTTTGCATGCGGCTGCCAGTGCAAAAAAAAAAGAAGAGGAAGAACAATACCGTTGTTGTTGTCATCCTCCAATATTGGCTCGTTGAGATCCAAGGGAAGGTTGCCGTCTTCATCTTCTTCTATACGAACGTTAAGATCAAACGCAGTGAAGGTTGCCATAGCGCCGTACGGAGAAGTAAGCAAGCAAGCAGGCGTGGGAGGTAACAAGAAAGCAAGCAAGCTGAGCCGTGTAAATAAAGCAGCAGCGATAGAAGTCCAAGCGTCCAGACGAGCGCCATCAGAAAAAAAAAAACGCGCCCAGATTAGCGCCAAACGAATGCGAAATTCAGCAAACGAAAAATGAGCGCCAACAGAAAAAAAAAACGCGGCCAAACGCGCGCAAATAAACCAGCACCCGCACAGTGCCATGCAGACAGGCCAGCAGCCATGCAAAATCCCGTGAACCAAAAAATATGTGTGGGAGGAGGGATTCGAACACTGCCCGATGCCCCCAAAAGCCTCGGGACGCACCCACCTGACCAACCCAGCTTCGAAAGATTGTTGCCTAGGAAATACCCGCAGGCATATTTAATAAGGGCAAACTGGGAAGATTACCCCATAGCAACTCCATAGTTAATGACCCCTTGGTAATCGAAATCATGTCCTAAACGACCACTAATACCAACATGGAGGGAGTATAGGATGATTGATGCGTGAAAGATGTGGGCGGTGTGGGTGGGTGGCAAAAAAAAAAAAAAAAGAGGTCTAACATGGCTATTAACCTAACATAAGAACACTCCCGAGCAAAACAGCGAGACCACCGAATCTAGAGACAGCTCTAGGCCCTAATATAACCTATACTAGTAATCTAGCCACGTTACTGGCCTAATGAGCATCGATCTTGTTAATTAGTAAAACCTAAAAAGTACGCCCAAATTTGGAGTTTAGGCAGTTTACAGGGAGCCACCACTTGGAAGTCAGTAGAATATTACTTGCCACTTGTCATAGCTTGCGGCGATTCGGTCAGTAGGAGTAGAATAGAAAGCCTTGAGATGCTTGTGGCACACGTACGTATGTACTCCTATATGTATATGATCGCGACGCTACGTGTATGCGTGAGCATCTAACAGATTTTTATCTAATTTAATTACTGGTAAACAGAACCGTCATTACTGTGTCTACGTGTATGCGTGAGCATCTAACAGAGTTTTGTTTAATTTACTGGTAAACAGAACTGTCATTATTGGTGGTCTGCAAGTAGCATGTCTCGCTCCTATACTCCTACTTAAACAAAACAAATTATTTGAGACCTTATAATGATCTGATTGACGAATGAAACCAATTTAAGAAAACAAATAAAACCTGAACCATCATCAGCCCGTGCAGCCCTATCAGATATATACTCCTCCGGCCCCATTAAAAAAAAGCATGTAACTATGTATTGCGTGTCATATAAAGTACTTCCTCCATATAAAAAAAATATATCGTTTAGGACAGTGATAGGTCTCTACAATATGACATTAACTTCATATTTCTATAAAAATATTTGTTAAAAAGTGATATATGTATTTTTTTATGAAAATATATTTAAAGACAAATCCAACAACTTAAAATTTCTTCATGATTTATATTCTCAATGTTTGACCAAGACTTTTTTTTCAAAACAACATCCTTTTTCTATAAGGTGTGAGTAGTTCATGTTTGACTAAATTTCTAATGAATAGTATTTATACTTATGGCTCTAAATTAATTTATTATAAAAATATATTTCATAATTAATCCAATGGTGTTTATTTGATATTATAGTTTTATTTATATTTTTTATTTATAATTAGTCATACTTGGTATACTAAAATATGCCACTATATTAGAATTATATATGCTTTTTATTGACAGAGAGGGAGTAGTACACTAGTACTTAAGGTCTGCTTGGTTCACTGCTAAAATTTACTATGCCAAAGATTTGACAAACTATAATTTTGGCTAGCCTTTGGTTTTCTACTAAAATTTATCAACATCTCACAATTAGCTTGCTAAATCTATGGTAAATTTTTTGTCCAAATTTTGACTTGTCAAATATATAGCATGATAAATTTTAAACATCAAACAAGCACACCCTCAGATTCAGGGCCGGGCCGACGTTCGAGCGATGGGGCCGTGGGGCCGAGCAAAGGCTGACCAACGGAACCCAAATGATTGTGCTCCCAAAAGAAGGCGATCGAGGAAAACATGGCGGCACACGTCACAGCAGTATCCGACAAGCCGCCCACCGGCCGCTTCTGCCCCCTGCTCTCTTCTCCACAAACACCGCAGCGCACGGCCGTCGGCCGTCGGCCGTCGATCGCACGAAGGACGCATTCAATTCAAAAAAATCGTCCCCGTCGCCAGCAGGGTCTTCTTCGTCAAGTACCTCGGCCGCTTCGCTTATTCAGATTTTGATTTCCTTTTAATTATAAAATAATATTTTATTTTTCTAATAAATCAGTGTTTTTTAACAAGCGAACAACACCTCGTGCTGTTGGGCTCCTCATGTCATACCGCAGCGGCAGCCATCATCATCGATCCTTCCGTGCCTTTTTGCTTTGGTGCTAGTATACGAGCTAAAGACATGGCGCTCTCGGCAAAGGTTCATTTGTCGGGTGTCAGGTCGATCGGATGACACTTGACACGGCACAGGGGAGTGTATTATAAGCGCCATGAAACTCTCTGCTCTTGTGGTTTAAACCTGATGATAATAAATTAAATAATATATGTTTGGTGGAAGGTCACTATCCGGACCTGCAACATCTCGTTCTTGTTCCTATTTTCTACTACCATCCGTCGCACAGGCTTATTGTGATCTCTGAGTCACGCCTCCACTTGTTTTTTCCCCATTTCCACGAGGCGAGGTTCAGTGCAGGCGCGAAGTCACCAGCCACCAGTCATCGTCTCAGATACGCAGCACTGTGCGTTGCTCTGTATTATTGGGCAATCTGTGCCTGTGGGTGTGGTTGGCCACTTGGCCACACAGCTCACTGGCGTCACTGTTGAGCTGAGCACCATCGCGTCGTGTTGTCCAGTGTTTTTAACAGGAATCTTCTTGCCAAACAGTGACGGGAATTTTTTTTAAGTTCAAGGGCAAACAGCCCCTGTCAATGCATTAGCATAGACAAAAACATTCATTACAGCTCCCAGGTGGGTTACACTCGTTCCAGAAAAAAGCCACAGCACAAAGTTACCAACACCAGTTCACAATAGACAGCACCCAGAACTACTACCACTGAAGAAAGACAACAGCACTCAGTCTCGAAGGACTGAAACAGCTCGCCAAAAGAACAGAAACTTCTATCTGGCAACACACTTGAACACCAGCGCTAAGCTTGAAGAACCATGAAGTCCTCGCATTTGCTTGTCATATGCTTCATCCAGCGATCCTTATCGGCTTTAAGGCGGCTTCTTTCAGCTTCTTTAGTCTCATAGCAGACTCCAGCTTCTTCTAAGGGCATAAGATACCCGAGACTTGCAACATTGTAACAATCCTTAATAGTAGCACTTTTATATTCCAGGTCATCAACCAGCGACTTGTCCGTAACTTCTGACACCTCGCTGAAGCTCCCGAACTGTTGTTGATAGAATATGGAATCACCACCTTTTCTTGCCACATGCTTCAGCCAATAAGCCTTGTCGGCCTTAGGGCGATTTCTTTCAAGTTCCTTAACTTCAAAGCAAAATCCTGCCTCCACTCCTGAGGGCATAAGACACTCCAAGTGTGCAGCATTGAGACAATCTTTAACAGCAACATCTTTATACTTAGCCAGTAAACCCCCTGAAAACACATACTATTCCTTAGTTTCCACAACCCCCACAGGGCGGCAGCACAAAACATATTACAAACTACAAACTTTTTATTACTAAGCCACATTTGTCCAATTGACAGAAAGTCACTACCAATACCTCTCCTAAAGACTTCAGAAATACAGAGCCAAAGAAGATTAGCAACCACACAATCAAAAAATAAGTGGTTTACACTCTCAAGTTCATTGCAGAAGAGACAAGACACATCATCAAGTTTCTTCCTAACACTAAGATTATCCCTGGTTAGTGTCTTGTTTTTGGAGAGTAACCACAGGAAGAAATGAATCCTGGGGGAAATTTTCAAGTGCCAGACGGCTGGGACATGCACAGGCACAATGCCTCTAAAATTGATAACTTTATAAAGAGACTGAGAAGAGTAAACTCCATTAGAAGTAAACTGCCAGACTAGAGAGTCCTCTTCCTCAGTAAAACTTATAGTGGAGGCTAACTGAACCACCTCTAGCCACATATTTAACAACCTCTGATCAAAACCTCTCCTAAAAGTACATTTCAAATCATGGCCATCCCACAAATTAGCTATAGTTTCAAACTTTTCCTGCACTAACACATAAACTTCCCAGAATTGAATAGCTAAGCTAGAGGAGCCCAGCCCTCCCAAAACTTAATTTTAACACCATTACCAATTTTCCATCTAAAGCCCATCTTAGCTGCTCTGGCTGCCCACATGATACTTTTAAAGAATTGAGAAGCCCCATTAGTATTACAACAAAAAATATTAGGATTTGAAGTCTCATATTTGGAGTCTAAGAACTGTCTCCAGAGTTTGCTGCTATCAACATTATACCTTCTGATCCAGGAAGCTAAAAGGCACAATTTAGATCTCTGAGATTTGGAATTCCTAAGCCTCCAAACTTTTTAGACATAGTAATGCTATCCCAATTAACCAAGTGAAATTTGTTAGCACCAGAGCTATCATTCCACAGACAGTTAGCTAGATGGGTGTTAATACACTTAATTGCCCATTTAGGAAATTTAATAAAAGACATGAGGTATACTGGAATACTAGATAGACAAGCTTTGATCAACACCACTTTACCCTCATGAGATAACAACTTACCTCTCCAACTAGCTATCTTTCTAAGCATTTTGTCTACTAGGGGTTGAATATCTTCTCTCCTAAGTCTATCAAAATGCAACGGAACACCTAGATATTTGATAGGAAAAACACCTAAGGGACAAGCAAAAATGTGTGAGATGCTATGAGCTGCCTCTACTGACTGATTCATAGCAATAATCTCACTTTTATGAAAGTTAATTATCATACCCGACAACTGTTCAAACCACATTAAAATGCCTTTTAAATTAGATAGATGATCAAAATTAGCATCTGCAAATAAAATTGTGTCATTAGCATACTGAAGAGAAATGACACCACCTTCCCTGAAACTAGACCCTAAACCCTGGATCAGACCCGCATTGGCACCTTTAATCAGCATTCTAGTCAAAACATCCCCAACCAAATTAAAAAGCAAAGGAGAGATAGGATCCCCCTGCCTAAGCCCTTTTCCTGTTTTAAAAAACTTGCTCTCTTCTCCATTGAGCATCACTCCAACTGAGCCCTTTTTAATAATCAACTCCATCCATCTAATCCATTTAGGACAGAAACCTCTACCCCTTAAGATCTCAAAGAGGAACTCCCAACTCACCCTATCATAGGCCTTCTCATAGTCTAACTTGATTACACACCCAGGTTCTTTACTCTTATGCACACTATGAACTAATTCATGGGCAACAACTACACTTTCTAAAATATAACTACCCTGAATAAAGGCATTTTGTTGAGGAGAAATTAATCTATCAATTATCTTCCCAAGCCTGATAGTTAGAGCCTTGGAAAAGATTTTGAAACTACAATTAATCAAACTTATAGGCCTAAACTTTTTCATAGATCTTGCCCCTTCTTCTTTAGGAATCAGGGTAATGAGGGCAAAATTCAGCCTATGTACATCCATTTGACCCAGATAAAAGTCATTGAACATTGCCAGCAAGTCATCTTTAACTATATCCCAATATCTATGATAAAACATAAAAGAAATTCCATCAGGGCCTGGGGCCCCATCTGCATAGCAGCTCTCAACCACCTCTTTAATCTCTTTCTCTGTGAAAGGTTCAGAAAGTAAAGCATTTTCAGAACTAGAAACTAAATCCTTAGGATTCTAAAAATCAGCAGACAACTTAATGTCCAGTCTACTTTCCTTGGCAAACAAGGATTTATAAAATCCACAGCAATGTCCATCATACCCTTCTGGTCTTCAACTAGGCCATTGGGACCTTCTAACACCTCAATTCTCTTCTTCCTACTTCTCTGGTTAGCTACAGCATGAAAGTATGCTGTATTTCTATCCCCCTCTAGAATGTCTCTATCCCTAGATCTTTGTCTTGCCTTAATCTCCTCCAAGGACCAAATCTTATCTAGTTTAGAAGCTACTTCTCGAAATCTCCTAAGTCCTGATCTGAGAGAGCCCTAATTTCCATCTCAGATTCTAAATTATTATATTCTAAAGCTAACTCCACTTTTTCCTTGTTCATAATAGCTATTTCATTAGCCGCCCACCCTCTAGCTAATCTCCTTAAAGTTCTGATCCTAAATTGCCATCTATCAATACTATTTCTAGCAATACAAGGTTGAGTCCAAACTTTTTCAACTACCTTATGAAAACTCTCCTTTTAGTAATAATATCATATTAGTTGCCAAGTTTTAACCCATCTCATCAATTCCCATTCCAATCCATCATTCCACCCATACGCCACCTCACACCCACACCTCGCACTCAGTCAACAGGCCCGACTCCCTCTCGGGTCCTGTCTCAATGGCACACTGCCACACCGGGCACACTGCCGGACAATCATCAACCAGGGGAGAAAAGAATATCGCTCTCTACACTAGACAGAGCTTCACAGGAAAGGTCCATAGCCGACGAATCGGCATATGATCGATCGATCAACCATACACTCTGCAGAGGTTTCACTACTCACAAGATTAGCCATCATCGATGCTGTACAATCACCTAGGCAGAATTCCGGGTGCTTGCTTGCCTAGGTCGATGCCACCCTGCCACTCAGCCCTGGGTAACTTCAGCCCTATGCCGAAACGCTGAGACTGGGAGACGCAGTACCGGGCCCAATCAGTGGTACTGCGCATCTAGGACGGTTCGGAAATCCCACATCCTTCACCGCCCACCCTAATCACCTCACAACCTAGCAGTAGTGGCACCACCCTACCTAGTAGTCCAGCCGTCTCCCGCCCATCAGAAGCGAGTGAGCAGTAAGGGATTCCCATGAACCTAGGCTAGTCCTTCCTAGGTTTGACCAAGCAGGCATCTTCCCTTAGGGGATACTCTCCCCGTGCCACCATGGCACCTCCATTCACGGGACTTCAATGCACATCCCAGAACCACCTCATAAGTCATTACCCGCCACAGGTATCTCTCGAGAGAATGCCCAGATGCAACTCCTAGCAAGACTTGCTTATACAGCTCGTCGTGTATCCCACTTGGTCGACTCGACCCTCACCACACATCCAAGACACACGCAGCACGCTCACATACCACCAGTCCGGCATCCCAAGCCAAACCATTCCCAGGGGTTCACCACCAGCATCACATCGTAGATACAATGCGAGTGGAGTTAATAGATAAATATAGTGATGTAACATGCAAGCAAACAGGTAGATAGAAATATGTATAAAAGAGCGTGAGCGCGAAGCCGGGTGGTATAGTAGAGTGGTTGCAAGCGGGGTAGTAACGGCTTAGGTAGTAACATGCATCTTATACTAGCAAAGGAGTAAATATAAAGCGCTAGCAATTCTAGATTTGCAATGTCTAATAGGATTCTCTAAAAGGAGGTGCTGCCATGACACCTGCGTTGTCGAGGAAGTAGTGGTATGAGCACGCCTCCGTTAGTGTAGTCGTTCTGCTGGGTCTCCTCCTCCTAAGATCTCCATTCTACGGTTCCTCTCGTCGTCCATGTGCTCTTCCTCCGGTGGCCTCGATCCGATCGTTGCTAACCCGGAATGGCTACTCCGCAAACCAATACAAGGCAAGAAACACCCAATACTCCAAAAGACGACGGAATACGAGAGATCTATTAATGCCGAAGAAACAATAGAAGGTACATGACTTAGCCCTCTCGGCATATGTCCGATTTCATCGGGCTAAAGAAACAGGAGTAGTGGTTTGCTAAGCACAAGCATAAGTCACAGCCAAGCCAATATGGCTTTATAATAAATGGTTTAGGCCAAAGCTTATCCATAGCAAACACCACGGCACACGATCTTCCGGCCCGAACGCTATGGAGGAGACGGGGGTAGGAGGACGAGCCAAGCAAAGAGAGGAACGAGGGATTTATTGACAAGAAATATTGCACGAGAAAGAGCGAGTGTTTAATCCGCTTGTAGGGCACCAAGGCTGTGATTCAAACGGGTACAATCATACAAGCGTTTAAACACCAAGAATCAAAAGAGAGAAAGAGAGAGAAAAGTTAGCTAGGCACATCTATATCATATTCCCAGTCACACCTTCAGTGAAGATGGTTTTAAGCGGTCGACCGAGTCGACCTACATAGGTCTGAGATCTTAATATAGACCATAGCTTCGCTAACAAAAGAAGTTAGTCCGGTCTTTGATCCAGTCACTGTGAGTAAGACAGGATCGAACAGAGCGGGCTAAACGAACAGAGAGCGAAAAGCATAAAACAGTAGTGGTCTACTCTTTCCAATGCACACGCCACGGAATAGACGGGGCGTTAGAAGAGAGCGACAGGTGAAAGAAGCAAGTGCACAAACCACTCATAGGGTACCACGACCTGAGTGCACTGGCACTAAGTCATTACTCGGATCCATAGCGATGCGGTTGTCACCGCAAGAATCAGAGGAATGCGACGGTCGCGCAGGGTATGAGCATACGAGGGTCTGTGCACGAAAAGTCAGCGAGTGGCAACGCGAGGTCGAGTTACTCTCGGCGTTGCGGCCATGGCGAGACGGATCTCGCGATCGCAATGTTCGAGCGGGATACGATCCTCCAGTCGGCTCGAAGGCACAGCACACAGGCAGACAGGAACATCCAATCAATAAGATCCAAAGACACGACTCAATAGACTCATTATAAGACTACGGAGTAGCACAATTCCATAGCATTATGATAGATGGATCCTGTATTACAGATTTAGATACAGACAGATCGTGAGGACAGGGTACAATAGATAGAATATAAGGATAGGGTACAACAGATATATGAACAGACATATCATAAGAATAGGATACGGTATGATGGATAGATGTACAAGGAGTAAGAACAAGGGTCCAATAGTCCAGCGTCGTATATCACTTTGGCTTTTCAACCGTCCAGCATCATCTATGGGGCCTCAAGATGTAGCAACGGGCTATGGCACAAGGTCGGACAGGGCCAGTGTCAAAGAAAAAGTAGCGAGGCTTGCTTCTACACGTCCCGGCTCCACTGGGCCAGCTGTTGGTACCTTCTGGCCTGCTATGGCTTGCTTCGGCTGGTCGCGGCTAGTCGTGGCCGGCTGCTGGCTGGTCGTGGCTGGCTGTGGCCTGCTGTAGGCTGGTCGCGGCTGGCCATGGCTGGCCGGGCGGGGCTGAGGCTGGCCGAATGAGGCTATGGCTGGCCGGAGGTGGCGTCATGTGACCGGGAGGTGGCGGAGCATGGCCAGGTTCTCAACAAGGCATTGGATCTCGTCACGAAGGCCTAAGTCGACGGCGATGCCCGTCGTATATGTTCACGATGTGTCGTTCGGTTGGCTGGGTTTAGTCCGGTGTGCGTTAGTGCGTTGTGTTCTTCCTGAGCCGGTCGTGGCCCTGCCGTTGCGTTCCCTGGGGTAGGACGCGGTGGCGCACATGGCGGGTCCGAGAAGGCTGTGGTGCTCACCGTGGTGCTGACGAAGATAGGGTGGTGGTGCAGCGAGGAGTTGATGCCGTGCAGGGTGATCGCCGTGCCGTGCCGATCCGCGACGGTGGCACCGGCGGCGTCGAGTTTGGTGTGGACGTGGTTTGGTGAGGAGGTGGCCGGGTCGCCATTGTGGTCTAGGGTAGCGAGGAAACATGGCCGCCAGAATCATCAAACGGCGCTGCACGTTCTTCCGTTCCCCTGCAGTGCACGAGATGGCACGAAGGCCGGTTTCAGTCATGAGCTGACAACAGCAAGGAGAAGGGTGGAAGCTTCGGTTTCCCAGTGGCTCACCGGCGTGCTCCTGGAACGGCGGTGAGGGTGACCAGGACAGAGGATGGCAAGGCGTGGGTGCGGCCGTGCACGACGTCGCGACGAGACGGGGTGGCGTTGTCGCTGGGTGACACGACTTGGCGAGGAAGTAGTTGGCGGCGTGGCATGGCAGCAGGTGCTGCGGCGTGGTCGCGGCCGGTCGTTGTGGCTTGCCGCCCTCCTGCACAGTGAAGCAGACGGCGCGAAGGCCGGCCATCAGACATGCACGATGGCAACAGAGAAGGAAAAGGAGGGGGCCTTAGCCTTGGTGCTCCTGGGGTGGCGGACGACGTCATGGCGCGCCGCTGACGACGTCGCGGCGCGACGCGGGTGCAGCGGCCTCGGGGCGGCTTGCTGCAGCGAGCTTCAGCAGGTCAGTGGAGGCCGCGGCTCCAGCGGGGCGGTCGCGCAGCTGCGGTCACGTCCCCACGGTGGCGTGCTCGGACGAAGACGAGGCGTGACCGTGTGTAAGTGCATTCGCCCCCTATGTGGGATTTTGGTGATTAATGACAATCAAATTAGGGACTAACGGTTTTATCAAGATTATGTGCAGGTGTTAGTCCATATGAATGAGCAAATTGAAATATTTGGTGAAACAGCACCCCTCCAACTTGACTGAGTTACTTGGTGATCTTTACTCATAATTTAGCAAGTTTTATCTTTTATTGAGTATAGGACTACCGCACTATCAAGAGGGATGCATAGCTAGTTGACTAGTAGAAGGTTTAAAGTGCTCAAATATTGACTTAAACAAACATGCTTGAGAGACACCTTCACACACTTGTGCACTGCCCTATCCTGTTCTGCCCCTGGAGAATCGGTAGTACCGGTCTTGGACCGGTAGTACCGGTAGGACTTAGAGCAGGATCCTCTCCAGCGAACTGCTTGCTCTCGGGTTCCAGAAAAGTTTATTCCGGTAGTACCGGATTTTAATCCGGCAGTACCAATATTGAACCGGTAGTACCGACTCTGAATCGGTAGTACCGGTAGGACTTAGCGCCGAGACTCCTCCTAGCCAACTCGCTGCTCTCGGGTTTGAGTAACTTTATTTCGGTAGTACCGGATTTTAATCCGGTAGTACCGGTTCCAGAGCGGTAGTACCGGTACTTGACCGGTAGTACCGGTAGGACTTTGCCCAAGCAGTTACTCAGGGTCTGGATCGGTAGTAACGACTGTACTTCGGTAGTAGGTTGACTGTTGTATCGGTAGTACCGGTGTACCACCGGTAGTACCGGTCAAGTCAACTTGACTGACAAACTTTTCTACCGTTGGGGCCTCGTGCAGTGCGTGTGTCAGACTTTTAACGTTCGATCTGCTGAGGTAGCATCGGTACTACCGGTAGGAATCGGTAGTACCGGTAGCTCCCAGACGGAGGAAGTATAAATACTTCTTCCCCCTTCTTTAGAACGTGACCCACTTGATTTTATTGCCTACCAACCCGAGACAACAGCTCTCTCTCTTGCTCTCCCACTCTCTCTCACACATATTCATTGCTCATAGCTCAATCCATTGCAAGTTTCAAGTTGAGAAGTGAGATTCGAGTGAGGAAAACTTAAATCCATTGTTTGAGCACTTGATTCCTCCCTCTAGCCGGCTTTGCTTTGCATTTGTTACTCTTGGGTTCTTGGAACCCTAGGCGGCTAGGCGTTCTTCGGGAGAGCCCGGTTTGATCCATTTGTGAGGGCTCCCCGAAGTGTTTGTATCACCCAAGATTCTAGTGAAGAAACTGAAGTGACCTTTGTGGTAACCTTGAGTGAGGAAAGGAGGTGAAATAGACTCCGACCTTTGTGGTCACCTCGACAACGAGGAGTAGGCCTTCCTTTGTGGATTGACCGAACCTCGGGATAAATAACTTGTCCCTTGCTCTCTTTGTTGTTGTGTCTACTTGTGGTGTCACGGCTTCGACCGTGCTTTTTCTCTCTCTACCTTGTTCTTAGGTTTGGAGGCCCGATCTACGATTTGGTGGTGATTCAAGTTAGGGAGAAGGTTGCAAGGGACTCTACATACACTTGGGTGGTTTGGTATAGCATAGATCTAAACTTACTCTGCAGTTAATCTTGGTTTCGTAGCTATCTGTTCTTGACCGGTAGTACCGACGGATTGCATCGGTACTACCGACAGGTATCGGTAGTACCGGTCCAATCCTGGTAGTACCGGTCTCTGTTCTCACTTTTCAATTGAGTTTGAGTTTCAGGTTTTATACTACGCCTATTCACCCCCCCTCTAGGCATTGTAGATCCTTTCAATTGGTATCAGAGCCTAACCCTCGTGTTAGCGCTTCACCGCGTGAGGGAACACAATGTCGGAGATAAGTGAAGCTCAAATGACCCAATTTGCCGAGAAGATAGCAGAAAAATTATTGGAAAATCAAGCCAAGCACTTTGAAGAGCAAATGAGCAAGATGAGAGAAGAGATTGAGAGCTTGAAGGTAGCCTTGAGCAACAAGAATGAGAAGCAACCTAGTACATCAAACTCAAAAGGTGGTGCAAATGAAGAAGAGAAAGATCAAGAAGGTGACAAGACACCAAGAGGGTTCACCGCTACATCCTTTGACTACAATCTATTGAACAAGACCAATGTGAATCAAATGCCACACATCAATCTTGGGAAGCCACCGCCGTTTGATGGGATCAACTACAATGATTGGGCACACAAGATGAAGATGCATCTCATTGCGGCAAGGTGTTGGGAGATAGTGAGTATTGGCATTCAACCTCCGGAAGTAGATGGTGAAATCACTCCTCAAGATGTACATGATTTCCATCTTAATGCTCAAGCCGCATCATTGATTCTCTCATGCCTCAAGCCCGAAGAAAGCAACAAAGTGCATGGAATTGAAAATGCCAAGATGATTTGGGATACACTTAGAGTATCATATGAAGGTGATGAAAGTGTGAGAAAGTGCAACATTGAGTTACTACATGGGAAGATTGAAAATTTCTCTATCAAGAGCGGAGAGACCACTCAACAAATGTTTGATAGATACATGACCTTGATCAACAAGATAAGAGCACTAGGTGATGAAAAGTGGGATGACAACTCGGCGGCAAGAAAGTTATTGAGAGCATATAGGGTCAAGAACAAGACACTTGCGGCAATCATCATGGAAAGGCCAAACTATGAGAAGATGACACCACATGAGATGCTAGCAAAGATAAAGCACCATGAAGTCCTTGATGATGAAGCTATTGAAGATAAATCACAAGAAACAAGCAACAAGAAATGTGTGGCTCTCAAGGCAAATCATGAACATGCATCAACTCAAGAAAGAAGAAAGAAGTACAATGATGATAGCTCAAGTGAAGAAGATGATGATTCCGATGATGAAGCCGCACTCCTTGTCAAGAACTTCAAAAGATTCATGAGAAGAAGGATGTCAAGGAAGAGCTATGGTGATGGAAGTAAAAGAAACAAGAAAAGAGTTTGCTACAAGTGTGGTGCCCATGATCATTTCATTGCCGATTGTCCGCAAAACAAAGAGAAGAACAAGTCCAACAAAGATGATGACAAGAAGAATAGAAGGAAGAAAAGAGGTGAAGCACACATTGGTGAAGAATGGTATTCTAGTGATGAGTCAAGTGATGATGAGAAGACCAAAGGGAAGGACAAGGAGAAGGGTGCCGCAAACATTGCTATTCACAAGACATCTTCTCCAAGCTTCTTCACCAACAACTCATCTTCATCCAAGCTCTTCATCAACCTCTCCGACGACGATAACGTCACTCCAACTTGCCTTATGGCTAAGGGGGAGAAGGTACCACACAACTCTCCTACATGCTCAAGTGATGAACATAGTGATAATGAAAATGATGAGATGAATGAATATAAAAGGAATTTGATAATAAAATTTGGTAAGAAAGGAGGCAACAAAATAATCAAATTGCTAATGAAACTAGAAAGTCGGAATGAAAGTCTTGAAATGCAAGGTGATTTGATTTCGCAAGAAAGAGAAAAGAATCTTGCACTTGAAGCTTCTCTAACCGAAGAAAGGTTGAAAGTTGAGAAATTGACCGTAGAACTATCCTTAGCCAATGACTCTATTAAGAGGTTGACAAAGGAGTGTACCACGGCCAATGAATTAATTGCTAGTGTAAAGAACAAGTATAGCATAGCTCAAGAAAGCCTCACAAGCTTACAAGAAAAGTATCAAAAACTTGAGCTAAGCTATAATGCTCTTTGCAATAGCCCCTCAACCTCTTCCAAAGTTTCCGATGACTCTAGCACATCAACAAGTAAAAGTTGTAAAAGGTGTCAAAATGTTGATATAAATGCATATGCAACTAATCTTGTTGAAATAGCAAAGAAGGACAAGGAGATTCATAGGTTAAACATGATATTGAGAAATGGTTGCAAGTGCAAAGACCAACAACCAAGGCTCACTCTCAAGTTCGCAAGGCATCCATCCATCAAGGAAGGAGTTGGTTTTAGTAAGTATAATGGCAAAGCCAATGGAAGAAACATGATCAATGGAGTGCCTTGTGTGAGGTTCAACAAGGGAGTTCCTCTCTTTGAACTCATAAACAAGGCAAACAAGGTCACAAGTCCATCTACTCCGCTTGCAAATGACAAGTCCAACAAAAAGATGCAAGTGGAACAACCCAAGCAACAAGTGCCCATCTCACGAACTTATGCTAGTGATTACATGTGTTGTTGGGGTAAAGATGGCAAAATAGTTGTGAAGTATGTTGGTGTACTCAAGAAGAGGGAAATCATGAGGAGTGTTTGGGTGCCTAAAACTTATGTTACTAACCCCCTAGGACCCAAATCCATTTGGGTACCTAAAACAAGAACTTGATTTATTTTTGTAGGAATATGCCTCCGGTGGAACAAGTTGGGTGTTGGATAGTGGATGCACCAATCATATGACCGGAGCAAAGAACATGTTCACCTCATTTCAACCAAATCATGATTCATGTGAAAACATTGTGTTTGGCGACAATGGTAAAGGAGAAGTGCTCGGTTTGGGTAAAATTGCTATCTCAACCGAAAATTCTATTTCGAATGTTTTACTTGTGCATTCGTTAAGTTACAATTTGTTATCTGTTTCTCAACTTTGTGAAATGGGTTACGATTGTCTCTTCACGGATAAGGGTGTAACCGTCTATAGAAGAAGGGATTCCTCTATTGCATTTACGGGTCGTTTGAAAGGCAAACTTTATCTAGTTGATTTCACAACTAATAAGGTTGAGCCCGAGACTTGTTTAATGGCAAAATCTAGCATGGGTTGGCTTTGGCATCGCCGGCTAGCACATGTTGGGATGAGGAACTTGGCCCAACTTCAAAGAGGCGAGCACATCCTTGGACTAACAAATGTTTCATTTGAGAAAGATAGAATTTGCAGTGCATGCCAAGCCGGAAAGCAAGTAGGAGCAAAGCATCCAATCAAGAATGTTGTATCAACCACAAGACCATTGGAGCTACTTCACATGGACCTATTTGGACCCGTCGCTTACCAAAGCATTGGCGGTAACAAATATGGACTAGTAATTGTTGATGATTATTCTCGTTTCACTTGGGTGTTCTTTATGGTAGATAAAAGTGAAACACAAGGCATCTTCAAGAAGTTTGCAAGAAGAGCACAAAATGAGTTTGAGGTGAAGATCAAGAGAGTTAGAAGTGACAATGGAACGGAGTTTAGGAACACCAACATTGAAGCCTATCTAGATGAAGAAGGCATCAAGCATGAGTTCTCGGTTCCATACACTCCACAACAAAATGGTGTTGTGGAGAGAAAGAATCGAACTCTCATTGAAGCCGCAAGATCAATGTTGGATGAGTACAAGACTCCACGCAATTATTGGGCGGAGGCGGTTAACACCGCTTGTCATGCCATCAACCGCCTATATCTTCACAAGCTTCGGAACAAGACTCCATATGAGCTTCTAACCGGTAACAAACCTAAGGTGCACTATTTTAGAGTTTTTGGTTGCAAGTGTTTCATACTTAATAAGAGAACCAAAAGCTCAAAGTTTGCACCAAAGGTACATGAAGGTTTTCTACTTGGTTATGGTACTAACGAACATGGATATCGTGTGTTCAATAATGTCACCGGCAATATTGAACTAACGGTAGACGTGTCCTTTGATGAATCTGATGGCTCTCAAAAGGAGCAAGTCAATGATGAGCTTGTAGGTAAAGATGTTCCTCCAAGTGAAGCAATCAAGAAGCTTGCCATCGGTGATGTAAAGCCCAAGGAGACACAAGATGAAGAAGAGGATTCAATTATGTATTCTCCTCTCGACTCAACTATTTATCATGTGCATGAAAATGCATGTGGTGAAGCTTCCGCACCTACTACTCCGAGTGATGGGAATACACATCAAGCTCATGATCAACATCAAGGAAATGATCAAGACCAAGGACAAGTAGAAGATCAACAAGATGATCAAGAAACAAGAGAAGATAGTGCAACAATTGATCAAGATCATGATGATGATGGTCCAATGCAAAGAAGATCACTAGTGCCACATCCAAGAGTGCATCATAGCATTCAACGGGATCATCCCGTTGATAACATACTGGGAAGCATTCAAAGGGGAGTCGTCACTCGCTCACGATTAGCTTCTTTTTGTGAACATTACTCGTTTGTCTCCTCTTTTGAACCTATGACAGTGAAAGAAGCACTTAAGGACATGGATTGGGTGATGGCCATGCAAGAAGAACTAAACAACTTCAAACGGAATGAAGTCTGGTCCTTGGTGGAAAGACCCAAGCAAAATGTGATAGGAACCAAATGGGTCTTCCGCAACAAACAAGACGAGTTTGGCGCCGTGACAAGAAATAAGGCACGGTTGGTAGCTCAAGGATTCACCCAAATCGAAGGTTTGGATTTTGGTGAAACTTATGCACCCGTAGCTAGGCTTGAATCAATTCGTATATTACTTGCCTTTGCTACTTACCATGATTTCAAGCTATTTCAAATGGATGTAAAAAGTGCATTCCTCAACGGCCCCCTATCCGAAGTGGTGTATGTTGAGCAACCACCGGGCTTTGAAGACCCTAAATTTCCCAACCACGTCTACAAACTCGACAAGGCACTCTATGGGCTCAAGCAAGCCCCTAGAGCTTGGTATGATTGTCTTAAGGACTTCCTTCTCAAACAAGGGTTTGAGATAGGAAAGGCCGATCCCACTCTCTTTACTCGCAAAGTTAAGAATGATATTTTTGTTTGCCAAATATATGTCGATGACATAATATTTGGTAGTACTAATGTGGCATTTTGCGAGGAATTTAGTAGGATTATGACAAAGAGGTTTGAGATGTCTATGATGGGCGAGTTAAAGTACTTTCTTGGTTTTCAAATCAAGCAACTCAAGGATGGCACGTTCATTAGCCAAATCAAGTACACCAAAGACATGTTGAAGAAGTTTGGCATGGACAAAGCCAAGGCCATCAAGACTCCAATGCCAACAACCGTCCACAATGATTTACTAAAGGATGGTAAGGCCGTCGATCAAAAGGTATATCGCTCCATGATCGGATCTCTTCTCTACCTTTGTGCCTCTAGGCCGGACTTAATGCTTAGTGTAGGAATGTGTGCAAGATATCAAGCTAATCCAAAAGAATGTCATTTGATGGCGGTTAAAAGAATTTTTCGATATTTAGTTCTCACTCCTAATTTTGGCTTGTGGTATCCTAAGGGCTCTACATTCGATTTGATTGGATATTCCGATTCGGATTATGGTGGTTGTAGAATCAATCGAATGAGTACATCCGGGACTTGTCAATTTCTTGGTAGGTCATTGGTGTCTTGGAGTTCTAAAAAGCAAACGAGTGTTGCCTTGTCCACCGCCGAAGCCGAGTATGTTGCGGCCGGCGCTTGTTGTGTCCAACTACTTTGGATGAAGCAAACCTTAAAAGACTTTGGTTGTGAGGTAAACAAGATTCCTCTTTTGTGTGACAACGAGGGTGCCATTAAATTGGCAAATAATCCCGTAAACCACTCTCGTACAAAGCACATAGATATCCGGCATCACTTTTTGAGAGACCACGAAACCAAAGGAGATATCATTCTTACTCATGTGAGAACCGAAGATCAACTAGCCGATATCTTTACAAAACCCCTAGACGAGTCAAGATTTTGTGCTTTGAGGAGTGAGCTAAATATCATTGATTCTAGTAACCTAGAATGATCTCTTGCACATGTTCATTGTTTTCACCTAGAGATTATAGAAAAATCGTTGCAAAACTTACATTTATGTCTTTCAAAATCTATTTTTTACAACATTCCTTCAAGTGTGACTATGGTTTTGTATTGCTTTGCTGGTGTCTAGTCATATTTGGAAGGGTTCTAGTTCCTCATTTAGTTCACCTTGGCTGTAGAGTACCCCTTCCTGTTTCTGGACTGTCGGTAGTATCGGTTTATGGCCGGTAGTACCGGCAGCTTATCGGTAGTACCGGTGATTCCGTCGGTACTACCGGTAAGGCGTGGGTCTGGGTTAAAACCTCTCTTCTCCTTCTCTTCTTCTCTTGCCTCTTCACTTCTTTCCCACCCGGCCCGTCCCCTGCCTCTCTCTCCCTCGCCCCCTTCCCCCATCCTCCTCCCCGATCTCCTTCCTCCCTCCACCATTGCCAAATTGTAACACCTCCGGTGTTACGGTTGATTAAACTGCCATGTCATCATGTTTAATTTTTCTATCATTGCATTTTGCCTGTGCCTTAGGGTTAGAGTGATTTGCTTGATTGTGTTTGTGAATGATTGTGCAATAAACCCTTAACTAAAATCAATTATTAAATAAAAAGAAAAATCCAATTTGAACCTTATCTTGGCCCTAAAACCCTAAATCAAAAACTATAAGGAATCTGAGTTGGGTGCCTTAATAAAAGTTGTAAATATTTTAAAATGAAGTAACTTTTATTTTGGGATATTTTGAGGTCGTGTTGAAAATATTTGAATTAAGCTCAAAACAGTGCTTTAAGATTCGAATTTGAAAATGCACTTCAAAAATTTTTGAGAATCTGATAAAACTTCCTTAACAAGAGTTTTAGATCTCTCTGAGATGCACAACTTTTATTTTGACCAATTTTGAAGTTCTTTTATAAAAATTTGATTTAACCTTGAAATACTAGTTCAAAATTTCAAATTGAAATGCTATTTTCAAAAATATCAAGAATTTGGCAAAACTTCCTTAATAGGAGTTGTAAAGCTCAGAGAGTAGAGCAACTTTTATTTTGGGCATTTTTCAAGTTTTTGAGAAAAATAAAAAGTAATTTCAAAAACTTGTTTTGAAATTTCAAAACCCCTTTTACCCCTTTTACTGTAGTTTCAAAACTAATTCGAATTTGGAATTGGTTCCAAAACCAAAGTTGTGTAGAATTCATAACACTACAACTTTTATTTTGGCACAAATTCGAGTGCTTACTCAGAATCTAGAGCAATTCATCAAAAACAGTAGGAAGAGGAGTTAACACGCTACAGTGATTCGCCCCCTCTCTCTGTTCTTGAACAGAGACGGCAGCCGACCGCGCCGCGCGCGTGCCGCGCCTTCCGTGCCGGCCGGCCGAGTGCCCCCTCCTCGCATCCAAGGTTGTCGGGGACACCACGTCGCCTTGGACCATCCCTGTCCCCTCTCCCCGAGCCCTTAAAGGCGACGAGCCCCCCCCATCTCGTTTTCCTCCGTTCGGTAACCGGCGACCGCCTTGCCGTTCTTGATCAAATTCGCGACCCACAAGCCACCGCCGTCCAAATTGCTTTGCACACTGCCCCTTTACTCTCTTGCGCCTCGTCTGGACCCCTTGGTGTGCACCGTTGCGTCTTGGTCAAGCCCCAGTCCGTGTCGTCGTCCTCGCGGCCGGCCGGAGCGCCACCGCAAGCCAAGTCGTCGTGCCGAGGCCGCTCGGGTGAGCTCTGAACCCTGAGCCATTGTGTTCTAGCCTCTGTGTGACCGACCGGTCCTCATGCTCGCGACGGTTTCCCCTCTGGTTCCCTAGAGCCGCCAGAACGTGGAGGTTGCCATCGGAGGGTGCCGCCGCCGTGCTGCTCGACATCGGAGTCCGCGTTCTGCACCGCCTCTGTCTTGGCCTACTACCGGTCTAGAACCGTGGTGAGCTCCCGCGCCTCCCCGAACCTTTTCCCTGAACACTACCGCACCATTACGACCGGGTCGAGTTGGCCGCGCCGCCGCGTCCGCCATGAGTGGGCTCAAGCTCGCTGGAGGCGTGTAGTCCTCTGGCCATGCATGATAGGCTGTCCGCTAGGTCTTGGGGTGCGTTGTGGTACGCTCGGTTTCGTCTCGGAGATCGCCGGCGGCGAGCTTCGCGTCGGGCCGCCGCGTCGTGCCGGCGTGCGCGCGCGGGAGCGTGGCCGAGAGGAGGAAGAAGGAGCCGGCTGGGCCGTGCCGGGCTTTTGGGCCGGCCCAGTCAGGGCGCAGGTGAGAGCGGGGAGAGGCAGGGAGAGCGTGGGCCGGTCTGCGGCCGTTGGGCTGCCGTGGGCCGGATCGTTTTTCCTTTTCCCAGTGAATTTCGAATGCCTTTCCCATTTTTAATTATTTGAATAGTTCTGTCTTTTGTTATTTATGTATAAATAAATCTGGTGCTCCAAAAAGTATGAAAATATTTGTGTATGCTCTCTGTGATATGTAGTATTTGCTAAAAATATAATATAGTGTGTTCCAGTACTTTTTGCCTGGTGTATAAATCAGTAGATTAATTAATAAATGAAAGTTTGTTGATTTTTAATTAAATATAGGTTGATCCAAAAATCATGAAAATTATTGTGGTACTATTTTAGATCAATATCTTGCTGTTGGTAATTTTTGGGGCCAATTTGAATTAGTGTAATCATATGTTATTATAAGCCTAATTAGAAGAATTAAATAAAAGGTTTAATGCAATATGAATCTTTATTAGATTTTGGTAATTTCTATCTAGCCTCAAAATTCATAAAATTCATTTGTGCATTGTTTTAGGCTAATACCTAACTGAATAAAAAGTTTGGGCTCAAATGGAGACAGTTCATTTATTTATTAAATTGTGATCTATAAATAATTAATAGAATAAATGAGGAACCCTTATCCTTTAGGAGTAGTGTGAACTTTTGAAGTTAATTGTGGGCCTTGGAAAAAAAAAACCACTATTGTTCCTTGGTATTTTGATTACCTTTATAGTTGTAGCCCATGGGTTAGAGGGTAATTAAAATGTTTATTGCAAACGTTCGTTAGTGGGTCCATGGATGTTGCCTCGATTATCTCTTGGATACAACTTCATGGGTAAAAATGGAATAGTTAAACATGTTTCTTGTAATAAGGTAATGGTAATCCCTCCTCATATCAACATAGAATAAATCATTTCAGGTGATAATTAAACGAAACCCTAGTTGTTAATAAAACAAATTAGTTTTGTTGGCTTGCAACTTTACCGTGAAGGAAAGTTGTACTCAAGGCGTTGATTGATTTATTACTGCATGTCTATTCCATGTCATTTACATCGCATTCATACATTCATTCGCATACGTGTAGTGAACGTGTGGTGATTATTGTCAAGAGCCCAGTCCCGGGTACGGTTTTCACTCGGTGATCGCGGGTATTCTCGGTGGTTGATTTCCGGATATTATCTACTTCGAGCAACAGGCAAGCCCCGGTGCATTAACCCTTCTGTTATAAAATCTTTATAATTCGAGTAATCTACTGCATTAAGTTAATAGGAGTTGATTGCTACCTATCCAGATGCATTGCCCCACTATTATTACCCTGAAACCTATTTTAAATAAAATGGTTTGAAAAATGCTTAGACCTGCTTAAATAATTTAGTTCTTGCAAAATTGCTATTTTCTGAGCTGTGATGATATACTCCCTTAAACTATGGAATATGGAATATAAAAACCTCTGTCCGCTTCAGTGGTCGTGCATTAGGCCAATGTACGAACATTGACGGAAGGGTGAATGTGTTTCGCCGGGTGTTGTGCTCTTGGGACGGCATTTCCCATGACTTAGTATCCGGCAGGCACGACTTTGGAAAAGATGTAGGGACCGTTCGTTGTAGGAGTGCTGGATCGAGATGAACAGCCTAGCCACATACCAATGCGGAAAGCCTAGAGTTCGGTAGCGCTATTGCTGGAACCGACAACCACGCACTGGGAGTGGAGAGATGGCGAGAGTAGCTTGTACCCACGTGGCCGGCGTGCCTGGAGATGAGTGGAGTACTGTGCTCTCGGGTGGCGCAGGACCGGTTCCGGGATAGCAAAGCCGTAACGACGGGTTGGTATATGTATGCCGGCGTGCTGCATATACAGTGTGGTTAGAATCCCCAGCTGGGTACTTTCTGGATTCGAATCGACGTGCTCCTCGGTTAATGGAGACTCAATCCACTTTCCTACCCCGAAAAGTGGTTCAGAACTAGGTGTTTTCTGAATAAATGAAGTAATTGAAAGAATGATGATTTATGAGTCTGAATATTGGAACTATGAATATAATTATGATAATGATCAAATAAAATATTGGATAGGATAGTAATGCTTTTCTGCAAACTCCTTATCCTCTGCTAGCCTTACCCATATCCTTGCATTCCTGAGTCTCATCTTACACCTTTAGTCGGGTAAGTCTTGCGGAGTACCCCAAGTACTCAGGGTTTGTTAACCCCTGTTGCAGGTGCGCCGAGAGTTCAAGTCTGCTTGGGACCGTGCCGGGTGTTGGATCGTGCACGGGTGAAGATGCGTTTATGGTACAACCCTTGGGCCAGGGTATAGTTGTAGACTGCTGCTCCACTACGAAACTTTGGTTTGGGTAATGTAACTTATATTTGTAAATCTATAGATATGTAATACTTCCGCATCTTGTACTCTGATTCAGATTATTTTTGTAAACTGTTGTAATACTTGTAATGTCTTTACAATGAGATCCTCGGGAAAAATTGGGTTTCCTAGGAGACCCGGCAGGCCACCTAGGTCATTAGGGAACTCGTGCACAGTAACCGGATGTCCCTAGGGGCGATGATGGTGCACGTGGGCCCTATGATTAAGGCGGTTCTGTCACAAGTGGTATCAGAGCTTCTCATTGTAAAGTACTTGCAGTGTTACTTTCCAAAAGCTTCAAAATGATTTCGAATAAATGAAATCAACGGGGTAGTTGGCACCAGTTGCTTCTAAACTTCCCTCATTCATTCTCTAAAGTCCTTTCCTAATTCTTTCTATAGAATTGCAGTTAGATTTTAGGTCTAGTAGTGGATTAGCACCTTAAGTATGCCCTATGTTCTAAAATGTTGAGTGCTTGTCACTCTAATATTATATTTACGTGAATATATGAGTATATCGGAGTATTCTAATTCGCGTTGGAACGTTCATGCATCATGACATCACAACTATTAATAATCCCCCATAGCGATGTTTTAAAAATAAAACGGGTCTCAAACATATCCATTAGAATGAAATCTTACCCTTCTTCTAGACAGATGGAGTCACAAAGCCCTGTTGCGGGAATGGATGACTTCTTGGCAACGTTTGGAACACCCACACTGTTGTGGCAGCTACTGCAAGAAGTAGGTTACTTAGAGCCGCCCAAGTACCACTGGTCCTACACTGTTCTCCTTGGTCGTCCGTGTTGTGAAGTGTCTCTCCAGGTACCTGCTTGTACCGCTGTTCCGTTTTGGCCAGTTTGGAATGCCAAGGCGGAAGGAATGACTCCCTGGGAAGGAGCCCAGGCAGCTGCATTGGAAATATTAAGGAAGATTAGCTCTAGGTGTCAGACAGAGGTCAGCGCCTCAGCTCCAAGTACGCTTTCGTCAGAGGTACCAGGAAGTTGGGGTATTCTGCAGCGACAAATCCAACAACTGGAAGGAGGTTCTGTGCAACCAGATCCTATATTAGTAGCCACTGCACGAGCTATGCTAGCTGTACTCAATCTGCATCTGACTCGTGAGCAAGGACGAGAACAGTGGCGTGAGCTCTACTCTGAATGCTATACTGCACTCAAGAGTACAGAACTAAAGGAGAAAGAGGCTAGTCAGGAAGCCTTAAAGTGGAAAGAGGCTACTCAAATCAGTAATGCAGAAAAGATCGGCCTCGAAGTTCATATAGAAGCGCTTGAAGCACAACAGCAAGCAGACAAGCGCCGCATAGCGGAGCTGGTGAGTCAGGTGGATAGCCTTCACCTGCAGACTGGACTTCTCGTCCAGCAATGTGAGGAAGCCCATTCTTATGCTGTCATGGCAAGAGAAGGCCTTAGAGAGACAATTGGATATTTGCAGCATCAGGATGCGATGTTTTGGGGCCTGCACAACACTTATCAACAACAACTTCAGGCAGCTCATCAGAATATCGTGGAATTGCAGCGTGAGGTGCAGATGCTCCATGCCATGAATGATCCAATGCCTGTTGCTGCAGCTGATAGCCAAGAAGAGTCTAGTTCAGCAGAAAATGCAGACGAAGAATTAGTGGGAGCAGCAAATGACTCAGAATCCAGAGTAGTGAGTGATCAGATTGATTAGTGATGAAGTTAGTTGGTTTCTTCAACTCAGTGTCATGTTAGGTTAACCCTTGGTTAAGCGCCTTTTGTAACGAAGCTCTAAGTCAATAAGAAACTGGAGTCAAGGTAGTTTCCTGTTTGAAGTAGAACCACCTAAGCTAGTAGTCCAGGTTAATTATTGTGTAAACCTTGCTTACCCGAACCTTGTTAAATTATGTTGCTTTATGGTAATTTTCTTCTTATGGTTAATGAGTGGTAGGTGTATTAAAAATATGGTGAATCTTGCTAACATGAAGTTTTTATCAATCCTTGTTCATCTCACTCCAATAGCTCCAAGACTTTGAGAAGGTTTTGGATGCACTCCTTTACTCTGCCAGTCAAACTTCGAACTGTAGCTAATCCTATGTTCCTTGAGATCAATTCAATTGAAAGTTTATCTTTTCCTTTTGAAGATCCTATTACTTCTTTTAAAAGCTATTGTGGTTGTAGTCTCTCGGATGTTGTAATCCATGACCACGATGCAGCGTCGAAATCTGGGGTCTCTTATGGGTCGCAACCATGGGAGTTACTGCCGGACGCTCGCTGTTATCAAGGTTAATAGTTATAATCCTGGCCTACAATTAATGCGCTTTCACTCCCTGCCTATACTCTTCCACCAAACACATGTTTGTTTCTAAGTGTTAAAAACCTACTCTAAGATTCACATTTAGTATCTTAGAATTTTAAAAATTTCTAATCGTGCAATTATCTTAATCTGAACCGATAAAACAGCGGGAACCGATTTGGAAATGGTAACTGAAATCCATTCACTTGGAAATGGCACCTACGATCTACTGAGGATTCCTTGTTGTTTATGAATTCCTGATTAACTTGGAACCTACAAAAATCTATTTCTTTAAAATTTTGTGATGCCCTCGCATTCATCCCACTGCCTAGTCCAAAACTCGATCTTAATTCTTGATATCCACCTATGCATGTGTCATGCCCTGATTCGGCACATACCACTCTCTTGAATTCGACGTATTATCCCAATCTTTATAGTTTGTGTCATATAGTAGTGCCATAACCTAAGACCATGGTGCCGCGTCGAAACCTAGGGTCTCTCGTGTGCCATGGCCACACGAGGTTCCACTAGGCACGTGCGGGTATCACGGACGAAGGTTCTGATCTGCTATACTTTCACAACGAATAAAGCTCTAATCGATTTGGTTTGGTGAAACATGACCTACGATTGAGATACAATATAGCAACCTAAGGTCTCTCGTAACTTCACTACTTGAGATTTTGAAGGTATATGCTCGTGTCAATATCGGTGATCATATTTCATCATATTCGCAATCACCTTACTTTTCTCCTTGCTATGGTCACTTTAATTGCGTTCTATAATGGTAACTCGAACCGTGACTGTGGTGCCGTGCTAAACTTGGATCTTCTGTGGACTGCAGCCACATAAGAGTTCGATAGGGTATGCACTGGTATCGTAGTCGGCACTCCTGAACCATTGTAGCTCGCAATTAATGTGTCATCAGTTCATTACCTCCTTGAAATCTCTTTGAGGGTTGCAATTGACTTGTATAAACTCTATGTACTTCTAGTACCACTTTTGAAAAACCATTTCAACTTAAGTAATAACGAGGGTGTTTGTTATAGTGAAAAATTAAAGTGAAATGCAAAAACCACCTTGCAGTGAATTATTTGGGTATATTTGATAATGGTGTTAAGGTTATCGACTGATGGTGCCGCACCGCAACCGAGAGTTTCTCTTGTTTTATACAGGAGTAGCTACTTGACCCACGCTGGTATCGCCACTCTTAACCTGCACTCATTATGAAATCCCACTCAGCTAGCATTCCTCATAGGTGTGTTATTTTGGAAGAATTAAGGTTTAAGGTTATAGTGTTGAGAGACAACTGATTAGGTTAAATAGAATCTTCATTATAAATGGGAGGCTAAGTGTGAGTTAGAAGCATGTCGACTTCGGTGTCTGAACCCTCATGAGTGTGCAAAGTGTGTTTCATAAGTCACCCCTTAGGAAGTGTCAACAAGAGTCTGCACAAGATGTTGACTTGATAAGAGTGAATTGGACCAGGTCTGACACACTCCGAGCATTTGTTAGCTGCGCAAGAGCGTGATTTATATATCACCCTGGAGAAGTGCCTTCAAGAATCAGATCAAGAAAGAAAGTTTAACCAGCTCCAACAGACATTGGGAATCCAATATGAGTCCAAGCTAGGAAGATTGTGTTACTCAACAAACCGCAACAAGATTGTACAAGGTGCAATGTAGCGAGTATGCAGGTGAAGAAGTTACCAAGGAAATCAGAAACATTCTTATCTGGAGGCTTTCCTAAAACTTTTCCTATGCTTTTTCCTTTCTAATTCTATAGGTGAAAACCCTAATTGAATGTTAGTCAAGATAGAATATGTATACTTGACATATTTTCTTTTCCATTACTTTGTATAAAAACAGTTTTACCTGTCGAATCTCGGGACGAGATTTCTTTTAGGGGGGAAGGTTGTAACACCTCCGGTGTTACGGTTGATTAAACTGCCATGTCATCATGTTTAATTTTTCTATCATTGCATTTTGCCTGTGCCTTAGGGTTAGAGTGATTTGCTTGATTGTGTTTGTGAATGATTGTGCAATAAACCCTTAACTAAAATCAATTATTAAATAAAAAGAAAAATCCAATTTGAACCTTATCTTGGCCCTAAAACCCTAAATCAAAAACTATAAGGAATCTGAGTTGGGTGCCTTAATAAAAGTTGTAAATATTTTAAAATGAAGTAACTTTTATTTTGGGATATTTTGAGGTCGTGTTGAAAATATTTGAATTAAGCTCAAAACAGTGCTTTAAGATTCGAATTTGAAAATGCACTTCAAAAATTTTTGAGAATCTGATAAAACTTCCTTAACAAGAGTTTTAGATCTCTCTGAGATGCACAACTTTTATTTTGACCAATTTTGAAGTTCTTTTATAAAAATTTGATTTAACCTTGAAATACTAGTTCAAAATTTCAAATTGAAATGCTATTTTCAAAAATATCAAGAATTTGGCAAAACTTCCTTAATAGGAGTTGTAAAGCTCAGAGAGTAGAGCAACTTTTATTTTGGGCATTTTTCAAGTTTTTGAGAAAAATAAAAAGTAATTTCAAAAACTTGTTTTGAAATTTCAAAACCCCTTTTACCCCTTTTACTGTAGTTTCAAAACTAATTCGAATTTGGAATTGGTTCCAAAACCAAAGTTGTGTAGAATTCATAACACTACAACTTTTATTTTGGCACAAATTCGAGTGCTTACTCAGAATCTAGAGCAATTCATCAAAAACAGTAGGAAGAGGAGTTAACACGCTACAGTGATTCGCCCCCTCTCTCTGTTCTTGAACAGAGACGGCAGCCGACCGCGCCGCGCGCGTGCCGCGCCTTCCGTGCCGGCCGGCCGAGTGCCCCCTCCTCGCATCCAAGGTTGTCGGGGACACCACGTCGCCTTGGACCATCCCTGTCCCCTCTCCCCGAGCCCTTAAAGGCGACGAGCCCCCCCATCTCGTTTTCCTCCGTTCGGTAACCGGCGACCGCCTTGCCGTTCTTGATCAAATTCGCGACCCACAAGCCACCGCCGTCCAAATTGCTTTGCACACTGCCCCTTTACTCTCTTGCGCCTCGTCTGGACCCCTTGGTGTGCACCGTTGCGTCTTGGTCAAGCCCCAGTCCGTGTCGTCGTCCTCGCGGCCGGCCGGAGCGCCACCGCAAGCCAAGTCGTCGTGCCGAGGCCGCTCGGGTGAGCTCTGAACCCTGAGCCATTGTGTTCTAGCCTCTGTGTGACCGACCGGTCCTCATGCTCGCGACGGTTTCCCCTCTGGTTCCCTAGAGCCGCCAGAACGTGGAGGTTGCCATCGGAGGGTGCCGCCGCCGTGCTGCTCGACATCGGAGTCCGCGTTCTGCACCGCCTCTGTCTTGGCCTACTACCGGTCTAGAACCGTGGTGAGCTCCCGCGCCTCCCCGAACCTTTTCCCTGAACACTACCGCACCATTACGACCGGGTCGAGTTGGCCGCGCCGCCGCGTCCGCCATGAGTGGGCTCAAGCTCGCTGGAGGCGTGTAGTCCTCTGGCCATGCATGATAGGCTGTCCGCTAGGTCTTGGGGTGCGTTGTGGTACGCTCGGTTTCGTCTCGGAGATCGCCGGCGGCGAGCTTCGCGTCGGGCCGCCGCGTCGTGCCGGCGTGCGCGCGCGGGAGCGTGGCCGAGAGGAGGAAGAAGGAGCCGGCTGGGCCGTGCCGGGCTTTTGGGCCGGCCCAGTCAGGGCGCAGGTGAGAGCGGGGAGAGGCAGGGAGAGCGTGGGCCGGTCTGCGGCCGTTGGGCTGCCGTGGGCCGGATCGTTTTTCCTTTTCCCAGAGAATTTCGAATGCCTTTCCCATTTTTAATTATTTGAATAGTTCTGTCTTTTGTTATTTATGTATAAATAAATCTGGTGCTCCAAAAAGTATGAAAATATTTGTGTATGCTCTCTGTGATATGTAGTATTTGCTAAAAATATAATATAGTGTGTTCCAGTACTTTTTGCCTGGTGTATAAATCAGTAGATTAATTAATAAATGAAAGTTTGTTGATTTTTAATTAAATATAGGTTGATCCAAAAATCATGAAAATTATTGTGGTACTATTTTAGATCAATATCTTGCTGTTGGTAATTTTTGGGGCCAATTTGAATTAGTGTAATCATATGTTATTATAAGCCTAATTAGAAGAATTAAATAAAAGGTTTAATGCAATATGAATCTTTATTAGATTTTGGTAATTTCTATCTAGCCTCAAAATTCATAAAATTCATTTGTGCATTGTTTTAGGCTAATACCTAACTGAATAAAAAGTTTGGGCTCAAATGGAGACAGTTCATTTATTTATTAAATTGTGATCTATAAATAATTAATAGAATAAATGAGGAACCCTTATCCTTTAGGAGTAGTGTGAACTTTTGAAGTTAATTGTGGGCCTTGGAAAAAAAAAAACCACTATTGTTCCTTGGTATTTTGATTACCTTTATAGTTGTAGCCCATGGGTTAGAGGGTAATTAAAATGTTTATTGCAAACGTTCGTTAGTGGGTCCATGGATGTTGCCTCGATTATCTCTTGGATACAACTTCATGGGTAAAAATGGAATAGTTAAACATGTTTCTTGTAATAAGGTAATGGTAATCCCTCCTCATATCAACATAGAATAAATCATTTCAGGTGATAATTAAACGAAACCCTAGTTGTTAATAAAACAAATTAGTTTTGTTGGCTTGCAACTTTACCGTGAAGGAAAGTTGTACTCAAGGCGTTGATTGATTTATTACTGCATGTCTATTCCATGTCATTTACATCGCATTCATACATTCATTCGCATACGTGTAGTGAACGTGTGGTGATTATTGTCAAGAGCCCAGTCCCGGGTACGGTTTTCACTCGGTGATCGCGGGTATTCTCGGTGGTTGATTTCCGGATATTATCTACTTCGAGCAACAGGCAAGCCCCGGTGCATTAACCCTTCTGTTATAAAATCTTTATAATTCGAGTAATCTACTGCATTAAGTTAATAGGAGTTGATTGCTACCTATCCAGATGCATTGCCCCACTATTATTACCCTGAAACCTATTTTAAATAAAATGGTTTGAAAAATGCTTAGACCTGCTTAAATAATTTAGTTCTTGCAAAATTGCTATTTTCTGAGCTGTGATGATATACTCCCTTAAACTATGGAATATGGAATATAAAAACCTCTGTCCGCTTCAGTGGTCGTGCATTAGGCCAATGTACGAACATTGACGGAAGGGTGAATGTGTTTCGCCGGGTGTTGTGCTCTTGGGACGGCATTTCCCATGACTTAGTATCCGGCAGGCACGACTTTGGAAAAGATGTAGGGACCGTTCGTTGTAGGAGTGCTGGATCGAGATGAACAGCCTAGCCACATACCAATGCGGAAAGCCTAGAGTTCGGTAGCGCTATTGCTGGAACCGACAACCACGCACTGGGAGTGGAGAGATGGCGAGAGTAGCTTGTACCCACGTGGCCGGCGTGCCTGGAGATGAGTGGAGTACTGTGCTCTCGGGTGGCGCAGGACCGGTTCCGGGATAGCAAAGCCGTAACGACGGGTTGGTATATGTATGCCGGCGTGCTGCATATACAGTGTGGTTAGAATCCCCAGCTGGGTACTTTCTGGATTCGAATCGACGTGCTCCTCGGTTAATGGAGACTCAATCCACTTTCCTACCCCGAAAAGTGGTTCAGAACTAGGTGTTTTCTGAATAAATGAAGTAATTGAAAGAATGATGATTTATGAGTCTGAATATTGGAACTATGAATATAATTATGATAATGATCAAATAAAATATTGGATAGGATAGTAATGCTTTTCTGCAAACTCCTTATCCTCTGCTAGCCTTACCCATATCCTTGCATTCCTGAGTCTCATCTTACACCTTTAGTCGGGTAAGTCTTGCGGAGTACCCCAAGTACTCAGGGTTTGTTAACCCCTGTTGCAGGTGCGCCGAGAGTTCAAGTCTGCTTGGGACCGTGCCGGGTGTTGGATCGTGCACGGGTGAAGATGCGTTTATGGTACAACCCTTGGGCCAGGGTATAGTTGTAGACTGCTGCTCCACTACGAAACTTTGGTTTGGGTAATGTAACTTATATTTGTAAATCTATAGATATGTAATACTTCCGCATCTTGTACTCTGATTCAGATTATTTTTGTAAACTGTTGTAATACTTGTAATGTCTTTACAATGAGATCCTCGGGAAAAATTGGGTTTCCTAGGAGACCCGGCAGGCCACCTAGGTCATTAGGGAACTCGTGCACAGTAACCGGATGTCCCTAGGGGCGATGATGGTGCACGTGGGCCCTATGATTAAGGCGGTTCTGTCACACAAATTCCTTTGAGGAAGAGCTTCTCCTCTCCTTGGAGCCTCTCTTGGACGACTTGGAAGCGGCCCCAACCTCTTCACGCTTGTGGATTCGGCCCTACTCGTCGACTCAAGGTACTTGGGAGTTCTCTTTTTCGATCTCCCAATGTGCTTAGTTTGTGGCCGTGTCTTTGCTTGAGGAAGTTCCTACGGACATGTTCTTGCTTGTGCTTACCTTTTCCTCTCAAGTTCATGGTTGGTTTGGTGATTCCCCATGGATTGTTAGGGCCGCGGGATGTGTCGGTAGTACCGACCCCATGTCGGTAGTACCGACCCCCGTCGGTAGTACCGACCCCCGTCGGTAGTACCGATCACTGGCCGGTACTACCGGTCCTGTTGCCCCACTAATCCATGGTGCCTCCCCATCTCAACTCTGGCTTTGGGACTCTCTCTCAATCTCTTGCTTATTCCTCTTGTTCTCTATCCTTTGCAGCATGTCTCGTGAAGGTGGAAAGCGCAAGAACCCCGTCCGTGCCGCCCGTGGCGAGAGCTCACATCGAGGTCGCGGCTCCCATGGCGGAGATGGCGATGATGAGCCGAGTGGTCTGCCTCTCCACTCTAGCATGTATTCGCACGTCCCACGCTCTCATGCGGAGCGCGCGAGGAACGCTCCTCCGCCTGCTAGGGCGTCGGATGCCGAGGCAAATATTCGTATCCTTGGCAAGGCGATTGATCCTCGGGTTGTCCCTCGGACCCCCGAGCATGTGCAGCTGCTTCTCTCTCGCACTCTCCCTCGCCACCAGCACTTCAACGCTCGCATTCGCGCTCCTGCAGCTGGTGGTGGGTTTTCAGTGCGTTCTCCTATTGATTATCGCCATAAACTTCAAGAGTTGAGGCAGCAACGCAATGAAAATCCTTACCTGTATGTCAAGGATCCCTCTCTTGAGGCTCGTTTTTGGAGTCAGTTCCAGTTTGATTACTATCATTCTGTCATTTTGGGTTGTCAAGAACCCACTGGTGCTGTTCCTATCATTGCTCCCAAAGCAATTGATCTTGTTTCCCTTCGTGCTTTTGATGATCCGGATGTTGTTGCTTTGGTGAATGATCTTGAGGCGTGGGGTTTGCTAAATTTGATGGCTTTTCAGTATTCCTGGAATACTGAAATAATTGCTCAATTTTACTCCACCTATCATTTGGAAGTTGAGAATCGTGTCATGCATTGGATGACGCAAGGGCAGCATTATCGTCTTGATTATGTCACTTTTTCTCGTCTTCTTGGGTTTGGTCAAGCTGACCGTGATGCTCCTAGTATCTTTGATGGGCATGATCATATCACCTATCGGGACATCCGGCACTTTTACCTTCCCGGGAAGACTCCTGATTTCAAAAACACCTATCTTCGTCCCTATTATTATGTCCTCAATAATCTCATTCGAAGCACCATTGATCCAAAGATTGGGGATTCATTGCACCTTCAGCATGATGCTCCTAAGATTCTCTTGCGCTTTGGCGAGAGGGGTCCATGGTCCAGACTTTAGTTATGGTTTGTAATATTTATATATTTCGTGGTGAACTATGTGTTGGACAAGAACTTTGTTGGTGTAATGCTTAGTTGGAGGTATAACTCTTGTATTCAATGTTATCTTAGTAAGTTTGCTTTTATATTGTGGTTTGTGATTTATTTGTGACCTGAATTTTTCCTATGCTTCACGCTTATCACTTGTTCTTGTCACACTCTTTTTGGCACCCCACGAATTACAAGATTTAGGGGGAACCTCTCTAAATGTATGCACTCTTGACTATGGTCGTTATTTGGAATTCAAATCCTATGCATACATTAAGGGGGAGCTCCATCCTAAATGTTGGATTCAAAAGCTTCAATTTATCTCAATCATATATAAGCCTAATTTGGTTGTCATCAATTACCAAAAAGGGGGAGTTTGTAAGTGCATTCGCCCCCTATGTGGGATTTTGGTGATTAATGACAATCAAATTAGGGACTAACGGTTTTATCAAGATTATGTGCAGGTGTTAGTCCATATGAATGAGCAAATTGAAATATTTGGTGAAACAGCACCCCTCCAACTTGACTGAGTTACTTGGTGATCTTTACTCATAATTTAGCAAGTTTTATCTTTTATTGAGTATAGGACTACCGCACTATCAAGAGGGATGCATAGCTAGTTGACTAGTAGAAGGTTTAAAGTGCTCAAATATTGACTTAAACAAACATGCTTGAGAGACACCTTCACACACTTGTGCACTGCCCTATCCTGTTCTGCCCCTGGAGAATCGGTAGTACCGGTCTTGGACCGGTAGTACCGGTAGGACTTAGAGCAGGATCCTCTCCAGCGAACTGCTTGCTCTCGGGTTCCAGAAAAGTTTATTCCGGTAGTACCGGATTTTAATCCGGCAGTACCGATATTGAACCGGTAGTACCGACTCTGAATCGGTAGTACCGGTAGGACTTAGCGCCGAGACTCCTCCCAGCCAACTCGCTGCTCTCGGGTTTGAGTAACTTTATTTCGGTAGTACCGGATTTTAATCCGGTAGTACCGGTTCCAGAGCGGTAGTACCGGTACTTGACCGGTAGTACCGGTAGGACTTTGCCCAAGCAGTTACTCAGGGTCTGGATCGGTAGTAACGACTGTACTTCGGTAGTAGGTTGACTGTTGTATCGGTAGTACCGGTGTACCACCGGTAGTACCGGTCAAGTCAACTTGACTGACAAACTTTTCTACCGTTGGGGCCTCGTGCAGTGCGTGTGTCAGACTTTTAACATTCGATCTGCTGAGGTAGCATCGGTACTACCGGTAGGAATCGGTAGTACCGGTAGCTCCCAGACGGAGGAAGTATAAATACTTCTTCCCCCTTCTTTAGAACGTGACCCACTTGATTTTATTGCCTACCAACCCGAGACAACAGCTCTCTCTCTTGCTCTCCCACTCTCTCTCACACATATTCATTGCTCATAGCTCAATCCATTGCAAGTTTCAAGTTGAGAAGTGAGATTCGAGTGAGGAAAACTTAAATCCATTGTTTGAGCACTTGATTCCTCCCTCTAGCCGGCTTTGCTTTGCATTTGTTACTCTTGGGTTCTTGGAACCCTAGGCGGCTAGGCGTTCTTCGGGAGAGCCCGGTTTGATCCATTTGTGAGGGCTCCCCGAAGTGTTTGTATCACCCAAGATTCTAGTGAAGAAACTCAAGTGACCTTTGTGGTAACCTTGAGTGAGGAAAGGAGGTGAAATAGACTCCGACCTTTGTGGTCACCTCGACAACGAGGAGTAGGCCTTCCTTTGTGGATTGACTGAACCTCGGGATAAATAACTTGTCCCTTGCTCTCTTTGTTGTTGTGTCTACTTGTGGTGTCACGGCTTCGACCGTGCTTTTTCTCTCTCTACCTTGTTCTTAGGTTTGGAGGCCCGATCTATGATTTGGTGGTGATTCAAGTTAGGGAGAAGGTTGCAAGGGACTCTACATACACTTGGGTGGTTTGGTATAGCATAGATCTAAACTTACTCTGCAGTTAATCTTGGTTTCGTAGCTATCTGTTCTTGACCGGTAGTACCGACGGATTGCATCGGTACTACCGACAGGTATCGGTAGTACCGGTCCAATCCCGGTAGTACCGGTCTCTGTTCTCACTTTTCAATTGAGTTTGAGTTTCAGGTTTTATACTACGCCTATTCACCCCCCCTCTAGGCATTGTAGATCCTTTCACCGTGGTTGCCGGCTGTTGCCGCGGCGCGGCCAGTCTACAGCGGCAGGGCTCGGGAACGGCGGTTGGCGCAGCTCGACGTGGCGGCCGTAGTCGGCGTTGCGGGAGGCACCGGTGGCGAAGCAGAGCGCGTGGTCGGCCGAGACCGTGTGCACGCGGTCGAAGCCAATGTGGAGGCGCGGTCGTGCGCGGATGGCCGCGGCTGGCAGCGGCGCAGGTCACCGGCGACGTCGAGTCCAGCATAGTCGTGGCTACGTGCTGCAGAGGTGGTCGTCGTCGGTTGGCCGTGGCGGAAATCCTTCAAGCAGCGGCCGGGCGTGGCCATGGCGACGCGGCGGCGACCGATGCGGTCGTAACCGGCTGGGATGCGGCGGCGACCGTGTGTGCCGGCCAGGGCGCGGTGGCGGCCGGCCGGGGCGTGGCTTCGGTGGCTGAGGCTTGAAACGGCATGAGCAGGACGGAGCAGTGGCGGCGGCTCGAGTGGGGAAGATGAACAGGGGCGACAGCGGCTTCTTATAGTGGAGGCGGGCTAGGGTTCATCGGTGTCCTCGGCGTCCACGTCGTTGATGCGATGGCCGAGGCACGTGGCGTGCATCGTGGGGCACGGACGCCGAGAGCGCCAGGGTTCGCATGGGGGCGCGCGCGTGCTCACGCTCGGGCGGCGGCGGTGGCCAGGACTGGGTGCGGCGCGGCTAGGGTTTCCAGGTGGGGGCGACGGTTGGGCCTCTCGGGCCAGCTGGGCCGCGCGGGCATGAGGAGCAGGGGCGCGGCTGAGTGGGCCGCTGCTGCTCGCATGGGCTGGAGGGGCGAAGTAGGCCGGCTGATTGGCTTGGGCTGCTCGGTTTTTGGAAGAAGAGGGAGAAAAAGAGTTTTGGTTCAGGGAAGGTGGAGAGGGGTTTTCCTTTTTTATATTTATTAACTGCGGAGATTTGAGAGAGACTCAAAAATATATTTGGGGAAAACCAAATAAAGGATTCGCGATGAAATTCGGGAGAGAAAGGAATTTCCCAAATTGTCGAGGTGATCCGAAGGATGAGGAGTTTACGGGGAACTTGGAGGAAGTTAGCTATGGGCTTGTGCTTCTCCGATGCAAAATCCAAACTCGACTAGAGATCCCACGTCAAGGTCCTACAATCAATACTATATGAATGCAGCGGTTGTTAGCGTGTTAGTCGCAGTTCGACCTAGGTTCTATATGCTTCATGTAATTGAAAGAAAAATTTTTGAATGTCCGGATTTTTGATTGCCGGAAAAACCCGGGTTGTTACAGGTTTCCTTCCTAATTTATTCAACCCTCTAATATTCCAAAAGAGACCTATCATTTAGCTCTACTTTTTGCTTTTTTCCTATTAACTACTTTAGTCCAGTGAAAGCCCATGTTTGGTTTTGGGTAATTGATGAAACCTAGTTTGCTAACGATTGCTCTAAGTGTTTCATGAGAACAATTAGCAAACAAGATGGAGCAAAGGACCGGGTCGGTAGAGGCCACAAGTAAAGGGCAATGACGGCATCCATGCAAATAGTATAAGTCCATCATCAAAGGTGTCCACAAGGTCCATCGAGAGATGAGAAGGAAGTTGATAAGAAACCGGGAGCTCAAGGCAAAGGTATAACCAATAGGAGCTCTTTTGGTTTTGGTGATCAAGACTCCATAGAGGGAGTGATCACATTTAGGATAGATAGCCGTACTATCAAGAGGGGCGAAATCGTTGATGAAATACGGTTATCAAGTGCCACTAGATGTTCATGATCATTGCATTGCATATAGATGCTAGTGACACTAACAAACCCTTGGATAACTCTTTTGAAAAGGCTAACACACGTGCACAAGGTGTAGAACACTTGGTGTTAGCATATGGGAACAAAGGGTGAAAGGTTTGAGTGAAAATCCTGAGAAAACAGAGCGTCGGACCGTAGAGTCACAGAACGTCGGACCAATGTCTTCGGTCCGACGGCTAATACTGCTGAGAGCGTCGGACCATTAGCCGTAGCGTCCGATGGTGCAGAGCGATGAAGAGATGACACGTGGAGAGCAGAGGAGCGTCGGACTCTCGGCATCAGTAACGTCCGACGGTTTTCAGCGCTCGGGGAGCTCTCTGGAAACGTCGGACGCCGGCGAGTTTTAGTCCGACGGCCTGCTGTTTTAGAGTCCGACGGTGGATACGTGTAGTGCGTCGAACCGTGAGGTTTGGTCCGACAGCCTACCGTTCGACGGTTCGTTTAGCGCGGGAAGTTAGCCGTTGTGATCCAACATTCGACTTCAAACGGCTAGTGACACGTGGCGTTCATCCGGGGCGTCGGACCGTGCCGATTAGTCCGACGGTCTGGCCGTCGGACAGTCTGACGGTACGCAGTGAAGTCTAAACGGCTATTTCTTTGTGTGTGGCTTATAAATAGTCACTTGGCTGGTTTGGAGAGCAGCTCTTGGCACTCCTGAACATCATACTTGTGAGCCTTCCCACTCCACTCTCACTCATCCTACTTGATTGTGATCATCATTTGGTGAGTTTGGAGAGCATCAAGTGCATTGCATTGATAGAGATCATCTAGAGGCACTTGGTAGTGGTAATTTGCAGCGGTTTCTCTCATTACTCTTGGAGTTTGCCGACTCCTAGACGGCTTGGAGCTGCGAGGATCGTTGAGGGGAGTTGGTGATTGTCTCCGCCTCCGATCAAGGTGTTGTGAGGGGTTCTTGAGCCTATCCCCGCGGGAGATCGCGAAAGGCATCTTTAGTGGATTGCTCGTAGCTTGGTGGATCCCCATCTTGTGTTGGTTGTGCGGCACCCTTGAGAAGGGTTTGGCGTGTGATGCCAATTAGCGCGTGAACCTCCAAGTGGGTGTATCGCTACAACGAGGACTAACTTGCCGGCAAGCAAGTGAACCTCGGTAAAAAATCTTGTGTCATCTCTCTACCGAGGATCTCTCTTGTATTTGATTGATTGGTTATATTGGACTTCATATCTTCTCTTCACCGGGGGTATTGAAATCACCTTTACTCTTACTTTTGTGTACTTACTCTCTTGTGTAGTTTGTTAGTAAGTTGCTCACTTAGGAGTAGTGTATAGTAGTGACATAGCCTTTGCGTGTGAACTAGTGAACATAGTGTAGCATACTTGTCTAGGTGGCTTGCATAGTGTAGTTTAGAGCTAGTGCTTTGCAAAGCTTGCCATTGTTACTAATCGGCTTGTTAAGTGTTGTTTGTAGATTTTTATAGGCTATTCACCCCCCTCTAGCCATTTAGGACCTTTCATCCAGGCTTTCTCCTCTAGCTCCTCTATCATCTCAAAAAAGGAACTACTCTTCCCTACAGGAGTTACAGGGTCCTCTCCCATTAACTCCCTCGACAACAACTCTTCGTTGCTCACTATAGTCAACTCTACAGCCTCTACATTGTTTTTGCTAGCACTTTTCTGATGGTCAACACCTTGGTGCTTATCTAATACAATACTACTCCCTAGACTAACAGGGGGCAACTTCCCTGATCCAGAAATAAATTCACAATTACCATGCTGACAAGAGAGACTAAAAGCATCATTTCTTTTCATTCCTAGTTCTATCACTTCTTTACAATTACTACTAGACTGATCTAAGGATGGGCCAGTCACAACACCAACTTTTGAGGCAAGATCTTCTAAGTTACTAATAGAAAGGATAGGGATGGATTTTATACCTCTGGGAATGTCCAGGTTAGTTTTTTTTCCTTCCTAGCTTTTGCCTTCTCCAGCATAGATATCCCTTCTTGAGGTTGTCTCTTGTTCCTTCTCTCAGGTACTACTGGACCCCACTTTTGATTCCTTTTCTTCACAGCTGGAATTCTTTCCACCGCAGCTGATTCAATGACTGTCTTGCTGCTCTCCTCAATTAGGATATTTTCCTTCTCTCCTCTATGTAAGTTCTCCTGGGCAGTATCCTTTACTGGATCATTCAGAGATAAATCACCAATTTGCGCCTCCATCACTCTCTCATCTGAAGTTTCCAAATAGGGGCACACCCACTCCTCAGGTAAAGTAGACATACTCTCTTCATGCACCTCCTCCAAGCTTGGCACATCTACTAGATTCCCCTCAGAGTCATCAATTTCCATTGCTTTTAGCAGATTCAAACACACTGATGCTTCCCTCTCTAGTTGGTAGCTTTCACTTTCCACCTCATCCAAGAAACAAAAGAGATTCCTAACAGTCTTGCTTCCCCTAGGAGTAGAATAACCTTTTTGGGATTGACTTTTTGAACCCTCATCAGCTCCTTTGCCTTTCTTCTCAGCTTTATCAGAACCAAGCTGGTCCTTAGTATTTTCTTCGGTGTTACCCTCCTCATCTAACAGATCATCTTCCTCAAAGTCATTATCCTCACCCCCATCACCACCATTATCACCATCATTTCCTTTCTCCTCTCCCAGCTGCACAACAGCTGAGCAGAAAAATCTCATCACCCATCTCCACCACTCTTTTCCCAGGGATCTTGGCTGGATTCCTACATTTGATTTTTATCCTGATCATAGCAAAGAAACTTCCAAAGAGAGACTGCCAATCCACATCCACTAACCTCCCTAAAATAGATGCAATTTGGCTCAGAGTCTCCCAGTCACACCACTTAGGGGGGATCCCTTTCACCTGAATCCAGATTTCCTCCAATCTTCCAACAGGGACAATGTCACCATTTCAAACCTTTAGAGAAACCAACACAGCCCCATTGTTCAAATAGAAGTATGTTCCATCATTGATTACAAAGCTATCCACCTTTTTGTGTGGGGGGAACCTGACCAAATATTTATATTCCTCTAGCTCTTTCAACTGCCATTTTCAATCTTTGTCAAAGACCTTCTTTAGATGATTGATTATCCCTTCCTGATCTAATTCCCCTTCCTCCACAGTGAAAATACCACAGTTATCAAATCCATGCCAAAGCTTAAATCTGTTATCCTTTTCATCTACATTGACATGGAAAAAACCAAGCCCCTTGTTGGCACTGCCTAGATACTGCACAGCTACACTTGGTTCCAACCATCTTGGGCACTTCTCAGCAATATGGTCTTTTCCAAAACAGATGAAACACACTCTAGGATTTGTGCAACTAGAGCTAAAGTGACCAGGTTCACCACAGTTATAACAGATGATGTGAAAGGCCTTCTCCTCACTACTTTTTTCAGCATCAACTATCGAAGACTCACCAGACTTTGGATCTGTATGTGGGATTATATCTCTAGCCTGATTGAAAGAAGCTTGATTGTACTGTTGCTCAGAGCTCTTCTGATGGTGCTGCTGATTCGGGAACTGCTTCCCTCTCCCAGCACCCTGTGTCCCCCTAGTTCTCCCGCCTGGACGCTGATGTTGCCCCTGAGGATGGAACGGCATAGGAGGAGGAAACTGCTGAGGTAGGTGAGGGTAGTAGCCATACGGACCTTGAGGTGGTAATGGCGGCAGCGTCGCCCCCATCTGATGTGGGTAGAAGGGCGGCGGCGGCTGATGCCACCCTCCACCCCATGAATCCCACTCCTCCTCAGGACCCCTAGCGCGCGGCAGCCCACGACCCCCTCTCCCTCTCCCGGCCATGCTCTTCACCTTCAAGGCAAAGGAATCCCTGATTCCTCCACCCCACACGTCCACAGCGAAACTCAACTTCAGCGGCTGCTTCACCCACTTATCCCTCACCTGAACCGGGAAGCAATCTTCAACTCCAAACTCCCTTCGCTCCCAGAGCTCTTTCTTAATCCAGAAGAGGTCTCTCACCCTCTCTTCCCCATCTCTAACCCTAGAACTCACTCTGTTGGCGGCGCTGGGTGAGGGACCTGGGATGAGCCACAATTGGCCATAGAATTTCTGAATTGCCCCCTCATCAACCTCATCCATCGTGGTCAGCCCTGGATCGTTGGATGCGGAGACACCCGGCTCCACCTGCTCCCCAACCGCGAAGACGACGCATGTCCCGCATCCTGGGTCCTCCTTGTCAGCCTTCCTACAGGGGAAGGGCCCAAGGCAGGGGCGAGGAGGCTCTCTGATCCGAGGAGGGAATCCACGAATACGGATTGGGCTCGCCGGCGGCAAGGATCTCGCCGACGACGGGAGGCGACTCCTAGTCGCCCGAACTCTCTCTCCTAGGGACATACCTCCCAGATATAGCGGGTTTTGTCTTTATTCCATTTTCGCAATTTTCTATTCTATGTGCTGATAATCAGTGACGGGAAAATGATTGGGATTTCATTTGAATTTTGTCTGGTCTTGAGATTTCAGCCCGGGGGGCGGCAGGGGGGGTTTCCTTTCGACCACAACACAAGTGCATGTCACATGCGAATCATCCTCTCATTGAATCACAGTCACAACAGGAAAAAGAACAGAAAATCACAGGAAGAGGAAGCAGAAAAGGGCATGGAGCTGTCCACTTATTCACGTTTTAGAAATGGGCCAAATTGTTCGAGTCGGCGGTTGTAAAGTGCTTCTTGGGCAATCTTGGGTCGTACTTCTAGAGGCCCAAAACTAGGCCCAGGAATAAACCGCTGCAGAATAAAAGCCCACTAGGGTTCTTAGTGTACTATAAAAGGCTGGATTCTTCTCCTCCGCTGCCCCTTCCTGGCACACCCGCTCGAGCCGCCGCCGTCGCATCGCGCAGCGTACCCTAGCCCTCCTCAGCGGCGGCTTTGAGCTTCCCCTGCCATGGTGAGCTCTCGGAGACCATCTCCTTCATCACTCACTCTTCGCTGCAGTTGTTGTCTAACCTTTGTTGTTGGCTGGTGGCCGCAGACGTTCAAACGGAGGAACGGCGGACGCAACAAGCACGGCCGCGGCCACGTCAAGTACATCCGCTGCTCCAACTGCGCCAAATGCTGCCCGAAGGTAACCCTGCCCTTCCCTTAAAGCGTAGTTGTTTGTGATTGATTAATCGAGCCGTTTTTAGCTGCAGCCTGAGGTAGACTGGTACTGGTACCTGTAGTTATAGTGCTGCATGGCCTTGTTCACCACATTGTTTAGTTGCAATTTAGGTTCACAGTTACAAGGCCCAATGCGTCAATTCTGTTGTGGAATCTGTTGCAATTTCCCCTCTAGTACGTATTTGCGTTGAGTTGAAACTCTCAGCTTGTTATTCATGTATGTTCATGTTATGCGTAGCTGCGGCTGTGTTGTCCATGTAGGTTTCTGTTTGTTGTTTGATTGTCTTGTTGATTTTCTTATAGCAGATATGACATGATACTGTGGCTTGGTAATACTGAAACCAGCTTCAATATTCATTTTTGATCTGCATTGCTATATTGAAGCTTAATTATCTGAACTACTGAACCGTGCATATTGTAGAAGATATTTGACATTTGCCCTATTTTTTCTTTATTTACAGGATAAGGCTATCAAGCGGTTCTTGGTGAGGAACATTGTTGAGCAAGCTGCTGTGAGAGACGTGCAGGAGGCTTGTGTGCATGATGGTATCATAGTCGTCCTTATTAGCTGCATAATTTAGTCTGATGACCTATTTATAGGTTATCTAGAGAAATTGTCCTTAATATCTTCGTTTTCACAGGATATGTTCTTCCCAAATTGTATGCGAAGGTTCATCACTGTGTCTCATGCGCCATCCATGCGCACATTGTCCGTGTCCGTTCTCGTGAGAACAGGAGGAACCGTGAGCCCCCACAGCGCTTCAGGCGCCGGGTATAATTTTTGCACATGCTTAACTTGATAACCATATAGGTTGTATCTTATGTTTTTTCTGAACTTGATTGTTTCCTGATAACTCTATCGAAAGAAGTACTACATAGTGCTATGTTATTGTCGCTTTTATAGGCGTTGTATTCACTGTGTGTATGTTGCAATGGATGCGTCAACGAAAGCGTATATAAGCATGTGTTGGTGCATTGCAGTCTTATGTATGATGACTGATTTTTTGTTCAGTCATACTGCTTGAATGCGCACATTGGAATATAAATTTCACACATTTTGGCATGCCTATTTGTCCAATTTCCCGTAGTATTGCATGTTCTGGTGCTTGATAAAGCTTTTAATCTCCAGATAGAGTGTTCCTTGGTGTTTTTGTCATGCTATCGCTTTTATAGGCGTTGCATTCACTGTATATATATTGCAATGGATGCGTCAACGAAAGCGTAAATAAACATTTGTTGGTGCACTGCAGACTTGTATTTGATGACTGATTTTCTTGTTCAGTCATAACTTCTTCAAGGCACACATTTTGATATAAGTTTCACATCTTTATTCAGTAGTTGGTCCATGTTTTTTTTTTTGTTTCTACTCTATACATCAATTGCCTGACATGATACTTTGCTTTGAAAGACCACATGTCTGGGCTACTATCAAATGCCTTATGACTGAATGGTCTCTATTCTCTTGTACAGTATATGATTAATCACCATTCTGTCTGCCAAAGCTGCTAGGACATATATTTTATATAATAATTAAAATGGTAGTGTTCATATAGATGATAGTCCTGCATGGTCTGATATGTGTCAGACTCTTAAATAAACATACTCAGTTTGCCATCATCATTTCTGTGTTTAAAATTTTTGAGGTGGAAATAAACAGGGCCTAATCTTATGCAAATGAATGTAAACTGATGGATCTGTTTAATTGCCTTACAGGATGATGGGCCAAGGCCAGGTCAGGGCGCACCGCGCCCAGGTGGTGCTGCTCCTGCAGCTGCCCCTGCTGCTGCTCCTCGCACCTAAGTTCAGGAATGCTTTTCAGGGCTTAGCTTTGTCACCTATGGGATAATGGACTTTTCCTTCTTGAGAAACCAATGTTACTGTATCCCCTTGATATTAAACATGTAGTACAATTTGTGGTTGTCACCCATTCGTGCTGTTAAGTTGTCTTTGACTTGATATATGTTGACATACGAAGCTATTAAGATTTGTTTAGCACTCGATAAAAACTTGATCAGAGAATATTTGCTCTCCACCCTGTTCTTCCAATTAAACTACTTGATCTGAGCATGAGATAGCGAAGGTCCACTCACTACGCTTGGATGATGTTACACTTAACATTCCATAGCTTGGATGATGTTACACTTTCTTAAAATTCGATTTCACACGTTATATAGACTTATCCCCCCTCCATGTCTGCAAAGAAAGTTGTTTTGAACAAGATTTTGGTTAAACATTAGAAATATAAATCATTAATGACTTTTAAATTATTGAGTTTAAAAATATAAAAACTATATAAACATATTTGTCTTAAAATATATTTTTATAGAAGTATCTATATATCATTTTTCTAAAAAATATTTTTATAGAAATATGAAGTTAAAGTTATACTTTTCAGACCGTGTCGGACTTGATTTACAGGTACGAAGTGACCATTTCTTTTTAAGTTATGCACTGTCTTAGTATTATAGGTGCAAGACTGATTCTGCTCGCCACACTTTCTGTGACACCAAATTTTGTCAATTAAATTTGGCAAGCTATAGTTTTCCTCTAAAATGTCAGTACATTATAAATTTCACAAATCACAAACCTACCACTTTACCCTTAATTAACACTAAGGATGAAAATAGAGAAAATTATTTCCTCGGCCCTGAAAAAATATCGACTTAGTTTCTTGACCCCTGTTTTCATTGAACTTTGTTATTTGGCCCTAAAACGAAATTTACTTATTTTCTTGGCCCTTCCGTCCACTTCGAAAGATCATAACTCTTTGATACGACATCGGATGAAGATGATTTTTATATGAAAATTGTAGGTCTCGACGAGATATACAACTTTATAGTTTTAAGTTTTTTCATTTGAAAAAGTTCAGATGCCCAAAAACATTAATATATTATATTAATGTTTTTTTGGCATCTGAACTTCTTCAAATGAAAAAACTCAAAACTATAAAGTTGTAGATCTCGTCGAGACCTACAATTTTTATATAAAAATCATCTTCATCCGATGTCGTATCGAAGAGTTATGATCTTTCAAAGTGAACAAAAGGACAAAAAAATAAATAAATTTTGTTTTAAGGCCAAATAATAAAGTTCGATGAAACAGGGGCAAAAAACTAAGTCGAACTTTTTTCAGAGCCGAGAAAATAATTTTTCCATGAAAATAACGTATGACTTTGCAAGTGCATGGACGGATGGACCAGTGAACTGAATGATGACTGGACCGACCCCCGGCGACTGTACGCCGATTTTAACAGGCTTATAGTAATAATAAACTAAACTAGCATTGGGTTGTTTACTTGTTTGGGTTATCGGAACTGAATAACAAGAAAAGACACTGAATAACAAGAAAAGGCAGTTGATTGGTGTTTGGTCTGGAGCCGATCAAGTTGTCATAGCAGTAGCAGTCTAGCATAGCATTTCACTGTCAAATTATCAGCAATACTACTACAGTACTACCAAACAGGCCATTGTGTTCGCACTAAAGGGAGTAAAGCAGAATTTACACGGCCAGCGGTATATCTTTTCCGCTTAGAACATAAAACATCAATGACCGATGAATCATCACTGTTGTACATCAAGGAACTATGCATAACAGATTAAATAAATGCACGATTCCGCATATCCAAATGGGGAAACTCAATTCTGTCAGCAAAGTGAACAAAAGGACAAAAAAATAAATAAATTTTGTTTTAAGGCCAAATAATAAAGTTCGATGAAACAGGGGCAAAAAACTAAGTCGAACTTTTTTCAGAGCCGAGAAAATAATTTTTCCATGAAAATAACGTATGACTTTGCAAGTGCATGGACGGATGGACCAGTGAACTGAATGATGACTGGACCGACCCCCGGCGACTGTACGCCGATTTTAACAGGCTTATAGTAATAATAAACTAAACTAGCATTGGGTTGTTTACTTGTTTGGGTTATCGGAACTGAATAACAAGAAAAGACACTGAATAACAAGAAAAGGCAGTTGATTGGTGTTTGGTCTGGAGCCGATCAAGTTGTCATAGCAGTAGCAGTCTAGCATAGCATTTCACTGTCAAATTATCAGCAATACTACTACAGTACTACCAAACAGGCCATTGTGTTCGCACTAAAGGGAGTAAAGCAGAATTTACACGGCCAGCGGTATATCTTTTCCGCTTAGAACATAAAACATCAATGACCGATGAATCATCACTGTTGTACATCAAGGAACTATGCATAACAGATTAAATAAATGCACGATTCCGCATATCCAAATGGGGAAACTCAATTCTGTCAGTTTGATCCCTGCATCACGTAATCCACTCAAAAGTTGAACAGATGAATCCTACATGAATCTGAGCCTGTGATACAGCTAGGCCCCAAATCATAATCTACCTAGGAATCCTTGCTGCAAGTCTGGACAGTGATGCAGCCAAAGCTTCTGGCGGTGGACTGGTTAGGGCGCTGATGTAGCGCAGCACCTACTTAAGACAGCCAGGTGCAAGTCTCCTCTCACGGTCTCCCTTGGCGCAGAGTCCATAATTGGCTGCAGCTTTGCTACGGTTTGATGAAGCGAGCTAATTTTCCAAGCACGCCTCTCAGGTTGCGTATGCCAGCTCCTGTTTTCGAGCTCACCATCATCTACGTGAAGGAGTATCATTGTATGAGGCAACAATGTATTCATCAAAAGCAAAGCGTGCATTAAAAAAACAGAGCGAGAAGAGAAAGAAGAGAAGTGAATTCAAAAGCTCACCACTGGGTTTACCACTGACTTATTCCTCTTCAGGCTCTGCAGTTGAGTGCATAAGCAATTCTATTAGGCGATTAATTAGAAAATGTGCATATAGCAGGATAGATTGGTGGAGCAAAAACCTCTTGGATTTCCATGGCACGGCGAGCGACATCTATGGGGAAAACTAAATCAGTCTTTGTCAGTACAATCTGGTATGGCGTCTTGTGCCTACAATTGCACGCTTGAATATATCATTTAGAGAGAAAGATGCCACACTAGTAATAATATAGTTCGAAAAGGTAATAAATGTTTTGAGAAGATTTGGATAGGACAATTAATTATTCTTATTTCATGACAATGATATACTTGCATCAAGGAAATAAACAAGAAAAGTGACAGTATATTTGCAAGAAAGGCCCAAAAAAAGCACCACACCACCTTTCCATTAATTCTACAAGCTCATAGTCCAACGGCTTCATTCCTCGTTTAGTGTGCACGAGAAGGCACACTCTTTCTAGGCCAACTCTGGTCGAAACATATTCTTTCACCTACAGTTCGCAAGACTGGTTGTAAGAACCAAGAATATCAAGTATCAGCTTGATGCACAATGCAGCATTTCAAGATTCAGACGGAGTTTAATATTCAGATTTCAGGGCACTTACAAGCTCCTCCCACGACTCCTTAACTTCGTCCTTTGCATAAGCAAAACCATATCCAGGTAAATCAACAAGACATAACTTTGATGCAAGTCGAAAGAAATTTATTGTCTGCAATTAAGAATAATGCAAACGAATGAACGAGAAGCTTAAGCGCGCATAATCAATTATGGCCCTGTTCGCTGGAGCTGATAAGCTGAGCTGATTTCGGCTGTTGCTGATTTTTTGTGAGAGGAAAACACTGTTCCAGAGCTGAAAAATAAGCGCTTTTTAGACGAAGCGAACAGGGCCTATAATGAAACAGGGAACACTCCGCCTGCCTCTCTGTTCTTTTCCAGTTTCCACAGTTTCATTGTGCCATACCTGAGTAAGTCCAGGCTTATCTGATGTTCGCACAACACCCCACTGTCTTGTAAGTGAATTTAGGAGTGAAGATTTACCAACATTTGATACACCTAATATTTCAGTGCGTTAACACAGTTAAGAGACATTTGATAAACCTAAACAACAAAAGCATTTTTGTTTCCTTCAGTTACCTGCGAATGCTATCTCTGGGAGCGTAGGAGCGGGGAATGATGAAGAGATTTTTGCAGCGGCAAAGAATTCCAGCTTATTTCTGAATGCCTGTTAATTGTTTTATGTGAAAAAACAATTACTAACTGTAGCATGTAATCCACACAAAAGCTACAAGATAACATTATAAACTGTATATGGTACCAGAAATGTCTGTACAACGACCCAAGACAAAACTAGAAGGTACATTTATGACACTGATTATATAGCAGATTCCTTACACTTTCTTCTATGCGTTCTCGCTCTGTGCTGGTTGAGAAGGGAACATTATCCAGCGGAGAAGAAATCTTGACATTGTAGCCAGCATTTTTTATCTCATTTAAACGCCTACGACCTAGTAACTGCAAACAACAGTGAGAGAATGTCACACATGCAATCAAAGGGTAGAAGATTGATGAGAGGCAAATCGTGCATACATTATCTTCCACATATGAAAGGATAGAGGAACTTGGCTGTATAGCACGAAATTTTGCATTTATTGACATTTCAGTCTCTTCTTCAGGTGCACAATTCACGAGAACCTTCTCTGCACTGGAAACTTTAAAAAGAAATTAAAAAAGAAAAGGAGAAGAAACACATCCAAATAAAAGCACCAGATTACATATTCAACACAAACTATTTCAGAGACCAACAGTTTATATGTTGATAAAAAATGGAAACAAGTAAATAAAAACTTCTAAAATTTCAGAACTCAGTAGACCAAAAAAAAAAAAACAACTTGCTAGCTTCTCCACACAAATAAATTATGCTGACCTTGTAAGAGATTCCGCTGGGTAGGCACCCTTTGGATTTTTTTCATTAGTTCTTTAGTTCAACATTTTTTAGAAAGAGCTGTCCTCACATCATACACAGAATTTTCCAATTTTGTATGTTAGTAAAAGGAGATTAGACAGGAGCTCGCTACATTTCGTTTAGCCCGACCTTAGTGCCGTTATTAAAAAACGAGAACATTTTATCTACTGCATTTGAGTGATAGGAAGCAGAAGACTATTTCCTGGTCAGAGAAAGAGATTGAAGAAAGTGGGCCATTTTACTGGTGAAGGGTTTAATTGGTTGTTCACAAAAAACAATAGAACTAAGAAGAATATAAATAGGCACAAATATAATAAGCAGTAACATTAAGCACAGTCTTCTTAACAATTAAAAAGTTAAGACAGAATTCTTACCATCCTGGATAGGAGACTCTTCAATCCGTTTGTTTGAAGTGTCATAAGGATCTAGCTTCATTCGCTTTCTCTTCTTAGGAGGAGCAGGTTCCTCAGTGTCAGCAACTACAACCTTCTTAGCAGGCTTTATTTTCTTCCCAGTCCGGTCCAGTACTCGAGTAAGCCGAGGACGAGGCTTCTCTTCTTCAGTAATAAGACCTGAGTCATCTGACTTCTTGCTCTCAGCAGCTTCCTCATCCAAATCAACTTCTTGAGCACCACCCTTTTTTGTACGCCTGACTTCTTTGGTTGAATCAAACTTCTTCCCTTTTGACGCTATAGAGTTCACCAGTCGACTCTTGACTCCTCTACTAATATCCGAAACTTTGCTGGTGCTCCTTTTCCCTGCACGGTAGTCATCCTCATACAAACTTTGAGACTTCAATCTGTCACTTTTTCCAGGAGAAACCTTTTGACGGCTTATCGTGAAAGTGGTCTTTCCGGTAAACTTTGATTTGGAAGACGAAACATGCTTGCCATCACCACTGCCATCATCATCCCACGAGTCGTCATCGATCTTCCTTTTCCTCCTGTCAAGCCCAGACACAGCCCTCTTCATACCAACCCGGGGCACTACGTCACTCCGTCGCCTCATTGATACTGCGCTTACTTGGCGCCCTTTGTCTTCTTTCTTATTGTCGCCCTTGTTCCAACCAGCAACCCTGGTTTCTTTTCCTTTATCATCTCCTCTTTCCTTGTTCTTCCTTCCAGCGGCAGTCCCACCACTGCTCCAGTTCCTCTTGCCACCAGGGGCAGGCTTAGCTTGTGTCATGGGGGTTCAGTTCAACGCCACAAATTCTCGAAAAATGTACTGCGATAGCACCTAGGGCAGGGGCAGACCCAGTAAGGGACACGGGTATACAATGTACACCTGATAATTTTTGTAAAAAGTTCGAGGTTAGTAGGCATCAAATAACAGGGTTCTCGGTTTCGCACAACAGGAAAGGAAGAGAAGGGGTGGGAGTACCTGGTGGGAGCTCGTCGCCGAGACCGACAAGGGAAATGCCGCCCCTACAGGGATTTTTATGGACGGATCAAACCCTATCGATTCCCTCCCCGGTGGCAGGGGTCGACGACGGCGTCGCCGATGGCAGGGCGAGGATGGCGTCGACGACCGCGGCGAGGGGCTGAGGACGGTGTTGACGAGCGGTGGTGGCGCGAGGACGGCGTCGATGAGCTGTGGTGGCGCGAGGACGGCAGGCGGCGGCGGCGGCGACGACGCAGCACTTTCTTCTTCGTTCTCGCGCCGTCGTGCGTCGCCTCGCTCGGGGAAAAAGCAGGGCTCGGGTTGAGCTCCCCCTCCGCGTGGGCTTCCAAATGCAGGGGATTTTAGGACGGGGTTGAATGGCACGCGGGGCTTTTGGCCCAGGAAAAAGACAGGAATATCCACGGGGATGTGGGCTTCCAAAGGAATCACGGGGATGCGGCAAATGGCAGTAGGCTCGTCCAGGGTTATTCGGCCCAGGAGAGAGTAGCCGCAATGGCCTTCTGCTGGGCTGTTCTTTTCCATACATTTTACTTCATCTATACTCACTCCGTATTGAAAAAAGATGACGTTTTGAAAAATATTTTGGTCAAACATTGAAAATATAAATCATGAATAACCTTTAAATTATTGAGTTTGAAAATATGAAAACTATATAAACAGATTTATCTTCGAATATAGTTTCATAAAAGTATGCATATATCACTTTTCAATAAGTAATTTTTTTATAGAAATATGAAGTTAAAGTCATGCTTTAGAGACCGTGTCACTGTCCTAAACGTCATCTCATTCCGATACGGAGGGAGTATATTTTTGTATTCTTCTTGATTTCGTATTTAGCCTCATCCTGATACACTGCCTACTGGAACATTTCAGTTTCAAATAAGTGAGACAATAATTATATTATACCTATACGTTACAAAAATGAGAAAATATATTTTTTATATTTTATTGAGATTGAACAATTTTTCCCATATTTTCACTTGAACTTAAAATAACTTAAACTTTGAGAAAAGCTATAACACTTTTCAATGAGTTAGAAACAATTTTCTCTTCAGCATCTAAAAAATTTTAAGTGAACCTGAATACTTTTGTGTGAACATAATGAGTCGCATGAATCGGGAATATTGTTTTGCTACAAAAATGATAGAGACTCATTAAGAAAATATTCTAGATGCTCCTGTGAAGAGTACCAGCACATCAATCTCTTGTGGAAAATCGGTCTTTATAACCCTCTTTTTGCATTTTGCACTATTGAGTATTTTCATGCTTGAGTAGGGTTAAACTTACTCTTTTGAGTATGTTATAAAACTATTTTGTGTTAAAAACTTAAAATACTCACACTTTGTCAGCTTAGGTATATATATATATATATGTATGTATGTATGTATGTATATATATATATATGGGTTGGTTTGGCTAAGTGATATGTTTGTCGTATGTTGCCAAAAAGTTTGCAAAAGTCCTATTCAAATTGCCGCTATTGGGCGTCATCATATCATTTCCAAATAAGGCAGAAAACAAATAGAATGTACTCTTTTCGTCCCGAAATAAATATCGTTTTTGACTTTTTGAAACCAACGTTTGATCATTCATCTTATTCAAAAAAAATTATGAAAATATAAAAATAAACACATCAAGATTATAATACTTCTAATAATGAATCATTTTATAATAAAATAATTATTTTTCACAAATTTTTTTTAATAAGACGAATGTTTAAAAGAAGATAGTCGAAATCCTAAAATGACACTTATTTTGGAATGGAGGGAGTATATCTACATAGTGCGACCTCAGCAAAAGTCAGGCGAGGGCAAGTTTGCAAAAAAAAAAAAAAAAAAAAAAAAGAGATTCAATTCAAGCCTAGGTTTTCTACCTAGATCTGTCTAGTGGGTAAGTTCGGATTAGGCATGCGACTTTCTAGTCTGAAAATAAAATGGAATTAATGTCTCGGGCTAGGCTCGAATTGAGTCTCTTTTTTTTTCTGGTAACAGTACCTCTGTCCAGGCCCGTCAAATAAGGCTCAATATTTAAGCCAAGTCTGTTGAGCAAATTTTGTTGGGTTAGCCCATAGGGAAGCTCCAACTAATGGTAATTGGCACATTTTGCATGGGGAGAAGTACTAGACCCACATCCACAAGCTAGATCTCAAACATGACCTATATCCACACACGGTCTTTCGGTTGTATACTATTTTTTAATATCAAAGTACTCTAAAATCAGACTATATACTAGGAAGATTCGATCATAGCTGCAAGACCTCCTAAAATGCTTTTCATTTATATGATTAAACTTCTCTTCTTAATTATAATGATATAATTTGTATAATTAAATTTCTCTTTTTAATTATGATGATATAATGATACGTAAATCTTTTACATATTTAAAAAAAATCCACACGGTCACTCACGGATATACTCGTAAAGGCGTAAACCCACGAGGACATCAACAAACAAAAAGAACTTCCGTTAACACAACTACGAAACACTCAAACCCAACACCATGCACGATTATTCCCATCACAAATCACATATTGTGCCGTGACGGAAGATGAATGAGAACAATAATACCCTGTAAGTGGGACTGTTTTCCTTTTATATATTGAACAATAGTATGAGAGACCCCACATTTTAGGGGTTGGACTGTATTTGTGGGTGAAACAGCCGTGGGTATATTTTTTTATAACTGCAGATTTTTACCAGGCTACAATCACTCTCAATTCATAATTTCATTATTTTGTTTCATGCATGGATACGACTCATCTAGAGTTGGAAAGTGGGCCAATAGAGTCTTTTTTAGAAACGCTGTCATTTCATCTAAAACACTTAAGTAGGAACCTATTGTAAATGCAGATAAAACTCTGAAGCAAACTTCGAGTGAGATTTGCCTTAGGTACAACTTGGCTTCGATCTTGAAACAGTCGTCAATCGCCGTTGCGAGGGCACATCAACTACTTGGTCAACTGAGCTGAGCCGGCAGGGAGGGAGCAGGGACCCACGATTTATGAAACCTGCATTGGGTTAGTTTAGCATGATGTTGCAGGTTGCAACTCCATGAGCAGCATGCTCAAAGTCGTATGAAACAGGTTCAGTAGTTTCAGGGTTCGGTAGGATCCTTTATACTAGTAAGCAAGACTGCTAGCTGCTGGTTAGTGAGATGAGATACAACACACGCCTGCAAGTTTTACTGATTGGCTGATGCCACGAGAGGAGCCGTGCAATGCAACTCTAGCAGGTACAGCTGCTTGGACCTTGGACTTTCTATCTTTCTAGCAATACGCATGGTTATACTAGTTAACCTAACGGCGGCGACGGAGACTAATTACAGGAGGTGGTAGCCCATTAAACAAGCGCATGCGTCCTATGTAATCATCAGTAGCTTGATCTCAGTCGTCACACGCTTGGTGGGACGTATTTGTCACCGATCGACCGATCGGCCAAGAGCGCCGATCCTGGAGCGGATAGGGACAAACGGACGATCTCGTCGCCTGAATTTTCTGACGGAATGGCATCTGTGGCAAAAGAAGTGGCAGAGGTTCAGCTAGCAACGGGCCAACTACTGGGTAAAAAAACCAACGGAAGATTGTAGTGGATCGAGAACCTGTAAACCTATGTTCAACGGCATCGTCGTGCAGTGTACTAGCAACTTCAGAAAAAGGCAGCTCATGAACTCTGAAGTCTTGATAACAATTCAAGTTTGGTTTCAGGACAGTAGTGCAGCACCGCATATGATCGTTGCCTTGTATTGTCAAGTAGAGTAGTAAAATTATGAATGCGTCACCGGATTGCCTTTCAGTTAAATTATGAAGCTAGGTGAGGTGAGGTGAGATGAGCCGTCGGAAAATCACATTCAGGGAAAAAGACGACTACATCAGAGCCAATGCATGTGTGAAGTCTAAACGCGTTACTTTATCACTAACTTCCAACAACTACGTAAACAAAACCATCATGGAGAAGAAAATGTATACTTCAAGTCGAGTCTTAAGTAATGCATCAGCTGTACTAACTATGCAAGTAGTATGCAAGGCAAGGTTTATTTCTTCAGTTAGTGACCGCCCATCTCCATCCCAATTCCCATGTCCTTTTGAACGAAGCCAATTTTAATTTTTTAATACTGCATCATCAGCTGCTCAATGATCATTACACACAACGACGACCAGTACAAAAGAAGGATTCTCGATTAATTAATCAAATGATCGAATCGAAGCTAGCTAGCTTCCAACTCACTCTCTCTGGTAGCCTCATGTTCCTGCCTAGCCATCGAGGCCAGCAGCAGCGTCACTGCGTACTGTGGTATATAAAGTCCTGAGCTTTGCTTGCTCCTGCTCCATAGCTTTGTCACGTTGTTTCTAGCGAAATTCCTGCCACCACTGAAATAAAGCTACGCTAGATTTTGCTCATGGATCCCAAGCAGCAGCAGCAGCTCGCTCTGCGGCCGATCTCAACGAGGACAGCCGGCGGCGGCGTCGCCGGCGAGGTGGGCGCGGCGACGGAGCGGTCGAGCCTGGCGGCCGCGTCGTCGTTCCGGGTGTACTACAGCCTGCGCCCTGGCGCCGTGCCGTTCCTGTGGGAGTCCAAGCCCGGCACGCCCAAGAGCGGCGGCGGCGCCACGGCTGCCGTGTCGCCCGCGCCCGCCGAGATGGTGATGGTGGTGGCGGCTCACCAACATCAGCTCCCGCCGATATCGCCGCCGCCGTCGTACCACTCGTTTTCCCAGCTGAAGAAGGGGAGGAGGAGGTGCCGGTCGAGGGCGTCGTGCCAGACGGCGGCTGGCCTCGTGAGGACGCTCCTCGCCGCGCTCGGCATCAGAAGGAGGTCGCATCGGCGGCCACCAACGTCGATTGTTTGACTTCATGTCGACTCTTAATGCTGCACAGGGACGTCAAGCTCATATAATTACAAATAACATTATACATATACACATACACTCTACACTACTATATGTACTAGTACTATACAGTACTATCATAGCTAATTCTGTCGTTTTTGCAATAGATATTTTCTTGTATCGTACAGTATATGTGAACTAAGAGCTTATGTATAACATGTAAATTAAGGCGTGGTGCATCAGCCGTGACTAAATTCTATGTTATCATTTATATATTCAACTCGAAGGACCACCAACGGTATTTATTTGCAACAAAAAAAAAAGGAGAAAAATTCAGCGATGACGGTCCTCATGGGGAAGCCGTGAGCACCTACTACCTAGCGTGGATTTCATGACACGTTTTTCATGTATGGGCATCTAACACGCGAGAAACGGTCGAAACGAAAAACTTCCGCAGAAATGTTATATAGCACTCGAGTGTTTAGAGCGCTCTAGTACAAGATCTTGTAGCCACTCAATTTTAATGTACGTCATTGTATCTTGCTATTGGGTTTGGTTAAAATTGGTTTTGACTAGTTCAAATTGTCTTATTGAAACTGACCACTAGTAAGTGGGTTTTGACCTTTTCAAATTGGGTTACAAGTGGGTCTAGTATATATCAATTGTTGATCGGGTTTGGTTGAAACTGGATTTGGTTATTGGGCCAGATTCTAATTGGGTTTTGATTGGTTTAAAGTAGGTGTTGACTCGTCTAGAATGATTTTCTATGCCGGGTTTAAGTCAAGTTAGAAATAGGTTCGAACAATTTTTTTGACCGGTTTTAAACCGGGTCTAGTTGGAACTAATTGTCAAGTTTGGATTTGATTGTAACTAGTTGTCTTTTTTTTTGGCGTGTTGCTTGGTCTGTTTGGATTTGATTGTAACTAGTTAATTGCGATGTGATGCTATTAGCTATTAGCTCTGGTTCCAACCGGATCTAACAACCCTTTAAATTTGAATCCAACATTCTCTAAATCACGTGTCACATTCATAAAAAGACACTCTATTTTTGTTGGCTTTCCTTTTCAAAGTGCTATTTGCCTCTAAAACATCCGAATATAAGGTAGACAACCTCTAAATCTCTATAAAGGAACATAATTATCTACAGAGGGTGTAGTTTTTTCTGAGACAAGGATTTACCTTTTGAGGAACGAGAGACAAGGATTTACTCATTTTTTGGGGGAGGGTTATATAAGCTCTCTCTTTGCTTTTGCACTTAACAAGTCTCTAATAGGCCCAATAGCAGAATTGCACGTTGTGACTAGGCCCTAACGTCAATTGCACGATGGGCCTTTCGGCTTTGGACAGTTGGGCCGTTATTTTCTGGGTGTACAGAGCTTGGACTTCTTGAAAACCAACCCAAGCAGCCCATAATACATTGCGTTGTATAAATACGTTGTTCAATACGAAATTGCTTTTGAATACAAAGATAAAAACATTTTCCATTTTATAAAATGTTATATTGGTACTTAATCTGTCTCAAATTATAAGTCGTTTGATTTTTTTCAACTCTAAGTTCAACTACTCATCTTATTCAAAAAAATTATAAAAAAAGAGTTAAATTTTCTTATTCTTGAAGAACTTTTATTGATAAAGCAGATTATAACAAAAAAAAATATTATATTTTTAAACAAATTTTTGACTAAGATGAGTGGTCGCAAAAAGTCACTTATAAATCGTACCGGAGGTCAAACATGCCTGTACTAGCGACAGGAGTATAATAAAATAGTACATGGTACCTACTATTTTTGTTCCGAAAAGGAATACGTACTTGTGAATACTGTACAGTTCGAGTCGGTTTGCTTTGCGAGAGAGAGAGAGAGAGTTCCTGCCTTCCTGAATCCTGGTCACGTCTTTTTCTCCGTCTCGAGAGCCGTAGAGCCGCGCGCGCATCCAATCAAGCACCGCCCGCCTCGTCCCCACGCCCAGCTCGCAGTTGTTCTTCAAGTGCCGGCGCTGCTTCGGCGCGGATCGTCCCCCGTATTCCCGTTGATGGCCGGCCGCGGCGATAAGAAACCGGCGAATTCCGCCCCGCCGCGGAAGGGCGGTTCCCTTCACGGATCGGCAAGTGCAGCGATAGTCCAACCTCTCTCTCTCTCTATCGGCGGCCAAAACGCCGACCGCCCCATTAATTTGGGCCCCTAACGCTTGGCAGCATTTGGCTGAAAAATAAGCGCGGATTTCGGCTTGTGCTGATTTGTTGTGAGAAAAAAAATACTGTTTCGTGACTGAAAATAAGCGCTGATTGGTCACAATAACAACAATAACAAGCTGTGGGCTTCGCCGCTGTTCATCGCTACAATGTAGTGCTGCTGGATCTAAAAAATTACGCTATGTTTGTGTGGTGCGACGTTGTGTTCAAAGTGGGTTATTAGTTTCTTATTAGCTGCATGTTCGTGGTTTGATAGGAAGGGGAATTTGTTTTTTTTTAATTTTTTTTATGTTGAATGGCTTACCATTGATTCGGTGGATTACCACTTTTTGAAGTGGAATTTGTGAACCATCTCTTTTCTAAACCTTTTTCTAGGCGGTACGCAAGCACTGTCCTTTCTCTGCAATTAGGGCATGAATATTTATGCCTGTTTGTACAATATATAGGAGTTGCAGCTTTGTAGTTGAACTGGAACAACAAGATATATGATACTCAAAGTTTGAGAATTATCTGATTAGTTATTAATCCTAAATTGAATTAAACCTCGATTCATTTTTTAATGCTTCTGACAATCCATTTTTACCCTTAGGTCTATGGAAGTCCTCTGGAACCTCGAAAACAGGGTGCCTGTACACTCTCTCCTTTGGTTAGCAGCAAAGATTCACTGCAAAAGTTAGTTACGAAAGTTCAATCACAGAAATCTGTAGACTCCAGAAGCAGTCAGTGCAGTACAGGATCTGACTCTAGAGCTGCCCCACTTGATATATGCATTATGAGTGCTAACAAATGCACTGTCAAGTTAAAACCTTCTATACTCGAAACCAACAGAGAAAAAAGGCGAGACAGAGGATGTTCCAAGGATGTACCTCCATTGCAATTGAGGCCTGGGATGGTTCTGTTGAAAAGATTCATAAAGCCTGATGATCAGGTATGACTATGTTTACACATATTATTGTTGTAATTACTATGTTTACACATATTATTGTTGTAATTACAGGGTTAATCACGCAGGCATTATTTTAGCTTAAACTTCTTTTTAATATATATAGCTCCTTAGTTTTGCATAAACATCTTCTTGTTGAAAGTAGTGCTTTATCTAAGGAAATAGTAATGTCTCTGGGCAATATAAAGGGTATGAAATGTTATTCTCCATGCTGTTTTTCTCCTTTTGAAAATTTCAGTGCTTATTTCTTTGTAGTAGTCTTCAATGTCTTATCAGAATATATATTTTGTTGCAACTTGCATAATTCTAAGATTTCAGATTTGCCATGAATGCGGGTGGTTTATTGATTTGATCACCATGATATTCTTAAGCATGTTAACTAATGCACACTTACTGTTGAAAGTATATACCTGACGCTTTTATTGCTCATATCAGGTTAAAATTGTGAAACTCTGTCGGCAACTTGGCGTTGGTCCTGGGGGATTTTATAGACCTGGCTACCGAAATGGTGCTATGCTAAAACTGTGGATGATGTGCTTAGGGAAGAACTGGGATCCAGATTCATACTCATATGGAGATAGGCGTCTGTTTGATGGTGCCCAACCACCGACCATACCTGAAGAATTCAAGAAGTTCGTTCAGGATGGCATCCAAGCTTCCAATGAATTCTTGAAACAACAAAAAGGAGCTGCCAATGCTGTGCAAGAAATCCCTGCGATGTCACCGGATATCTGCCTTGTTAACTTCTACAACAGCAGTGGGAGGTTGGGTCTCCATCAGGTACAAAAGAAACTCTTTCTGTGTTGATATAATGCAAATATCAGTTTCAGAACATTGTAATTTCAATCTGAGATCATCTGCTCTTGCTCCAAAAAAAAAAAACAAACAAAAAAAAAACAATCTGAGATCATTCTAGTCAATGATCTACAGCCTGGACTGCTACTTTTTTCTTTTAATTCCACTGATCTAACAATTGATTTGTCATATCATTGCGATCCTTCTTTAATAATCACTCACTGCGCTGTACCATTCTGTTATTTGATAGGACAAAGACGAATCAAAGAGCAGCATTGACAGGGGATTGCCTGTCGTTTCTTTTTCGATAGGTGAGACCGCAGAATTCTTGTATGGCGATGTTAGAGACGAAGATAAACTTTCAAAGGTTGATCTTGAATCTGGTGACGTCCTGATATTTGGTGGCAAGTCAAGGCTCATATTCCACGGGGTTTCCAACACCAAACCTAAAACGGCACCAAAGTGGCTGACCGACGAGACAAACCTTCGACCTGGGCGTCTGAATCTCACATTCAGGCAGTACTAGCTTCTTGTCAACTTCTTCAACGGCTATGATCTCAGCTCACCTCCACATTGGGATATAACGCCATTCACTCAAAGATTCCTCAACGCTGTAACTAACAGGAGAGTTCAGGTTTTGAAGATCGCGAGGAGCTTCAATGTAACAGCCCATTCACTAGCTGCTCAGGCTTTCAGACACTCAGATGATCAATGTAATCAGCCATACATAACTTGTACCAATACGAACCATGTAAGCAACTGTCCTATGCGCTCGGCGCTGCAGTATGTAACCTGGGATCCTTATTCCCTCGTAGAAAAAAAAAACGGAGGGGGAAAACATTCCCCACCTTTAACGCTGCATTGGAATCAGATGAAAGTTTAGTGCAGGGGATAGCAATTAAGCCATAATTTTTTTTTCCTGCCTTCATCATGCATGTGAGTGTATGCCTATTTCTCTATGGGGAGAAATTCTATTGAAAGTTTCAGGCAATTCTTACAGCACTGTTATACACACAGACAGCAAACAACCTCAAAGTTTTACCTGCGGTGATGCATCTCGTTCAGAATAACGGTCAGTGCAAGGATACCTGGTCCTGGTGTCCATGAAGTAGCCTGAGTCCTGCATGGTGACTTGGTGGGCGACTTGCGCAGGAGCGCGAACACCGCGGCTTCCACCTGCATCACCGCGGCGCCGGCAGCGTCCGTGAGACCGTGACTGTTGCATACTCTCAACTCGAGTTTAATTTCCAAGTAATTTTCTCTAAAATATTCTAGAGTACTAAACCGTGACTGTTGCATTCTCCGGCCGTGTTTTTTTTTTTCCTCTCCTTCTAGTAATAGTAATATAAAGAGAAAATTAGTTTTTAGGCCCTGAAAAAAAGTTTGACTTAGTTTCTTGGCCCTGTTTTTATCGAACTTTGTTATTTAGCCCTAAAACAAAATTTTCTTACTTTCTTGGCCCTTCGGTCCACTTTGAAAAATCATAACTCTTCGATACGACATTGGATGAAGATGATTTTTATATAAAATCGTAGATCTCAACGAGATGTACAACTTTATAGTTTTGAGTTTTTCCATTCGAAAAAGTTTAGATGCCCAAAAACATTAATATAAATATATTAATCTTTTTTGGGTATCTGAACTTTCTCAAATGGAAAAACTCAAAACTATAAAGTTGTACATCTCGTCAAGATCTACGATTTTATATAAAAATCATCTTCATCCGATGTCGTATCAATGATTTTTCGAAGTGGACGGAAGGGCTAAAAAACTAAGAAAATTTTGTTTTAGGGTCAAATAACAAAGTTTGATGAAAAGAGGGTCAAAAAACTAAGACGAACTTTTTTAAGGCCTAGAAACTAATTTTCTCTAATATAAAATTTCCAGCGACCATTTTGTTTTTTACCAAAAGAGCTTGATAGCTACGACCTAACTACTGACCGTTCTATCAAGGTATGTTAAGTACTTGTATCGTTGGCACAATGTCGCTCCTTGGGAGGTTCTTGTAGAAAGGGGACATTCTCAAATTGTATTTCTTGTGACGGTCTTGTCAAAGGAAACCCCAAATCGAGCAACACCAATGGTGTTGGCGTCAAAATTACAAGTACATTCTCCGTACTGTAGTGCACACACCCATCAGGACAACACAAAAATTCAAAGGAGCAAAGGCGCACGGCGGGCGGGCTTGGAGCCGACAGCCGAGCTTTGGAACCAAAACTGAACAGCACATGCGTGTCATCGCTGGAAATGCATCTCGTCGAGGATGACGACGAGTGCGACGACAAAGGCGTAGTCTATCCCAGGGTTGACGGTGACGCTGTACGTGTTCTTCCCCAGCAGCGCGCTGACCACGCTGAACCGCCGGTCGATCTGCGGCGCGCGGCAACCAAACCAAATCCATTCAGTCCAAGAAAGCAGATGGAGTCGCACGAGCTGACGGCGGCTGGTGGCCGAGAAGGTGAGAGGAAGAGGAGGAGGAGGAGGCGCTTGCCTTGGCGATGACGGTGTCGGAGTCGCCGAGGGAGACGGCGCAGGCGCCGTCGTGGTAGCTGCCGGTGATCCTGAAGTCGCAGGCCTGCTCGGCGTCGTTGCTGGCGAGGAAGACACTGACCTTGGTGGGCCCCCGTAGCTGGATCACGGACGGCTTCACCACGGTGAACATGAGGTCTCGCCGGCGAGTGCTGTCGCCCCGGAACACCTTCCACCGCGTGTTGAGCATCAGCGCCTGCGTTCCGATTCCAAGCAGCCGGGCGCGCCGTCAGGAGTCAGGAGGAGCACAGGGAGGGGAACAGATGGATCGAGCGAGAGGGGAGAAGGGGGGTGTGTGAAGAAAGGAACCGATTCTTGGACGGTGAGCACGGGGCATCGGTCGGCGTCGACGAGGACGCAGCGGCGACGCAGGCTGAAGAGCACGCCGTCGACGCGTAGCACGAGCGCGCCCGTGGCCGCGTCCGTGACGGCGAAGTCGCTGCCGGACATGCTCAGCGCCTTGGCCACGGCCAGCGTCGCCGCGTCCGCCGCGCAGAACCGCGCGTCCACCACCGCCAGCGCCGGCACCGCCGCGTCCTCCGTCTCCATATCCATATCCATCGCCGGCGGCGCGCGCAGGCACCACGGGCTAAGGGAGGGCCGGCGACCAACGGCTGCTGCGGCGGGCGAAGGCAAGCCGGGGCGGGCGAATGCGATGCGACCAGACTGACGCGTCTTCGTCTTCCCCTCCTCGCCAAGTTTGACCAGGTGGGCGCTCAGGCAGCCAGGCAGGTGCCTATAGGCTCTAGTAGCAGCGGTACCGGCAATGGTAACTCGGTTTCCACCATCAACACGGTTTCAGATTGCGCTGCTGCATCTAGATCTCAGATTCTTCTAAACCAAGGGGAAGACTTTATGATAATAATTAACAAATGAAAGGAGCATGATTTGAGAAAAGACAAATCTGCGTTCACTTCGTCAGGTAGTACACGTGTGAGCAGCGGAGGTGGTGAATGGGAGTATGGACACGCTTTGAATTCTCTCTTGTTTCTTTCGGCCTTCCTTCTTTAACCTTTAATTATTCACTCAATGCAGTGTGAATGTGTGATGCTAGTGTGGTCGAGCTGAGTCATGGCACTCGAAAGGAGATTAAAGTACCAAACCCTCCGTGGTTTGTGGCTTTCTTTCCCTTTCTCGTTCTCTTTCCTCGAGAAGCCAGCATTCTGATAACACGCGTGAGGTGTCGACAAGGTATGAACCGATCCGCCGCCCACCTCGGTTTCAGTGGGCCGACCTGGCCGTGTCCGCGTTCCAAATCCGTGGCAAGCGGCCCATGCATAAGACTAGGTCCATTCGCGGCCCAACCCACGGGCGCAACGTAAGGAGGCCGGAATTTATTTACCTGTGGAAGGTGCACGGCCCAACCTGGCGGCGAGCTCCTTTCCTTCCTTCCGTGTTGGCCAGTGTCCGTCACTGACCTGGCACGTGGCACGTGCTCGTCTCCCCTGCCTGCGGACCGAGACCGAGAGCAGGTCCGCACGGTACGGTAGCCGGCAGTGCGCCATGCATCCCCAGCTACCGCGGCAGCCAGCAGGTGAAGCGCGCTAACGCCCAACTGCCAGACCAGTGGCGCTCATCAATTATTCCCGCGGCGCTCGGGGCCAAAACGCCCGTCCCTAACGCCGTCGTCTTCCTCCTCGTCGATCTCGTGCACGCCCGGCAAACGGTCACGGAGCCTCTGTAGCAGCAGGGACCCTCGGTCCTGCCTGTCCGCGTACTAGTACGTTGCTCGCCAGCCCCAGTTACTGTGGGTGAACGTGAAACCAGAAAACCATAGCCTTTTGGACCCCCAGTAGCCATCTCCGTCTCCGGAGAGCGAACCAGACAGCGGTGTGTGTAGTCCAGTCCACACAGTTCTTCTCTGCCTCTGCACATGTTTACCCGATCGATTGACAGACAGACAGACAGCCGTGTCTTCTCTCTTTTTCCCCCCTTTTCCTTCTTTTTTTTTTTTGAAATGGAAGCAAACGGTTGCATACGTACTAGTACGTATAACACCAGTTCCCTGTAGCGTAGCCATGCAGGTGCCGCGGACTTCCGGTCGGTGTACACGGCGCCGATGATGGTTGCAACCAAACCTTCACCGGAAACGGACGGTGGTCCAGTCCACATGAGTTAGGTGGTACGGCACACCTCACTCTTTTATTAGCACACAAAAACGTTCGTAACATATCTTCTGCTGCTGGGTACGTTACCTTTTACGTGTATAATCCGTGAGAGAAAAGACACGTACTACACAGACCGACAGATTGACTCTAAGCGTAGAGTAGTGAACATACAGCAAGTTTCCGAGATCCGACGAGTAGAAGCTCCAATACCAAATGAGAACGTGTAGCGACGACAGGAGAGACATGACAGCTCATGCTTGGTTTGTTCTACTTCTGCAGCGAGAGGTAGCTTTGTCACAAAAGATAAAGCGCTTTGTCACAAAAACAGGCAAAACAAAACACACTTCAAAAGCAAGCACCTTCCCTAAAGAAACGGGGCAGTTCGATCTTCCAGAAGCAGGAGTACATTAGATTCCAGAGGAACCAAAATGACAAATAAACCGGTGCTGCTAGGAGTAGCTTTTTGCTGTGCCGGATGCCGGTCGTCCTGGAGTACTGCGGTGACGACGTCTCGTCCACAGGTGATGCCTGCTGGGGGGAAAGCTCAGCGTCACCGTCACCGTCACCGGCCAACGGCCATTAACAGCGTCTGAGACCCAAGTGATAACACCGAAATTAACGCGCATTAAAGTGTGGTCAAGTACTTGCGGCGGGTGCACTCCGCCACTAGCTCGCCTCACTTGAACTCGGATTAAAATTTGCCTTGCGGCCTTTGCCTTTGCTTACTACTACTGCTCCGGCCGCTTTATTTTGCTGGGGCTTTACCAAACCCACTTGCTGGGTGAAGTCTGAAACCAAAAATGAAACGATGGCGATGAACAAACGAGGCGTCTACGTCTACGTCCACTCGTCATCCAAGAGACAATTAATAACCCCATCTCCGGCCAGCTCGGCACGATTCAACGCTGGGCCCCCATCGTCAAAACCCAAACCCAGAAACGCAGCCATCACCGGCCGGAGGCCCAGCGTCCTGGCCCACCTGTCAGCCGGCGGATCTCCGCAGGCGCTAGTGGACAGGAATATCTTCACGGGGCACGAGGGCCCGCGGGCCCCGGTCGTCAGCGGCAGCGCGCCGCCCGCCCGTGACGCGCTGTGAAAGAATGTGCTCGCCGTATAAATCTCGTTACCCTCACTCCGGGGGCCTCGTCTTCCTCGCTTCGCCCGTCGACAACACGCTGGAAATTCACGCGCTAAGCGCACCCCGCGAAATCTACCAGGTGCTCTCCGGGCCGACGCGCGCGCGCCAATGGCGGGGTCCTGAGGTGCTCGTGGGGCGAGGAGGGAGGACGGCTCTGGTGAGGCCGTGCCCGTGAGGCGGAAGGCTGTCGGCGCGGGCGGGCGGGGATGATACGGTACCAGATACGGAACGAGTATGGGCTGGCGGATCCGGAGATGTACGCGGCCGCCGCCCCCGGGGAGGAGGATGACCCGGAGGCGCTCCTCGAGGGCGTCGCCATGGCCGGCCTCGTCGGCGTGCTCCGCCAGCTCGGGGATCTCGCGGAGTGAGTGCCGCTGCCTGCTCTCCGATTCTATGTTCAATTAAAGCTCTATACAGGTTCTGTAAGCAGCTTGCGACTTCGATGTGTCTTCTTCATCTTCTTCGGCTTGTTCTGTCGCTGCCGATTGGTGCTGGTTGCCCCTCGTTTTGTTTCAGGAGGTGTTTGTGTAGTGTGCACAGTGCAGTGTAGTTTGGTTACTTGTTTGGTCGAAATTTTAGGGGGGGGGGGGGGGGGGGGTACTTCCTCAGCTTATTCGCTCAATCTGAGGGGCCTCAGTTGGGCGAGGAACTCACCTTCTTCGTCCCAAGTTGCATTTCGCTGGGAATGGTTCGTTTTTTTTAGCGGACATACGGTGTGGGATTTTTTTATTTTAAGGGAGAGCCATTTGAATTTCCGCACAAACTGGTGCTGAGGTGGGTGAATGTAGGAATTGAACTGTCTGGTGTCTTTGTTGCACCCATTGGAGGTGATTCGAAAGAATTTATCTGTCACTGCTCTCCTAGTAGCTGATCATAACACGAGTGGTGAGATTGGACTTCGGAGTGCATATTTCTATTTCGCTGTGCAAGTCAAACCTGTTATGTTTATAGGTATATTATATCAACTGACTTGCGCACATGGGTTGAGGTGGAAAGACGCTGCCGAATGTGAAGTATTTGACCTGCTTGGTCACAGCTTTCTATCTCTGCAGCTAATAATCAGGGCTTCATCAGAGTATTTGACCTTTGTTGGGTCTGTTGAAGGAGAATTTGCATACCTAAGGCCTAAGGAATACTTCTTGATGTACAATCAGAGCATTGTGAATCTCATAGCTGCAAAGAAATACTTCTTGATACAATGAGAGTGCTTGCAATGTATGCGGAAGGAATTCATTGTCAATGGCGCTCTGAACACTTATAATGTTAGCCTTTTGGTCTGCACATTAAAAATTGGGGTCATTTGAGGACGATTAGAAGAAATTTGCACTATAGTTGCTGTTTTCTCGACCTTTTGTTTTTGTTTGGTATGAACCAAACCTTACTGTTTACTCCGTGGGTTTTTATTTATTTATTTGAAAAGGACTATAATGGTGGCCTGACACTTTCCTTTTCGTTAATTAACTAGATATGTCAAATATCATGTCATTCAATTTCAAGCTACTGGCTTGATGTAATTTTACTGATGAATATTTGTTCTTATTTTGTCTCAACTTCAGCATTAATTGAAAAAACAATAGTTGTTGTTGAGGAGTTGGTAGTACTACTTTTTTTCGTCTGTCAGAACATCTATGAATCACTACTGTTTCCATTTGCTCAACTAGTCAAGTTCAATGTTGCTGCAAAATCACAATATTTTTTTTACAACAACAACAACGACAAAGCCTTTTAGTCCCAACGCCTTTTAGTCCCAAGCAAGTTGGGGTAGGCTAGAGTTGAAACCCAACATGAGCCCCAAGTCACGATTCACGTCAATAGCTGATTTCCAAAATAATTTTGTATGTTATCATGTTTTTAGTTAGTACTAGCGTGCATGACGGTCCAACTATTCTCATTAGATAAGTTATTGTCTTAAGAGAATTATTGGATAAAGTTTCAAGCCAAGTAGTCAACTTGTTTAAAATATAGGAGTTTAGTTGTTAATCTCTGGTACTTTCTCACCCATGTCTCATAATAGTGCACAACTGCACATGCAGTTTTACAGTTGGCTTCTCATTCGTACTGAATTGCCCATGTGCAATAGGTTTGCAGCTGAAATTTTTCATGACCTTCATGAAGAGGTTATGGCTACTGCTTCTAGAGGACATTGTTTAATGCTCCGGTTGCAGCAGTTAGAGGCAGAATTTCCAGCTGTTGAAAAGGCTATTATATCTCAGACAGAGCACTCAAATTACCCACATGATGATGGTTAGCCAAAAAAAAACTGTGAATACCTCCTTGCTAATTTCTTTTGGCGTGTTTTAAAAATTTGAAAAAAATCTCTCCACATTTTCTTGTAGGAGCTGAGTGGCATGCTAATCTTCAACTTAAACAGAATGTGATCACACAAGGAGATATGCCTCGTTTCATTATGGATTCATATGAAGAATGTCGTGGCCCACCACAATTGTTCACATTGGATAAGTATGGAGATGTTGTCTTTTGTGAACATTTGCCATGTAAATGTTTTCTGCAATTACACACTAGGATTATTCTTCAGGTTTGATGTTGCTGGTGCTGGAGCCTCCTTAAAACGATATTCAGACCCTTCTTTCTTCAAGACGGAACATGCCTCCAACATGATAGAGACAGATGCTTTAATTGAAAAGAAACCCCGTAGAATTAAGGTAAGTATTAAGTAAAAAAGTCAATTCGTGCCAATGTTTTACTAAAATAACTCGCTGCTTATTGTTTTCCATTTTGTTCTGGATTCTTGGCGACTTGCTTTCTTGATTATTTTGTTCACAAAAAGAACCTGTGAAGCTGGTTGCTACTCTTCTATTTCAGCAGTTCAAAATTTGTTTTTAATATAGTAATGCATATTATGGTGCCTATGTTGATTTGGCATCTTTTTTCTTTTAAATTAATTGATCATGCCAAAAGAGGATCTTTGTGTACATTGGGGATAATAGTCAAACTATTTAAATTGCTTGTGAGATTAGAAGTTAAATTATGACATTTATAGATTTTGGGATTTATTGGTAATAGCTAAGAAGCTGTCGTCTCATCTTGCCTTGTGGTCTTTTAAATTTGAGCCTGGCCTTTTCCCTCAGATAAGTGCTTGTTCTGTTAGTATTTCATTATGTAGATCCGGATCCAACCAGTTCTTTGAAGCCCCACATTTTCCAGAGAGAACAATGTTCTTAAATCAGAAACTTATTTGCCTCTCTTTTTTGTTTATTCAGAAGAAGGCCATGCGTTGGAGGAAAGGGGCAACACTTGAATCATTACTCACTGCAAACTCTGAGTAAGTCTGGTGCCATTTTCTTGGGCATGACTAGTGAGCATCACATTCATCCGAAACAACCAATTTCCAAAAATATTAGCTGATATGGTTTTAGACTGAAATTTTCCGTATTATGATACATTACTTTTGTGCAAAACCTGCAGATCTCACATTACCCCCAAGGATAGGACCTCTAGAAAAGTTCCACCTAGGACAACAAAGTTGAAATCCAGGCAACCACGGAGTCCTGATCATAAAACTACTAGCAGAATCTGGAGGGAACATCTGCAAGAAATAATTTCATCACAGCAAGAAATCATCTCCAGATGTTCGTCGAGGCGTTACCATGTGAAATTTAGATCAACTGACTCAAGTGAAATGGCTTCTCCTTTTGGAGAAATGGACACTTTTGGTGCCCTTGTTCAATCTTCTGGTACATTGGATCTGATAAAAGTTGTTCCAGTAAATGAAACTGATGCCGTGGAGACTAAATCTGATCCCACTGATGGATCAGCTTACTTAGAGCTAGGTGATAAACCAATTCTAGCGAAACAACATGAACCTTTTCAACAAAATGACATGGTCCATGGCACAGCGGATTGTCCAAACTTGGATGTTGGAGAAAGTAATAACAGATCACAATTGACATGTGAAGAGAAACCCCTATTGTCTGGGGTTCCTGCTGATCAGAAAGATATTGATGGCTACAGGCCTGATGACATTGTGAGTGATCAAGACAACTTCGTCGATGCTTCCAATGACATGGTCTCAGAAGACAAAGAAGATCCTGAAATGCAAACTGTATGTGATCCCAGTGCCAGCGTTGAACTGGTTGAATTGAACTATCACAACAAGGAAGGTGCATTTAATGCCGAACCTGCAGAAGTAGGTCCTGCAATAGGCTCGTCACCAGGGTTGGACAATGCAAGCAGTGGTGGAGAACCAACCCGTATGGACTTGCCACTTTCAAGTGATTCTGCTTCCACAGTGTCAGCCAGTCAAAACTCTGGTTCACAATCTGGCAGACAATTGAATGGTGTTGTTGACTGTTCCACAGATGAAGAGCCTTCTTTTGATGTGGATCTAATGGACATGAGATCATCATCTAGTTTAGTTTCTGAAAATGGTGATGTACAAAACAATGATGGTCTCGTTGGTTGTCTACAAAACGAGGAAGCGTTTCACTCTCTGAGCGATGATCATACTGCTGCTATCCATAATTCTGGTAAACAGTCACCCGATACATCCAGCAACTTGGATGGTAATTCTTACTTGAAGTAGCTAGTCTTTTGATAAGATACATTCTCGTTTGTTACAGTAAATATAACTTTCTTGTTTTAGCTTTACCTCTATTTTTTGTTTTTGTTTACTAACATAGTTATTGTCTTGTCTGGTTAGATATGGCTATCAGCTGCAATAATTACACCGAGAAAGTACATCATCCAGTGGAGCATGTATTGAGCAAAACCAATGATGTTTCAGAAGTTGAAGATAAAATTAGTTCTGGGATTGCTGATGATCTGTCTCTCCGCCCGACCAAAATGAACCAAGAGGAAATACAGGAGTCGAAGGAAGAATTGGAAGAAGGCAGATCTCTAGAATCAGGAAATTCACCTAGCAAAATTGTATCACTGCCAGATAAGGACCATGTTATGTTGATGAATAATGTAGAAGTGGACAATGTTACAATTCCTAAAGAACTTGTTGCAGATCCAACAGGTTTGGATCCTGATGGCATCCACGAGCGTCAAGATGGTATGCTGATAATTAGCCTTTGTGTTTTTCCCCAATGCTTCAAAAATGCTAGAGTCGCTTGCCTCGCCTGATATTGCATTTTGAGTGTTTTATTTGGTTGTGTGTTCTGTTTATACAGGAATTGCACCGAAACATTCAAGCATCCTCAATAATGTACTGTATGAATCATATGATGATGAGATTGCTGAAGACATGCGCTCTTTACTAGATGATGGCCTATCAACTACTTTTGATAAGCATGTTGCAGAGGACAATCAAATTGTTGAGCTTGAACAAAGGACTTATCCAACTAGCCTTAACACATGCAAGGATGATTCTATGGAAGCATGTGCCATGACCATGGATTTCACTGATGCTCAAAAGCTTCCAGGAGTCATTTCAGGTTTATTAGCTTCTCAAGAGGAGACAGAATCTCATGTAGGAGAGACACTTGCACCCACATCCTGTGCATCCAGTGATGGTACCGAAGCACTAGAGATTGGTGTCCCTCTAGCCCCTAGTGCTTCCTTTCTACCTAACACCAGTAGTTTCTTTGTAGAACAACATGAATTGACTGAAACGGAAGAAATTGCAGAGGTTGCTGAATTTGCGGTTGCAGAAGAATCAACTACTAGTGGATTTGCAGATGACGTGGTACCTCCCAAAGAGTTCATTGATGCTAACATACATTCTGAAAGGGCAGAGGTTCTGGCTACAAGTTTGACTGAAGAAGCCACTAGGCTGGATTTGCAACTACAGTCTCCTTCCAGGGAAGATTTGGAAACAATGGAAGCTATTCATAGAAATCTTGGGGCAGTAGATGAATCAAGAGAAGATATCTCTAAGAAGAGTATGTTGCAGACAGACAATATTCCTCCTCTTATTGTAGAGACTACAAGTGAAAAATGTAGTGACAGGGATGATGGTACACAATTTCTAGTAGAATCTGATTATCAAGAGGAATTACTAAAAGAGGTCAGTCATAATGCTGAAGATTTCCCTCTCTGCGACTTGAACAACGATGGTGCACTAACCCTGAAAAGTAACACAGTTGGGAAACAGCCAGTGGATGCTGATCAAGATTTGGACGCTCAAGATTCTAATAGTACAAACCCGTTCCTGGATCCTGCCTACTTGATGAGCCATACTCAAATTTATCCATCTTCCGGTATGAATAGCCAACCATGTTTCCCTGAAGAAGAGGATTTCCTTTCAGAACTTCTAATGCAACATGACGATATGGGAGTAACTGCTGATGCCCTTTGGGAACCTGCAACTCCACCTGATGAAGCACCATTACCATCAGAAATTATGACTGAAGATGATTTCAGATCCTTCTGCCATGAATATCATGACATAGATTTTGTCACTGACTGTTCTCACAGTGGACCAGCCTCTTTTTTGGTCAGAGAGTCAGATGCATCAATGATTGTTTCTGGTAAAGATCTTAAGGACAAGGGCGAGACACCAGGAGTAGACCCCCATTTAAAATCTCCTAGATTTTCCAATGATAACAGAAGTCCTGAATTAGATATGCTCTCTGTTCCAGTGGATTTACAGCAGGAACTGCACGGCTTGTCTGGAGTTGATTCTCATAGTAGTTCCTCCTTGCTGCATAAGGAGAAGAAAAGTGAAAAATGCTGCTTTCCTTTAAGTAACGACGTTCTTGAAGTGGATCAAGAGCTGGAAACCTGTGCTGACTTTGTTCCACATTCTTCTATTGATGAAAAAGTAGATGGATTGGATGTTGCTGTACCAGTGGAACCAGAGGTCCATGCCTGTGCCCTGGATGAACATGACAACCAAGATATTCCACTCCATTCAACTAGTGAGAAGAATGAGGCCCTTACTTTGAGCAAACATGTTCTAGTCCAGGGGCCAGAAGTTTGTTCCTTTGGTGGATTTGAATTTGATCCTCCAACCATTTCATCACCTTCAGTTGATGAGACTACAGACAATCTAGAAATCAGAATGAACATGATCCTCCAATCATTCCATCATTCTTTGAGGACTTCTTTTCAAGCAGAACAGAAGTCAGAATATTGCACCTCAGGTGAACATGATTCTCAAATCGTTCCATTTCCTTTGCATGATGAGAAGATCGGCGAACTGAATGGTCCTCCTTTGAGCAATGCTGATGATCTGTATCGGGAATCAAAAGTTTGTGTTCCACATGGACATGATGCTCAAATTGCTCTATGTTCAACTGATGAGGACATACATGAATTAGATCGCCCTCCACTGAGCAGTTCTGCTTTAGCGGATCTTAAATCAGAAGACTATGTCTCAGATGACCGTGATTTCAAAGTCACTCCATGTTTGGTTAAAGATAAGATTGATGAATCTGTAGATGCTCAACCAAACCTTCCTGAGGAGCTAGAGCAGGAAACTCATGCACCGCCTGAATTAGACATTCGAGTTGCTCCACAAGTAGCGAAGAAATCTGATTGCTCAACGGAATTTGATTCCCCGACTGCACCATGTTGTTCAAATATGCCAGTACTAGCTGACACAACAGCGTTGACTCGTATTTCTGCCATGCCTAGCAGTGAGGAAATGTATCAGTTGTCTCCTGGTCCGCCACCCACTGTACAATTTCAAAATGATTCCTACAAAGATCCTCAAGCACCATCCCCTGATTCCTACAAAGATCCTCAATCACCTCCCCCTCTCCCTCCTCTCCAGTGGAGGCTTGGAAAGCCTCGGCTAGGACTTCAGAGTGGAAAAGGCTGTACGACTGAGCCTGCGAGGGTAATAGATTTGCAGATATCAAGCCAAGAGATGGATATTAGGCTAGGTTTGCTTGATCCAACGGATAGATGTATAGAACCAATACCCGCTCAAGAAATCAAAGAACATAAATGTGAGAGTTCTTTGATAGATCATAATGATCAAAATGTATATTTTGGAAGATTATCGACCAGGGTTGCAGTAACTGATGTTGCATGGACTGAACACAGGCCATCCTTAGAGTCTTCAGAGGACATTAAGCAACAGGGTCATATTTCTTCATCAGCAACAGGAGTTGAGGAACACCTGGATGCTGGGGTCAAATCAACAACAGCAGATGAGGAACATCTGGATGATTCTGGGATGACAGATGGAACAGCTTTAAACTCATCAGACCCTCTGTTTCCATTACCTGTATATGAACTGCAGGACCCTCAACCAGATACTAGAGAAAATAGTGAGCATCCCAGTCAAACATATGGAGCTGCATCTGGGGATAATAAGCCAACGGATGCTGTTCGCAGCATGGAAAGCACCCCAACAAAAGGACATGTTTCTGAAAATAAGTGTTACCAGCAACCTCAGCATGGTGAATCGTCTTCAGAGACTTCAGACCATGAAGAGCGTATTACAAATGCATCAGAGGAAGGTGTTAAGCAACAGTCTGGTACAAGTGAGGCGCCTTCAGACACAGGAAAGCGTTCTGCGCCTGGCATGCTGTTGAAAGGGAATGGTCAAGAGAGTCATATTTTACAAGAATATAATGTGAGGAGCTCCGAGGACGATCAACCAGGAGGCCCATTGCACAGCTTAGAACCAATGGCACCTCAAGATTATCCACATGATGAATATAATTTGGAGAGGGGAAACAGAAACCAGGCTAGCAACCCAGGCCCGTTACTGGAATGGCCTAGTGATAAAAGTGAGTTGGTCACTGGCCTTGATGAAGGTTGCTATGTGCATGCTGAGCAGCCACCTGTGATGGGATGGACTGTTGGACCTCAGATGCTTCATCCTAAATATGGTATTTTAGAAGAGAGCCAATTTGAGCTAAATATCGCCGACAATCATTTAATGAGGAAGCCTATTTCGATAAAAAACATCCCAAGGAATCCACTCGTTGATGCTGTTGCTGCTCATGATAGAAGCTCGGTAATTTTCCTTCATCCTGATATATTTTTTCTGTGTTGTAGGTATGATCCCTGTGTTAACCTAACGCCATCTATATTTTTTGCAGATGAGAAAGGTTTCAGAACTTGCACCATCAACTGACAAGCCGAAGCCTAATGAGAGAAACATGTTGCTAGAACAGATAAGAAACAAGGTTAGCAAACAAAATGCTTTCTCTGTTGAGATAGAAAACTAAAACCGAAATTTGTGTGTGTTCTCTCTAACTTGTTTGCTGCTTGCTTTCCAATCAGACCTTCAGCTTGAAACCTGTTGCTCCAGCTAAGCCAACAGCCATGAGATCCCCTGCTAGAACCAGTACTAGAAACTTGAAGGTTGCCGCTATTATAGAAAAGGCAAATGCCATCCGACAGGTTCTCTCTGCGCTTAACTTCAGCTTCATTAGCGACAAGTTAGCATCCATTTTGATGTTAATGTTGGCCTTTTGCCGATCTCTCTTGTGCATCATATGTAACAGGCAGTGGGAAGTGACGATGAAGACGCAGACAGTTGGAGTGATACATAAATGCCCACCTTTTGCCCTCTTGGTGTTTCTTTCCATGGCAGAAATATCCATTTTGTTAGTAATATAATGCTAGTCTTGTGTATAGTATACGCCCATAATCCTTCTTTCATTTTTCTCTGTATTCTTTCGACCGATTGTTTGTATACCTGCCTCTCCCACAGCAGCAAAGGCTGTTGCGGTTAGCATGATCCTAGGATAGTCATGCCTGGTCTATGTAAATTAAACAGTAGTTACAAGTAAACAATTATTTCATCTTTTGAAAAGGGGGAGATAACTGCATCATGGATTGCACACAGCCAGCATAGCAGACATCGATTTCACACAGCATTAGCAGGCCTTTTGAGTTGCTTGTTGATCAATGATAAGTAACACTGCTTTATCAGAGAAAAAAATGCTCGACAAACAATTGGAGGCAATATTATATGCACAATGTTGAGGTTGGGTAACGTGACACATGAGATGGAGAGTTGTGAACTTGTGATCTACAGGCTATACAAGAGCTTCCATGGAGAGGTTGTACCCGGAAACGAGAGCAGAGAGGGCAATGGCCACGAACGCGAAGAAGGCCATGCTGATTGCCGCCGCCGCCGAGTCGGTGAACAGGTTGTCAGCCGCCTGGCGCATGTAGTCCGTCACCGGCGCCGCCGCGGACATGGCCGATATCAAGAAGTAGGCGACGACCTGCATCAACGTTCCTTCCATCAGAAGACAGGCAAGAAATGTATAGTAATCAGCGGTTGGCAACAGCACGACGCTGACAGGTTGGGCATCGCATCGGTGGTTGGATCGGATCGTTGCGAGCCGAGCCCCACCTGACGAACTTAACCCACCTGGTCTCCGGCGAAGTCGACGACGGCCGACACCTTCCTCGCGGCGATGAGGTCCCGGCCGGAGCCGAGGCGGTGGACGTCGCGCAGGACCTGCGCCGTGGCGTAGAGCCACGCCACGATCGAGATGCCCAGGCAGTAGCTGATACACGCCCTCGGAAATTCAGCACCGCATCGATACCATGGGTTGCAATTGCAATTGCAATGGATGATCGATCGAGAATGGGCGTTGCTGGGGTTTGGTTAGCGTACTGACTTGTACTCGGGGTACTTGCGGAAGTCCTGGCTGCCGCCGTGCTGGTTGGACGCCATGACGACGAGGGCCAGGAGGGAGAAGAGCCACGCCAGGGCGCGGAGCAGCAGCCGCGCCCGCGCCGGCGCCGCGTCCATCTTCCACCGCTCCATCATTGACCTCACCCCGCCGGAGCCAGCCGTTCCGGCGTCGCCATCGGCCTGGCCGGCGGAGCCCGACATAGGCGGATCTCGATAGGGTGGCGCCGGCGCGCGCGTCGTGACTGGCTGGCTAGTTTCTTTCCGGACACGCGAACGGAGACGACGAGGTTGTAGAAAATTAGGCGGCTGAGCCGCCGAGGGGGCGGGGAGGTGTGTGACGACGGGCCTGCACCGGCACTGGGGACGGTGACGCCGACGCGCGACTCGGTTTTGTCATTGTGCGATCTTGTGTGGGGCTGCAGGTGCGGCCGCGCGGGCCCGTCGAGTGTGAGTTGTTACTCGGGCCGTGGCTGCTTGTTATGCAGCGGGGGGCCGTGTCCTAGACTTTTAGCCCATATATCATCCTAGAGCCCATGTGTCCATGCAAACATGCGCTCGCGCGTATATCTATTTTTTACCGTAGTACCTGGTAGAGCACGGGAAAACCTTTTTGTACCGTACCGGTTAGGCAAAAGGAAGTTAAACTCTTCATAATCAAGTTTTCGGATGCGGGAAGCAGCACGCGGCAAGCGTGGTAAGCCATCATCTAATCATATATCTTTGTAATCAGATCAGATTATATCGTACCAGCTGATGGAGGTCCCTGGAGGTCTTCTGAGCACACGACACGTGTGCTTAGCTTTTTTAAACAATGTACAATATAATTTACATAATAATTTCTCACATAGTGTGCTTTTTCTTGGAGTTTTTGTTTTATTTTTGTTGTTTGCAATTTTCACATGGCGTGTTTTGTTTCCTTCATCAGATTTTTCTATAACTAATAAAACTAAAGAGAAAAATAGATTTTAGTGTGACTTTTATTTTGATCCTGCCGTCCTGCCTTTCGTCCTGCCCACCCCGCTTGCGAACGTTCGTCCTGCCACCGGTCCCTCCCGTGCGATACGAGAGAAGGAAACACGCCGACGCTCCTTCAATCACTGCCCATCCGCTCCACGACGGTCTGCCGCCGCCGGACGCGACCGATCAGGAGCCCCCTGATCCCGCCACCCCCGGTGCGCCGCCGTCTTCCGCACCGCGCACGAGGAGTCGCTCTGACTCGACGCCGCCGGACTCGACTCCCGGCCGCCGGACGCGACCCCCGGCCGCTCGACGCCGCCGGCCGCTGGCCCCGGCCGCTCGACGCCGCCGGCCGCTGGCCCCGGCCGCTCGACGCCGCCGGACGCGCCCAGCCCACGCGCCACCAGCGGCGGCGGCTTCTTCTCCGCCGTCAAGAGCGCGGCCACCGGTGGCAGCGGCAGCAACCCGTCCACGCCCACCCTCCGCTGCCGCACCAAGCCGCTGCAGCAGCTGGCGGACGCCGCCCCCGTGACGCTGCCCTCCGCGCTGGCGCTCGCCAGGAAGCACCGCCTGCCGCTGCTCCAGGCGCTGTCGGCGCCGGCCTCGCCCAGATCCCCCTCCAGATTCGTGCTGCTTAAGGCCTCGCTCCTCCCTTCCAAGTTCCAAGGTGCTATTCACATTCCTTTCATGTTTCTTTCCTTCCTTTCCTTCTTCTTCTCTTGATCCAAGAACTAAACTGCAATGGATCGATTCGTTCTCATACAAATCCTCTGGTTTGGTTCTCCAAAAACGGCCTCATGCTGGGCTCGAGCACCATGGTGGGGATGGATTGACAAGATGAGGTAATGCCCCACTCTGAACTGTTTTTTTTTTCATGTGTATTTTCATTGATTATTCGGCCTCATGCTGGGCTCGAGCACCATGGTGGGGATGGATTGACATCAGTTAATCTTTCCCGCTACTGCTTGCAACATTTTTTTTCTTGATCAGAAGAACATGTTTCTAATGAATTTGTTCCCTTTTCAGCATCTCAAAAGCTAAAGCTTTCTGAGTATTCAGAAAAGATTGAAGCACTAGATGCCAGGCTTGCTGCTTCAGTGGTATGTTTCTATTGTATTGACTCGTGAATTGTTCCCAGTATCATGCTTAGTTAATTGCTTCCGCACCGTATAATTTAAATCAATCTCAGCATATGATATTATATTTTTTTTCTGAACCTTTACCTATTATAGCTTTTAGGTTGGATCATTCTTATTCTTATTTGTTATCACTATATTCTTGTGGTGCAGGCTGAAAATGAAAAGCCAATTACTGAAAGCAGAGATGAAATCTCTTACCAAGCAAAGGCAGAAAGTCCAATATCTTTGTGATCAGGACTGCGAAGGAGATCAACGTAAGTTAAATTTGGTCCATTTTTCCTATTTTCCTTTCTTATGGTTTACATCTACGGAACCAACGGATGAAATTAAAATAGAGCCCATGCCGAGGTTGGACCAAGCCATCACGAGAGAAAAGAAGACATCAGAGAACCTATAAAATTGGATGTAGAAGCCCAGGCTCACATTGAGAAGCATAGGTATGCCATTTTTTTTTCTTAATCTGTGAGAAGATATCTCAAGATCCAGCTCAATGCCCACATTATTCCACAATTTCTTTATTGCACACAAGCAATCTATTTACAGTGCTTATTCTTTGTCTGGTGTTAGTAAAATTGTTGTATTTGAAGCTATAATTTGTGCCATGCCTATTAGCTTCATTATTGCTCTTTGTAGATCCACGCTTCATTATTGCCTATTAGCTTCATTATTGTTCCTCCAGCGCTACAATGGAGGAGGCCGTTGGGGTGTTGAGGATGGGGTCTCCCAGTCCAGCGGCGGCTGTTGAGGTTCCGCCTTGATAGCAACCAGTAATCATGCGATAGGCAACATTAGGGTATTTGGGATTCCAAATTACAAGGTTTATGGCAATCGGGAGTATGTCATACACTTGCTGTTCCGCCTTTTCCAAAAAGAAAGGACTAAATTATCTTTAAATCATATAGTTTGCATTTGATAACCCATTTTACATTTTCAATTTCATTGTTTATATAAGAACAAAAGCTCACTGCTATTATTTTCTCAAATATTTTGTACATTTTCATATTCCAATGGTGATGATACTACCTTTTCTTGTTGCTTGCAGCGTTAAACTGCACAGAGGTATTTTTCATCCCCCTTGATCCAAATTATTGCCTGGGTATAAGAATTTGACAATAAGTCACTTGATACAATCAGATATAAAGTTATGAACTAAGTTTGATTCCCTTAAGTCCCCACAAGTTCCAACTCTCATGCTCCGTGTTCAGTTTCAATCTCTATTTTTCTTCTTTGCTTAGCTACATGGATTTACTCTGGGGAAGAAAATGTTACCATACTCAATGAAGCCGAGGTGCCCCTCAAGAACGTCATTAGTGAGTCAACTCAGTTCTCATGATCCCATCTCCTTGTGTCTACAATTGAGAGGCCATTTTGGCATTGTTTAATTTTTTACAGGATCCATCTGTGTATTCATGTCCTGGTTGGTTCGTACTCGCATTGGTGCGTAGAGGTGCTGGTGTGCCTACCGTCGTTTTTATGCAGTAGTCAAGGGGCTGTTGTGGCTGGAGTCACTTTCCAATGCAAAACAGTTGGGGTGTCATAGCTGTTAGTAGTATTGATGTTTCCTGATGCCTTTTCCTCCATTGACAGGAAGCACAACTTCATTTACATCGACCTCCATTGCAATTGGTGGTTTTGCACTCACTGCACCGTAGTCTCCTCTTCCATGGATACGTCCTCAAGGTGTGTTCAATTTCTTTCATGCGTTTGTATGAATTAACATGACAGAATAAAGAATTAACATGGTTGAATATCCAGACACCAGCATTTTTATGAATTAACTTGACTGAATATTCAGGTGTGTCAATTTCTTTCATGTGTGTGCAATGTTTCCATCAAATTAGTCTAAGTTGTCCTCTTGAATAACTTTTTCTGCAAATATCCATACCTACCTTATTTTCATGTCCTTGTTTGGTTCTGAATGGGCAAAAAATTCAAATAGCACCAAATTGCCTGACTACTTATTTACAAATTCACAGAGCACAGAACCTTGATCTACAGATGACTACAGGGAATTTAGTTCATAGTTGAATAAAAAATTGATCACCAACGCACACTACCAGCTGATATATTCTGGCTACTTGCCATTCATATATATATATATATATATATATATATATATATATATATATATATATATATATATATATATAGAGAGAGAGAGAGAGAGAGAGAGAGAGAGAGAGAGAGAGAGAGAGAGAGAGAGAGAGAGAGAGTGCATTTTCTATACTCCCGGGAGTAGTTACTCCTATCTTTAAAAAATCACCTTGCGTATGTGTTTATACTTGTTTATCACTTTGAGTATGTTTACATACTCATATTAAGATGCTCCAAATCTTCCTATGCGAAAAAATTTCAAGGGAACCCATACTTTTTAATATATTACGAAAATGCCACTTACTGTAGTATATAAAATAAGTATGACCATATACTCGGTGTATGTATGCATACTTCATAAATATACTAACATAGATGGTCTAGTATGATCATATACTTCATGTACATACACTTCATTTGGTCATATATGCCCTAAATCTGAAGATACAAGTATAGGAGTAACTACTCCCTGGGAGTAGGAAATAATTTCCCTATATATATATATATATATATATATATATTCAATTGGCTTGCGATTTTCATTAGTAGGAGCATTCTGAACTAGCTTACAATGCTGACACTACTATGGCTTTCACTAGGCATTCGTTACACCTCGCTGGCATGGGTACGACGCCAGCTGCTCACTAGCAAGGAGCGCCCAACAGGTATGTCACTGAACCTGAAATGGGTCTCAACAAATTGGTTGTGGTTTGTAGTAATGACTATATATGACTGTTGCTTTACAAGCTAAAAAAACGTGTTACGAAAAGAAGAAACCCAATATCAAACAAAGGAGGGTGGTTCTTACTGACATGGGCGTAGTGACACCATTGGGCCATGATCCTGTCGTGTTTTATAACAATCTTGTTGACGGTGTTAGCAAAATAAGTGAGATAGAGAGGTTTGACTGTTCCAACTTCCCTACAGTAATACAGAGCACATGATCTTCATTTTTTCTGGCCAAATGTTAATGCAGTGATTGGTATTTGGACTTTAAAAATGATAATTGGATGGGAGAACCTTCTGTACTGGTGGTTGTGTTGCACCTAAGCTTGCAAAGCAGATGTTCAAGTTTATATTATATCTGATAACCGCAGGAAAGAAGGCATTATAAAAAGGTGGACTCACAGATAACAGAGGATTGAAATGGACAAAACCTGGTGTGGTGCTCATTGGTTCTGCAATGGTTGGCTGAAGGTTTGTAGGCCCATAGTCACAGTATAGAGTATACTAATATTTAGTTGTATCTCGATGAATTCCAATTATCCATTTCCATATCCTGATACAAGTTATGGACTGTCAAGCAGATTTTTAATGATGCAATAAAGATATTGAGGGTCTCTTACAAGAAAATAAGCCTATTTTGTTCCTTTTGCAGCTACGAATATGGGCCCTGCAACCCTTGCAATGGACCTTGTGTGACATGATCTGATTATTTTTGTAGATAACATAGTTCATACTTTCTGCAATTTATACGGATGGATGAGACCAAACTATCCCATTTTGACAGCTTGTACTACCAGTAACTTTTGTATTCGGCGAAGCTGTAACACAACCTTCCAGTTATTTCTGATGCACCTCTTATCCCAGTCGGTTGGTGGCCTAAATTCCTCATTCTTCTGCCTCCAGTTTTCCACTTTTTGTCTTAGTCTTTGCAGTTTCTATATGTGTATGTATGCAAATTTCAATTATGGTTCTGCATTGCTTTGTATGCAAATTATGGTATCAAGAGAGTTTGTGAACCCGTGACACCGTGCACTCCATGACTGTATTAATTTCACAAACTTTATCTTTTGGATTAAATGGCACCTTAACATAGATGTTTAATTTCATAATATTGTTATCTTATCCTGCGATCCATGTATTTTTAATATAAAAGTTTACTTGTCCCGTAGGAACGCACGGGCACGCTTCCTATACATACTTAGGGGGTGTTTAGTTTCTCTCCAAAAACCTAAAATTTTTGTCACATCAATTTTGTGGAAATGTAGACAAAACTTTTGCATGCTTGCACGGTTTGCTTGTAAATCGCGAGACGAATCTTTTGAGGCTACTTGGGCTATAATTGGACACTTATTGCAAAAGATTCCTCGCTGCTACAGTGCCAAAAACCAAAAAAATTGGGATTTAAACACCCCCTTACAACTAATAAGACCAAAAAGTGACTTTTATTTTGGTCCTGCCGTCCTACCGCGTCTTGTCGTCCTGCTCCGGTCGTCCTGCCCGTCCCCGCCCACGCGACATAAGGAAACAAATCGCCCATGCGACAATCATGGGCCTGATTCACCCATGCGTGGTGTCATCGCCCCTTCCTCACGCGTGGTGTCGTCGCCCTGCCCGTCAGAAGCCGCAAGTTGCCGTGCTTGATTCCTCACGCGCCGCCACCATCAATCAGGAAGTCGCAAATTCCATCACGCCCCGCCACCGCCGATCCCTCACGTGCCACCACCGCCGAAGCCGCCAAGCGCCGCGACTACCTTGCGTCACCGGGTTTATGGCACCATGCCTCGCCGGCCGCCCGCCCGACGCCGCCAAGCCATGAGCGCCGTGAGCCCCGCGACTGCCTTGACCCGGACGACGGCACCAGGCCGGGAGCGCCCGGCCGCTCTGACGTCACCAGGACGACGCCCTCCACGCCGCGAGCGCCCCGACTCCACCAAGCCGCGAGCGCCGCGACTCCATCGCAGCGGAGGCCTTCTCCCGCGCGGCATCACTGCTGCGCCACCGCGACCTCCTTGCCGCTAGCCACGCTGATTTGGTCGCCCGCCATCACCGCTGCGCCACCAGGCGCCGGTGCGACGAGGCGGTGGAGGCCTTCTCCCGCACTCCAACGGCAAGTGATCCCCGATCCCTCCCCGCTACTCTCCCTCTTTGCTCTCATCTCTATCTGCATTGGGTCAATGAGAGGGAAAAAAAATCAGATTTCTGAGCGCTGCTCCTGTCCCCAGATCGCGTGCTGCAGGGAGCGGCGGAGTGGTGTGTCCCTGCCTCCCTGGAGCAGCGCTGCAATCCTTCCCCCACCAGGCGATTCGGATCTAGGAGCTTTGAGCACATGGTAGACGTTAGTAGGATTGGTGTCTGCTTCATCTCGTCCGTTGCCTGCATCTCCCGTTCAGCCATGAGTGTGAGTGCCCATGCCCTATGGCCATGTGGTATTAATCCTTCCCTGAATTTGGATATGAATGATTGAATGATTTTAGTTAAGCCACAACTTCTGCATAGTTGCCTTCAGAGGGCTATGAAGATCCACTCAAGGATGGCACCAAGTGTTTGAACATGTATGTCGAAGATCCATCAAAGTTGTCAGGTACATATACAAGGTCGTCACGTCTTCCCTCCCCTTCTCTTCTTGCTTTTCTAGATTGGTTAATCATCCATCACGTGCATTGTTGGCATTTCTTAACGTCATTACAAAAGATAGACTAAAAGTCCATCCCCGGCAATGGCGCCAGAAATGTTTGCTGGCATTTCTTAACGTCATTACAAAAGATAGACTAAAAGTCCATCCCCGGCAACGGCGCCGGAAATGCTTGTTGGCATTCCCAACCACCATTACTTCAGAAAGGTAATCCTTAGGCTTTAGTGGCGCCGGCCTAGGTAATGCAATCTGGTAATAACAGTTAGAAGTGCCGGATTGGCCTTCCTAACCGTCATTACTTACGATATGCAAAACTGTGGCACGGCGCCGTGGGATGCACAAGAATTACAATCCTTAAGTAATGGTACTTAGGTACGCCAATCGATAGCTCGGTAAGAAATAAGATTACTCTGCAAGCGCACAGAACTATCATTGTAGCATTTCAACCCGTGAGTATTCAAGGGTATTGTATTTATAATTTCCCGTAGGAGGGCATGATAAATTCCATCTAGCTTTTGGTATAAACATGATCACTTATTGGATGCATAGGTAGGCATAGCATAGGCAGGGGTTAAAACATGTTTATAAGATAGTGGACACACACATCGGAGCAACCTCAAGGATAAAAGATAAAATAAAGAATAAAGAATAACTGCGAGAGCAGGCAGTGGTCATATACAGCTATGCAACGAATAGTAATTACATCGAATTAATAAGACTAGGATCAGTACTAAGTATGGGATTATAGGGAGATCCCCGCAGCTGGTTTGCCAGCCGATAGAGACTTTACGAACTCCTACTCAATACCCGAACGTGGGGGAATGCTAGGAATGGACAGGGTTGTCACCACCTGCCCACCTACCCCTCTGCCCGTGGGGTACCGACATATCCGCTGATTCCCGCATACCCGAGCACCACGGCCGTTTAATTGGAAACAACTCCTAGCCCCCCGGGACCCCAACCCTTAGGATTGACAGGCTCGGCTAGAAGCAACCATGACAGCACAACGAACTATTATCCCATCCTTAGTTCTTCCTCTATTCATACTAATTTGATGAACGATGAAGAACTTTAATGAACATATCAAGAACATAACACATAGACTATGGACTAGTTTATATGTTATGATCATAATATGGACAAGACTATACTCTAATTCAGATGCATTGCTATATAAATAAGATAAGAGCTTGCTCATAGAGGAGAACCGATGTGTATTCATACCAAGATGTTCTTGATTCCTCCAAGGAGACAAGCTCTCCTTGATAGCTTTGCCTTGCTCTACTACTACTACTACTAAACTAGAGAATAAGTAAGAAATGTGAGGTGTAGTGCTCCAAATGTTGGTGTGTGTTTTGGAGGGGGTGAAGCACATCTATTTATAGTTGATCAAGGGCGGTTTCGGCGTTCTAAGTATGGTAGGAGGTGAAACCGCCTCCAGGGAACCGCCTTGAGCATGTGGCTGAAAACTGGGCCCGGGAAGTGCCATCTGGGGGGCGGCCGCCCCCGGGGGCGGTCGGTCCCTGGGAGGCGGCAACTGGCCACCGCCTTCGGGTGGTCGGTTGCTCTCTGGGCCTGGGCCTCCCCCGCGGTTACGGATGGATCCCGTTTGATGCTTTTATGGGCTTTTCTCTTTTATTCTTGATTTGCGCCTTTTCTGAATGCGTTTCCTGGAAGTGCGCTTTCCTTGATATTTTGATGCATTTCCACGTGCTATCTCTGTAAGTTAGGTGCATAACAAAACTCGTGGAAAGGTTAGATAAAGCCCTATTCTCTATTTGTTTTAGTATTAAAATGATGTTATATTTATGTTGCTAAGGACCGCCAACATGCATACATGTTGATAAAAATGATTTAAAATGAATCAATTATAATCCGCAATCCAGGTGTTTGATAAAATATTTCTGAGAGCTTGGGAAATGTTTTTGTCCGCACCTCCAAAGCCACGAGATTGCAGAACGAAGGCTAATTGAACCGTAACTACTGCATTCTTAACGATGTCGGATTTTAAACTCAATATTGTTCACCAGGTAGTGCTTGGTTTTTGTTGGTTATTAGATAGCTATCAGTGATGGATCTGTGATAGTGAATACACATGATGCTCATAGTTCTATAATTTGCTCCTCACAATAAATTTTGTGATGCAATTCCACAGTCTTGGGAGACTGTGATATCATTTTCAAACCATTAGCATATGTGGTACACCTTAATGCTATTAAGCATTTGTAGTTTCCACCTTACAAGGTGGTTATTTCTCGTGCAGGACATGGATTATTCGGGCACTGCTGGTTCCTGCCAGAGTTTCTTTGTCCTTCAGACATGGTAAGTTTTCTGAAATTTGTTCCAGACATGAGATTAATTCCTATAATATATAAACTAGCACAATGCTCTAAATTATCTCTTGCAAAGTCATTTGCTATTTGCTTCTATATTTCCCTCGTGCTGCAGGAACCTTTCTTGGTTTTTGTTTCTATTTATAAACTGGGGTTTGTTATCTACCTATAGTTATCTGAATAATGCGTTCTGCTTTCCTTTTCAAATTAGAAGTTTACAGGTTTGTGCTTTAACAACTAAAATTATTGAGTTACAGATATCATATATGTGTCACATTAGTAGCGTACGGTCAATGTTCGAACCAAGTTCCTGATTGCATAATTTGTTCGTGTGAGTCATCCCTTGAAACTGAAGCTATTATAACAAATATCGATATATATATTTGAGTGAGGTTGTGCTCTATTATTTCATTTGTGAATTGACTTTTGTTCTTGATTTTGCTTATTGTATGTTTTGAGCACCGGTGTATAGTAAATCCAAAAATTTCAGGGTTGGCCATTGGCAGTACCAACGGATATATCCGTTGCCATGACCTCTGTTCTTCTAAGGTATGAAGTTCAGTGACAACTATGAGAGATATTATTCGCAGTTCAAACATGGGAAATATTATTCTGAACTCTGAAGTTATCTGATAGCCCACCGTCCTACTTTGAACACACCCGCCATTTAAGGATTATGTTTACCATAGCTGTGGATTTTTTGTTACCAAGGGAATCATATTGTATTTTATTTCATTACCACTTGCAATTTATTTAGTTGTCATCTTGTTGCAGTAATGCACTACTTAACCTTCGAGTTTTCAGTTTCTCATACAAGCTATGCTGGTTCTGTCATCTTGTTAGATAATTGAGCAATAGATTAACCTATTCAAACTCTGGATGCATACAAAACTTTTTGCTGGTTCTGCTCTATGCCAACATGGTCGGGCCTTTTCACAAATCACAATCCAAGGTACAACATACACTTGTAATGCACAAACTTTAGTTATGGAATCAGCATTACCTTGCACTGTGGCTCCAGTTCTCCTTACAATGCGATTTTTAATTAGCTTCTAGTTTATGATGATGGTTACATTTGATTTAGAACTGAGTTACTAATAGTTTCGATGCAGAAGCTCAGATATTAATAAGTGTTTTGTAGGTCATTTAGTACTCATTGATAGGGCTTAGTAATAGTTATGAATCAGCATTCAGATACTTGTATAGTGGTATTCTTCAATCATAGGAACGGGGTCATGTTTGTAGAACTACTTATTTAGCTTCATAATAATCTTCATAACTCCATTCTTCTAATGTGCTGAATGTCATGTGATGCCATGAAAAATGTTCCCTTGCATAAGCATAACTGAAAAAGATGAGCCGAGTATACTTCCAGAATCCATCTGAAAGATGAGTACAGGCTGCATAGTTTGACAATTCAGATCAGCATGGCACGCAAAGATGATTTACTGAACCTTCAACAGTCAGGCAAGCTGAATGGAACATCACTCATTCGCAAGTGCGTATAAGAACAAATTTTACACAGATGCACAGATCACAAGTGTGTATACATTCTCTGCTGACATTTATGATATACTAATTGGTTAAATTTTACATGCCTTGTCATTTGACTGGTTAAATTTTACATGGCTTGTCATTTACACTTAGGCAAATGACTGCCTACCTATTATCAAATCCCTTGATTGAACTGTAGGTGTAAGAAGAATCGAGATATCTACTATTCAGATTCACCAGTAAAACGTTATGATAAGGTCATTTTTTTCCTTTTTGTACGCCGTTTTTAGAATGCCTCAGCATGAGGTCTGCTGGAGCGCGGACCTGAGGCAGTGGCGTGAGAGGTCAAGTCGACTGTAATAACGAAGTTGGAAATATAAGCAAGATTTTGAGTGATATATGCAAGGATTTGAGTGGTCAACTGATCATCCACTAATTAAATTGGTATATGGAGATGCAGTGGAAATTTATTCCTAAGTTTATTGACGCACAAAAAAATAGATATAAAAGGTTTTTTCCTGCGATATAAAATATTATCTTAGTCGTATCACAGAAAGATCCATATAGTAGAGTTTATGAGCCTGTGACATAGTGCTCTTTTCATGATCGTGTTAATTTCACGAACTTTGTCTTTTGAATTAAATATCACTTTAATATCATATTTAGTTTTATAGTATTGTTATTTTATTATGCGGTCTGAGTATTTCAGTACAAAAGTTATTGTCCCGTAGCAACGTACAGGCATGCTACCTAGTTAAATTTTAATTTTAACTAGTGTTGCTACATACGGTAATGTTAACTATAAGACTAGCTGACGGATACTGAAAATCCGGTCGCAGCGGGTCCGCTATGAGCCTCTGGAATCAAAGCGGATGGCGGCTCGTCCTCAATTCCTAGCGCCGGAGCAGGACATCCGCTACTCGCCGCTCGCCGCGTGGCAGAGAGAGAGAGAGAGAGCCGAGCCATCGCGTGGAGAGGTGTAATACCCCGGGTATTACGGATTTAATTAATCTGCCATGTCATCATATTTAAATTAATCATTTGCATATGATTGTGATTAGGTCCCTAGAGTGATTTGAATTTAATTAGCATTTGTTTGTAAAATTAAATTCCCAAATAAAGGTTTAAAAACTTACTTTATTTAGGACTAAAACCTAATTCAAAATCTAAAAGGAATTTTGAGATAGTCCCTTAATAAAAGTTTTAGATCTTTTAAAATGGAACAACTTTTATTTTTGGAGATTTCAAAGTTCTGTGGTGGAAATTCAAATTTATTTCAAAACAATGATTTAAAACTTAGTTTTGGATTGGCATTTCAAAAATTATTTGGAATCTGGCAAAACTTCCTAAATAGAAGTTGTAAAGCTCATTGAGTAGAACAACTTTTATTTTGGCAATTTTTCAAGTTGTTGAGAAAATTTAAAAGTAATTTTAAAAATACAGTTTAAAATTCAAAACTCTAGTTTACCCCTTTTTCTGTAGTTTCAAAAATATTTTGAATTTGGATTTAGTTCCAAAAGCAAAGTTGTTCAGAATTTCAAACCCTACAACTTTTGTTTTTACAGTTTTTCATGTTTGTATGCAAAATCAGTCGAATTTGGTCAAAAACCGACAGCCCCTAGGGATCTATGCTACAGTACTCCGCCCCCTCGCCCTGTTCATCAACAGCACCGGCAGCCGCCGTGTCGCGCGCGGGCGCGCGGCGAGCCGTGCCGGCCGGGATCGTGCCCCCGCGACCTCGGCAGATACGGGCGCGCGTGCGCCGCGTCGTGCCGCGCCTGTCCCCGCCCGTTGCCCCTCCAAAAGGGCAAAGACCACCCCTCTCCACGCCATTTTTCCTTCTCCCGGTCGCCATCGCCACCTCTCGGTTCTCGGCCGAATACGCCGCGCTCCGTCCGTCACCACCCTCTCCATCTTGCAGACAGCTAGCTAGCTTCCTTGCGCATCGCCTGCGACCGTCGGTGGGAGCTGTAGAGCTTCGTAACCACCGGAACACCGGTGTCTCCTTCGCGGGCGGGCAGAGCGCCGCCGCGAGCTCCGCCGTCATCTCGAGCTAGTTTGGGTAAGCTCTGGACCTCGGATTGTTGCGTACCGTGATCTCCGTGACCCCTTGAACCTTACGCGTGCGTCGGCGTACTCTCTGGTTCCCTAGGTTCGCCGGAACGCGTGTTCGCCGTTGTGCCGAGCCGCCGGGATCCGCCGCCGTCGCCAAGTCGCCTTCTCCGAACCACCTCTGTCTCCACCGACCCGTCGGCCAGCTTCGTGGTGAGCCCCAGATGCTCGCGCACCTTTTTCCCCTCTCTTTACCGGCTTGTGCTCGCCGGCGACGTGCTCGCCGCCGCCACCGAGCCGCCGCGTCCGTGTCTCCAGGTGCTGTGCGCCTCGGATCTCGTCGTGTCTTAGCTTGGTAGACTCGCCTTGGAGTGTAGAGTCCGTCAGTGCCCTCGGCTTCGTCCCTCGGCTCACCGTCGGCGAGCTAGGGGCGGCGGACCGCCGGCGCTCTCGCCTCTGTAGAAACAGAGGAGAGGCCAGGGGCCTCGGCTTAGAAGATAGGTCTTTCCAGGGGGTTAAGTGCAAATCCCGTGACTCATGTGAATAGTATAGATCGGACCGCGGGTTGATTTCCGATTTTCCCAAGGTCTCTTTTGCTAAAACGCCGGCGCCGGGTGCGGGCAGGCCGAGTGGGCCGGCTCGCTTGGTCATGGGCCGTAGTGGGCTGGTTTGGTCTTTTCTTTTTTCAGTGAATTTCAAAATGCTTTTCATTTATATATTCATATGAATAGTACTGAAGTTTATTTATTTCATATGAATTAATCTGTTGAATGGAAAAATGTGAGAATAATTGTGTATGCTCTCTGAAGTATGTAGTATTTGTTAAAAATATAATATAGGGTGTTCCAGTGCCTTTAATCTGCTGTATAAATTAGTGAAGTAATTAATAAATGCAAGTTTGTGTAATTTTAATTAATTCTCTGTAAATCCAAAAATCATGAGATTTATTGTGGCTCTGTTTGGTGATAAAGCCTAGCTGTTGGTAAAGTTTGGTTGCAATTGAAGTTAGTTTGGTCAATTAATAAATATATGTGAAATTAGGGATTAATAAAGTAAATAGAAAAATAAATTTAGGTTTGTTGTGTGAATTTTGGGTTGAATGAAGACCAAGGATCTTTCGCTGTGTGATCCTTGGCAATTTGAGAACTTAGTGCTTGGTAGTAGTCATAAAGCTGTGTAGCGGCTTTCTGTGACCGTTAAAAAGGTCAATAAAACAAAAGTAGGAAACATTACTTTTACTTTCCGTAGATCGTTTACAACTTTACCGTGAAGGAAAGTTGTACTCAAGGTATTAATGGTTTACTTCCAAGCATTTCATTTGTTGCCCTCATGCCACGCTAAGCATACATCATTGCATACGTGTAGTGCCCGTTCCCGAGGGGGTCCAGGTCGAGACTACTACTGAGGAGGCCACTCCAGAAGTCATCCAAGGATTCGACATCTGCGGGACTGATCCCGACCCGACGCTGTACACGATCCAAGGCAAGCCCCGGTGCATTCAGCCCCTCTATTACAAAATATTTATAATTCGAGTTAATCTACTGCATTAGGTTAATAGGAGTTGATTGTCACCTATCCAGATGCATTGTCTCAAATAAATACCCTGAAACCTGATTTAAATAAAATGGTTTGAGAAATGCTTAGGCATGCTTAATGAACTTAGCTTTGCATAAAAGAAAAACTATTTTCTGTGCCATGATTATACTTATACTTTGATTGGTGAAGAACTGGTTATCCGCTGGTCGATGTGTATTTGGGTTGGAGTCCCAATGCATGGTCGCTTTCGGAATAGTTTGGAACTGGTCGATGTCTTTGGAAACGTGTTTCGTTGGGTGGCCAGCTCATGGGGCGGCGTTCCCTATGTCTCACTCACCCGACAGGCACGATAATAAAAACTGTCGGGTAATCTTGTACTTGGGTTAGAGTCCCAATGCAGGATTGACGGCAGGAAGGAAGTAGGGACCGTTCGTTGTAGGCCTGCTGTGATCATGATGAACAGCCTAGCCACATACCAATGCGGAAAGCCTAGAGTTCGGTGACGCTATTGCTGGAACCGACAACCACGCACTGGGAGTGGAGAGATGGCGAGAGTAGCTTGTACCCACGTGGCCGGCGTGCCTGGATAAGAGTGGAGTACTGTGCTCTCGGGTGGCGCAGGACCGGTTCCGGGATAGCAAAGCCGTGACGACGGGTTGGTATATGTATGCCGGCGTGCTGCATATGCAGTGTGGTTAGAATCCCCAGCTGGGTACTTTCTGGATTCGAATCGACGTGCTCCTCGGTTATGGAGACTTGATCCTCACACTCTACACCGAAAAGTGGTTCTCAACTAGGCTATCTGAATGAATTAAGAAATTTGAAGAATGATGATATTCGAGATTGAATGTCGGAACTATAGTTGTGATTATGATATTGATAAAATAAAATATGGAACAGGATAGATTGCTTTTCTGCAAACTCCTCATCCTCTGCTAGCCTTACCCATAGCCTTGCATTCCTGAGTCTCATTTTACACCCTTAGTCGGGTAAGTCTTGCGGAGTACCCCAAGTACTCAGGGTTTGTTAACCCCGTTGCAGGAGGACCGCAGTCGGAGATCTGTCTTGCTCCATGTTGCGTGACCGTGGTCGAAGAAGAAAGCGGCGATGAGTAAAGTGGAACCCGTGGGCAGGGTTCGAGTTATCTTATCTAGTATTGTGTAACTATTCCACTGCTACTGTTATGTCCTCTGGCCTGTAATAACTATATTTGAATCCTATTTGAACAACTGGTTTGTAATCTAAATGTTATGTAATCTTCCGCACTGTACTCTGATGTATTTTTATTATGAAATGTTGTAATCCTGTAATGGTTCTTCAATGGTGATCCTGTCGGAGAAAAGGGCGCTAATGTAGCCCGACAGACCTGTCTAGATCATTTGGGACACGGGCCCGGCTGTCAGAAGTCGTTAGTGACAATGACAGGTGCCGGTGGGCCAGGTGATTTAGCCGGTTCTGTTACAGTTGGTACCAGAGCATTCCATTGCTAATCATTATGGATTACTTTTCAAAAATTTCAAAATGTTTTGGATCATAAAAAGTTTAACCTATTATTTTGGGTCCAAATTGCTTCTATCCTTACCTTGTTCAGTAGTTCTTGCCTTGTTCTATATTTTACCTTATAGGATTAAGGTAGCCGATGGAATAATATTATTATTAGCCCTATGTTAAAAGTTTATTTATGTATGTAGTTACCTTACATGATTTAAAATTCGTAAGTACGTGCATGCATCATGATAATCACACCTGTTAATTAACTTCCTCCTTAAAGTGGGTTTTTGGGATAGTTTACCAAACCTATTCTTGCTAACCTATTATATCTTAAAATTCCACTTACCTTCTCCAGATGGCCCGTTGCAAGCTCACAGCACGCAAGATGACCGGACCACGTGGCGTTCCACGCCACCAGTTGGCGCCACGCGCTGGCGAGGACGGAGCTTCTGGGAGTCGCTCACCTCGTCGCAGCAGCGAGGATCTTGAGGCTGAGGTTGGAAGGCTGCAGGAGCTAGTCAGGCAGTGGGAGGAAGAATACAGAGTGGCACGTCTCAACCACTACCGTGACGTGAGGACCAATCGAGATCTGCGTCGAGAGATCGATCGCCTGACCAAGCAGAGGGATGAAGCTTGGGATCGTGAGGAGACGATCATGGACAGGATGCTCGAGGCGGAGCAGCGTGTTGGTCAGCTTGAGCTCTACAACAACGTCTTGCACGAGGAGGTGCATGAGCTCTATGGTGAGCTCCACCCTATTCCTGCACCGCAGGAGGAGGATCCTGAGTTGGGGGTTGTCCTCGGTCAGGAGGATGAGGACGTGGAGGACGTTGACGTGGAGGTCGAGCCTGTCGAGGTCGTCGAGGCAGATGCCGAGGAGGACTTCGAGGAGATCGACGAGGACAGTGACGCTTCTGGCGCGTCTGGGATCGATGAGGACTAGGCCGGTGTGGCCTAGAGTTGTCAGCTAGATGTTCTCTTTTGTCTGTAATATAGGTGCTTACCTAGAAAACCTTAGTTATGGGTTGTGGGTCTCGTCTGGGTGCAAGCCATGTTGTGTGAACTTTGTAATATTGCTGTGTGCTGCTATGTTTGCTTAACTAATGTAAGACTCAAGTTGGGTTTGCTTATTAACAGATGGGAGACAACTCTGATAATGCAACTGGTGTTCCCCAACCACCTCAGTTTCCACCCACTCTGGCAGACGCCATCGCTGCATTGACCAATGTTGCAGCGCTGTTAGCTCAGAATCAGCAAGATCGTGGTGGACGTCGTGGCCGCCGTGATAATGAGGATACCACCTACGTTGACTTCACTGACACCCGCCCACCAGTGTTCACTAAGGCTGATGAACCCTTGGAAGCCGATGATTGGCTCCGTACCATGGAGCAGAAGTTTAGCTTGATTCACTGTACCGAGGTCCAGAAACCTCTGTTTGCAGCTCAGCAGCTCCGTGGCCCAGCGACTACTTGGTATGCCAACCTGTTGGCTGCGCAGGATGCTGGACATCAACTTACCTGGCAAGAGTTCCGTGACGCCTTTCGTGCTCATTACATCCCTGCGGGTGTGATGAAATTGAAGCTGGATCAGTTTCTGGCACTGAAGCAGAATGAGTCTACTGTCGCTCAGTATCTTGGGCAGTTCAACCACTTGGCACAGTATGCACCTGAGCATACCAACACTGATTCTAAGAGAAGAGCCTGCTTTGTCAGAGGTCTGAATTTCAAGATTCAACGCAGTCTATCTAACAACCTCAAGTGCACTTTTCATGAGGCAGTGGATAGTGCAATAGCTTTTGAGGAAAGCGACCGTCAGCTCCAAGAGGAGAAGAAGAAGAGCAAAAGGTCTAGCTCTTCTGGCAGTCAGAAACGCCAGAAAGTTATCTATCATCCTACCCACCATAACCATCCGTCATATCCCCATCAGCAGGTAGTTGTGCGCACTGCCGCTACCTCTCATACCTCTAATCAGCAAAACACCACTCAGCCGAATGCCCCTGGCGTTCGTATCAACACTCCACAGACCAACTATAATCACCCATGCTACAACTGTGGAAAGGTGGGACACTGGGCCCGTGATTGCCCTTTTCCGAAGCAGAACAACCAGAATGTGCAGAGAAGTCCTGGTGTTCCGCAACAGCAAGTTCAGCACCGTGGTCACCAGCAGCATGCTCAGAAGGGCAAGATTGTCAAGAAGGCAGGTCGGGTTTATTACACTCAGATTGAAGATATTCCTGCTGGAGAACCCGTCATGATGGGTAAGTTTCCCGTTGCTAGTCATTCTGCCGTTCTGCTATTTGATTCTGGTGCATCTCATTCGTTCATCAACCGTACATTTGTGGTTAAGCATGATATATCTATTGGGGAGATAAAGGAAGATTTCCTTATACATTCGCCCGGGGGGCGTATAACTACTAAAGAGGTAGTTCAGGGAGTACCTATAGAGCTGGGAGGGCATAAATTCCCAACCACAATGATAGTACTTAAGAATCAGGATATAGATGTGATATTAGGTATGAATTGGATGTATCAGCACAAGGCCTTGATTGATGTGTTGAATAGAACCATAAGAGTGAACATACCTAATAGTCAAACTCAACTTCTTATCCAACTTCCATTGCCCGTAAGAAAGATTGAAAAGACCGTGCAAAGGTTGTGTGCCACCGCAGTTGAAGAAGTGTTGAAGATTCCAGTGGTCTGCGAGTTTCCAGATGTGTTTCCTGATGAGTTGCCTGGTTTGCCACCTGATCGAGATGTGGAATTTGCTATTGTAAAACCTGGAACCGCACCTATATCTCGTAGAGCCTACAGAATGCCTCCCAAGGAATTGGCAGAGCTTAAAGTGCAGCTACAAGATTTGCTAGATAAGGGTTTCATCAGACCCAGCTCATCTCCTTGGGGTTGTCCTGCCATCTTTGTCAAGAAGAAAGACAAATCCCTCTGACTCTGTATTGATTACCGTCCACTCAATGAGGTCACCATCAAAAACAAATATCCTTTACCCCGTATTGACCTACTCTTTGACCAGCTGGCTGGAGCTAAGGTGTTTTCCAAGATTGACCTTAGGTCTGGCTACCACCAAATAAAGATCCGTCCCGAAGACATCCCAAAAACAGCTTTCACCACTAGATATGGCCTATATGAATACCTCGTCATGTCTTTTGGCCTAACCAATGCACCCGCCTATTTCATGTACCTCATGAATTCCGTCTTCATGCCTGAGCTCGACAAATTTGTTGTCGTATTCATTGACGACATCCTGATCTATTCTAAAACACCCGAAGAACATGCCAACCACCTCCGTATCGTCTTGAACCGTTTAAGAGAACATCAACTCTATGCCAAATTCAGCAAATGTGAGTTCTGGTTGGACTGAGTTCCATTTCTTGGGCATATCCTGACAGCGGAAGGTGTGTCCGTAGATCCAAGTAAGGTGGAAGAAATCTTGAACTGAAAACCACCAACCACTGTGCACCAGGTTCGCAGTTTCATGGGAATGGCGGGATATTACCGCCGATTCATTCCGGATTTCTCAAGAATAGCTAAGCCTATAACCAACCTATTGAAGACTCAGGTCAAGTTTGTCTGGTCGCCAGAATGCGAGACAGCGTTTCAAACCTTGAAGAGATGTTTGACCACTGCACCAGTCCTTGCTCAGCCAGATATTGAAAAGCCGTTTGATGTGTACTGCGATGCGTCGGGTACTGGCCTTGGTTGTGTTTTGATGCAAGAGGGCCGAGTCATTGCTTATGCTTCACGACAACTCCGGCCTCATGAAGAGAATTATCCCACTCATGATCTTGAATTGGCAGCTGTGGTTCATGCATTGAAGATCTGGCGTCACTACTTGTTAGGCAGCACATGCAATGTCTACACTGATCATAAAAGCCTGAAATACATCTTTACACAAGAAGAATTAAATATGAGGCAACGGAGATGGCTTGAGTTGATAAAAGATTATGATATTGAAGTGCACTACCATCCTGGTAAAGCTAATGTGGTTGCCGACGCACTCAGTCGGAAGGCTCATTGTAATTGCTTGACTGTGAAGCCATATGATCTGTCGTTGTGTTACGGGTTAGAAAAATTGGGCATAGAAATAGTCCCTCAAGGCAGTTGGAACAATATCAGCATCAAAACCTCCATCCGTGATGAAATCGTGGCTGCTCAGAAAAATAGTAAAGGTATCAGGCACATCAAAGAGAAAATCCAAGCAGGGAAAGCAGATTGTTTCAGAATTGATGATGAAGGGATTGTATGGTTCAAGAATCGGCTTGTAGTTCCAAAAATTCCAGAGTTACGTGGCAAGATTCTTGACGAAGCTCATTTGACAAGATACTCTATTCATCCGGGAAGCAACAAAATGTACCAGGATTTGAAACAGAAGTTTTGGTGGACTAAGATGAAGATCGAGATTGCTCAGTATGTAGCAAAATACGACACTTGTCAGAAAGTAAAAGCTGTACACATGAAGCCTGGTGGAGAGCTGCAACCATTACCTATTCCTGCATGGAAATGGGAAGACATCAGCATGGATTTCATTATGGGTCTCCCAACAACCTCTAGGGGTTTCAATTCCATCTGGGTTGTTGTGGACCGCCTCACTAAACAAGCTCATTTCTTACCTGTCAAGAAAATGTACAGGGCTCCGCACTACGCCAAGCTATACATAGAAAATCTGATGAAGCTACATGGAGTGCCCAAGACCATTGTCTCTGACCGAGGCACTCAGTTCATATCCCAATTTTGGAGATCCTTTCATAAATCATTGGGTACAAAACTCCTGCATAGCACAGCCTATCATCCTCAGACTGACGGACAGACAGAGAGGATAAATCAGATACTTGAAGACATGTTAAGAGCCTGTGCACTCAATTACCCTGAGAAATGGGACGAGTGTTTGGCATTGGCCGAATTCTCGTACAACAACAGCTACCAAGAAAGTATAAAAATGGCTCCGTTTGAGGCAGTATATGGCCGCAGGTGTCGTACTCCATTGAATTGGTCCGAGCCTGGAGAAAGATGGTTCTATGGAGTTGACTTGGTCAATGAAGCCGAAGAGAAGGTTCGACTGATACAGGAAAATTTGAAAGTGGCACAGTCACGACAGAAAAGTTATGCCGATCAGCGGCGCAGACCTTTGACATTTCAGGTTGGAGACTATGTATATTTGAAAGTTTCGCCTATGAAGGGAGTTAACCGTTTTGGAGTCAAAGGCAAGTTAGCCCCGCGTTATATTGGACCGTTCTTAATCATAGGACGCGTGGGAAAGGTAGCTTACAAGCTTGAATTGCCAGAACATCTCTCGAAAGTACACAATGTGTTTCATGTTTCTCAGTTGAAGAAGTGTCTCCGAGTACCTGGACAAGTCATCGATGTTGAAGGAGTAGCACTTGAACCTGAATTGACATACTCGGAGCAGCCAGTACGAGTTTTGGATATAAAGGACCGTGTTACCCGAAGGACCACAACCAGATGGTAAAGATCCAATGGAGTGATCATTCTGAAGAGGAAGCTACCTGGGAATCTGAAGATTTCTTGGCAGAAAACTTCCCTGAGTTCTTTGCTACCTTGTAAAATGTAAACCTATCTTTTAATGCGTATGTTTTCCCCTTGTCTCTTGTTTAAGCATGAACTGGTTGTTGTTAGCTCTTTTTCCTATGCCTTGTTCCAATCTTGGTTATGTAACTAATCTCGGGACGAGATTTCTTTTAGGGGGGAAGGCTGTAATACCCCGGGTATTACGGATTTAATTAATCTGCCATGTCATCATATTTAAATTAATCATTTGCATATGGTTGTGATTAGGTCCCTAGAGTGATTTGAATTTAATTAGCATTTGTTTGTAAAATTAAATTCCCAAATAAAGGTTTAAAAGCTTACTTTATTTAGGACTAAAACCTAATTCAAAATCTAAAAGGAATTTTGAGATATTCCCTTAATAAAAGTTTTAGATCTTTTAAAATGGAACAACTTTTATTTTTGGAGATTTCAAAGTTCTGTGGTGGAAATTCAAATTTATTTCAAAACAATGATTTAAAACTTAGTTTTGGATTGGCATTTCAAAAATTATTTGGAACCTGGCAAAACTTCCTAAATAGAAGTTGTAAAGCTCATTGAGTAGAACAACTTTTATTTTGGCAATTTTTCAAGTTGTTGAGAAAATTTAAAAGTAATTTTAAAAATACAGTTTAAAATTCAAAACTCTAGTTTACCCCTTTTTCTGTAGTTTCAAAAATATTTCGAATTTGGATTTAGTTCCAAAAGCAAAGTTGTTCAGAATTTCAAACCCTACAACTTTTGTTTTTACAGTTTTTCATGTTTGTATGCAAAATCAGTCGAATTTGGTCAAAAACCGACAGCCCCTAGGGATCTATGCTACAGTACTCCGCCCCCTCGCCCTGTTCATCAACAGCACCGGCAGCCGCCGTGTCGCGCGCGGGCGCGCGGCGAGCCGTGCCGGCCGGGATCGTGCCCCCGCGACCTCGGCAGATACGGGCGCGCGTGCGCCGCGTCGTGCCGCGCCTGTCCCCGCCCGTTGCCCCTCCAAAAGGGCAAAGACCACCCCTCTCCACGCCATTTTTCCTTCTCCCGGTCGCCATCGCCACCTCTCGGTTCTCGGCCGAATACGCCGCGCTCCGTCCGTCACCACCCTCTCCATCTTGCAGACAGCTAGCTAGCTTCCTTGCGCATCGCCTGCGACCGTCGGTGGGAGCTGTAGAGCTTCGTAACCACCGGAACACCGGTGTCTCCTTCGCGGGCGGGCAGAGCGCCGCCGCGAGCTCCGCCGTCATCTCGAGCTAGTTTGGGTAAGCTCTGGACCTCGGATTGTTGCGTACCGTGATCTCCGTGACCCCTTGAACCTTACGCGTGCGTCGGCGTACTCTCTGGTTCCCTAGGTTCGCCGGAACGCGTGTTCGCCGTTGTGCCGAGCCGCCGGGATCCGTCGCCGTCGCCAAGTCGCCTTCTCCGAACCACCTCTGTCTCCACCGACCCGTCGGCCAGCTTCGTGGTGAGCCCCAGATGCTCGCGCACCTTTTTCCCCTCTCTTTACCGGCTTGTGCTCGCCGGCGACGTGCTCGCCGCCGCCACCGAGCCGCCGCGTCCGTGTCTCCAGGTGCTGTGCGCCTCGGATCTCGTCGTGTCTTAGCTTGGTAGACTCGCCTTGGAGTGTAGAGTCCGTCAGTGCCCTCGGCTTCGTCCCTCGGCTCACCGTCGGCGAGCTAGGGGCGGCGGACCGCCGGCGCTCTCGCCTCTGTAGAAACAGAGGAGAGGCCAGGGGCCTCGGCTTAGAAGATAGGTCTTTCCAGGGGGTTAAGTGCAAATCCCGTGACTCATGTGAATAGTATAGATCGGACCGCGGGTTGATTTCCGATTTTCCCAAGGTCTCTTTTGCTAAAACGCCGGCGCCGGGTGCGGGCAGGCCGAGTGGGCCGGCTCGCTTGGTCATGGGCCGTAGTGGGCTGGTTTGGTCTTTTCTTTTTCCAGTGAATTTCAAAATGCTTTTCATTTATATATTCATATGAATAGTACTGAAGTTTATTTATTTCATATGAATTAATCTGTTGAATGGAAAAATGTGAGAATAATTGTGTATGCTCTCTGAAGTATGTAGTATTTGTTAAAAATATAATATAGGGTGTTCCAGTGCCTTTAATCTGCTGTATAAATTAGTGAAGTAATTAATAAATGCAAGTTTGTGTAATTTTAATTAATTCTCTGTAAATCCAAAAATCATGAGATTTATTGTGGCTCTGTTTGGTGATAAAGCCTAGCTGTTGGTAAAGTTTGGTTGCAATTGAAGTTAGTTTGGTCAATTAATAAATATATGTGAAATTAGGGATTAATAAAGTAAATAGAAAAATAAATTTAGGTTTGTTGTGTGAATTTTGGGTTGAATGAAGACCAAGGATCTTTCGCTGTGTGATCCTTGGCAATTTGAGAACTTAGTGCTTGGTAGTAGTCATAAAGCTGTGTAGCGGCTTTCTGTGACCGTTAAAAAGGTCAATAAAACAAAAGTAGGAAACATTACTTTTACTTTCCGTAGATCGTTTACAACTTTACCGTGAAGGAAAGTTGTACTCAAGGTATTAATGGTTTACTTCCAAGCATTTCATTTGTTGCCCTCATGCCACGCTAAGCATACATCATTGCATACGTGTAGTGCCCGTTCCCGAGGGGGTCCAGGTCGAGACTACTACTGAGGAGGCCACTCCAGAAGTCATCCAAGGATTCGACATCTGCGGGACTGATCCCGACCCGACGCTGTACACGATCCAAGGCAAGCCCCGGTGCATTCAGCCCCTCTATTACAAAATATTTATAATTCGAGTTAATCTACTGCATTAGGTTAATAGGAGTTGATTGTCACCTATCCAGATGCATTGTCTCAAATAAATACCCTGAAACCTGATTTAAATAAAATGGTTTGAGAAATGCTTAGGCATGCTTAATGAACTTAGCTTTGCATAAAAGAAAAACTATTTTCTGTGCCATGATTATACTTATACTTTGATTGGTGAAGAACTGGTTATCCGCTGGTCGATGTGTATTTGGGTTGGAGTCCCAATGCATGGTCGCTTTCGGAATAGTTTGGAACTGGTCGATGTCTTTGGAAACGTGTTTCGTTGGGTGGCCAGCTCATGGGGCGGCGTTCCCTATGTCTCACTCACCCGACAGGCACGATAATAAAAACTGTCGGGTAATCTTGTACTTGGGTTAGAGTCCCAATGCAGGATTGACGGCAGGAAGGAAGTAGGGACCGTTCGTTGTAGGCCTGCTGTGATCATGATGAACAGCCTAGCCACATACCAATGCGGAAAGCCTAGAGTTCGGTGACGCTATTGCTGGAACCGACAACCACGCACTGGGAGTGGAGAGATGGCGAGAGTAGCTTGTACCCACGTGGCCGGCGTGCCTGGATAAGAGTGGAGTACTGTGCTCTCGGGTGGCGCAGGACCGGTTCCGGGATAGCAAAGCCGTGACGACGGGTTGGTATATGTATGCCGGCGTGCTGCATATGCAGTGTGGTTAGAATCCCCAGCTGGGTACTTTCTGGATTCGAATCGACGTGCTCCTCGGTTATGGAGACTTGATCCTCACACTCTACACCGAAAAGTGGTTCTCAACTAGGCTATCTGAATGAATTAAGAAATTTGAAGAATGATGATATTCGAGATTGAATGTCGGAACTATAGTTGTGATTATGATATTGATAAAATAAAATATGGAACAGGATAGATTGCTTTTCTGCAAACTCCTCATCCTCTGCTAGCCTTACCCATAGCCTTGCATTCCTGAGTCTCATTTTACACCCTTAGTCGGGTAAGTCTTGCGGAGTACCCCAAGTACTCAGGGTTTGTTAACCCCGTTGCAGGAGGACCGCAGTCGGAGATCTGTCTTGCTCCATGTTGCGTGATCGTGGTCGAAGAAGAAAGCGGCGATGAGTAAAGTGGAACCCCGTGGGCAGGGTTCGAGTTATCTTATCTAGTATTGTGTAACTATTCCACTGCTACTGTTATGTCCTCTGGCCTGTAATAACTATATTTGAATCCTATTTGAACAACTGGTTTGTAATCTAAATGTTATGTAATCTTCCGCACTGTACTCTGATGTATTTTTATTATGAAATGTTGTAATCCTGTAATGGTTCTTCAATGGTGATCCTGTCGGAGAAAAGGGTGCTAATGTAGCCCGACAGACCTATCTAGATCATTTGGGACACGGGCCCGGCTGTCAGAAGTCGTTAGTGACAATGACAGGTGCCGGTGGGCCAGGTGATTTAGCCGGTTCTGTTACAAGAGGGCTGCCGCGCGCCGGGCCACGAGGACGGCGGCCACGACGAGCGCGGAGAGTGGGAGGCGCCACCACGTGGAGAGGGCCGCCGCGCGCCGCTTGCTCGCCAGGCCGCTCGCGCGCTAGGCCGCCACCTGGAGAGGGCCGCCGCGGCCGCTCGCGCGCTGGGCCGCCGGTGGAGAGAGCCGCCGCGCGTCCACGAGGACGGCGGGCACGAGGACGCCGGTAGAGTGATCCGGGAGGGGAGAGGGAGAGGGCCGGCGGTGGAGCCGCCGGTGAAGAGACTGAATGGGGAGGGAGGGCGTCGGTGGGGAAAATAATGAGAGAGTGAATGGGAGAGACAAATAGGGAGAGTGACTGGTAGTTGGTATAGAGGATGAGATATAGATGATTGATGGGTACGGGAAAAAGTATTATAGAGGAGAGAATCTTGATGACTATGATGAAATATTCGTTTTAGAGGATGAATTTAGAGGACGATGAGTGCGAACAGTCTAAAAGATATACACCACATCCGTCCAACTAGGATGGCCGGTGGGAGCTCATTTTTAAGCATATCCACGAGCCACGATGATGAGGACATACTTTTGCATCCGTTTATACTCAGCAGCAGTGGCGGATCCGCCAGGATTTTAAAGTTAGGTATTCCCATCTTTCAAATAAAAATAGTATAGTTCAACGGTTTAAAATATGGTTCATATATAATAATGAAGGTTCTTCGGCACGGCTCCTCATAACTTTTTAAGAGTTAGTCATTTTACAGGAGCCATACTTTATTTTTTTTTTAAAAAAAGGCTCCTCTAGAGAAACATTCGGTAGGAGATCTCCAGAGGTGCTACAGCCAGAGCTAAGGAGAAACCCTACAAAACAAACTCTAAAGGGTACATGAAACGGAACAATAATAAAAAGCTATAGAATGCTTAAAGGAAACTATAATTTTGCTTAAATTTTATAATCACAACACGTTACTCTCTGGCATGTCAGGAACCAACCATCGCTTGTCGGGAATAGCTGGTTTTAAAATAGGAACTGAGAAGAGGATTGGATTCCGAGAGTTGCCGTGGGGAGAGTCACGCACGTCGACGCACGCACGGAGTCAGGAGCCCAGGACTCACGCGATTGGAAAATTCCGTAAATGTTTCTTTAATATAATGGGAATTCCATAATTGTCCGAAGGGGAGGAGAGCATCCGTGAAGCTTAATGGTCGCAAGAGCAAGGAGAGGAGGATGCATTAGCATGTCTGTAGACTGAGTTTCTACATACTTCTTGTTGTAACAAAAAATCATGGTATTTCTAGGAATAGACATGCATCAATGTGGTTCCGCCGGAGCTCAGCAGACAACTAAACAATGTCATCGGGTCCGGTTCACTTATTCAGATTTTGACTTTTTCAGATATAAAATAATGTTTTTCTCTTAAACGAATCAGCATCAGCTAAAATCAATGTTTTTTTAAGACAAACGAGCATAATTTATTCATGTTTCCTTTACCTCTAGACCATGCCTCTTTCCAGCTCCCCCTTTCTTTTCTTTTTCTCTGTTGGAGTTGGAATCGGGCCATCTGGACTTAAGGTAACCACGTAGAGCGGCATGGACAAGGTTTGTGTTCTATTAGTTGGCAAGATCATCATGCCATCACATGCCGCAACTTGACAAAAAAAAATATTGCACCCAACAAAACAAGTTTATGCACTATACGGAGTATGATACCGTCAGGTAGAGCATGCAGGGCGCCATCAGTTTTGCCACATGAGCGCACTACGGCTCTCTTCGCTGAATCTGAAAACCGTTAAAAATAAACACTGATATTAATTTTTTATGAGAGGAAAATACTACAGAACCGCTAAAAAATAAATAATTTTAAGGTGTAGCGAACAGAGCCTACAGTGCTGCCTCGGAGCCACACAGCAGGGTGGAAAAAAAGCCTTTCCCACGAGCAGCGCCGCGCCAGGGCGGCTGTCGATGATGGTCTGGCGCTCGTCTTAATTGTTGTGTCGGCTTAGCAGAGGATCAGGGCATGACAACGCAGGCGAACGCGTACCGCTTGGTATAGGCGGCAGCAAGCTCCACGGCAGTGCTGGAGCCGACGCCGTCTACTCTCCTGCACCTTGCTGCAAGTTTCTTCTTGAGGGAACTAGTTCCTTAGCTTAAAAAAATGTGGCTTAGTTTCTTAGCCTTGTGTTCATGGTACTTTATTATTTGGTCTCAAATCGAAATTTACCTTGACCTTTCCCTTCATTCTGTTAGTTAACCAACATATATGGAGCGACAAAAAGATTAAAATACCCTTCAGATCAAAATACCTCGAAAAATCATAACTCTTCAAAAGGATATCAAATGAAAATGATTTTATATTATAGATCTCGATGAGATATACAACTTTCTAGTTTTGAATATTTTTATATGAGAAAGTTTAGATACTAAAAAAATTAATATAAATTTTTAGCATTATAATTATCTTGTACTGGGGCTTGACTAATTAGAAACTGCCATACTATTTGATCTCTGCTCACTTTCAGTCAGTGGGACCTAGAAAAAAAATCTTAGATGAGCCGAAATCTTGCTAAAACCAAACAAAACAGATGAAAAAGAATGGATACGTGGCTCCTGCCGACTTCCAGCTCCACTTGAGTCATTCAATCGTACTAGAATCTGCTGCGAATTCCAGCGCTCAGAGGACGATCATGCACGATCCACGTCTCGTGCTTGCACATCTTGTGCTCTCCATTTTTTAGACTTCGATTAGCCACACGCGTTTATTGACAGTAGTAAAATAGGCACACACGTTTATAAAAAAAAAAGGCATGGGCAGAAACAAGAATTATTACTCAGGCCGTATCTGATTGTTGTGATATGTATGTGGACCTGTTTCCTAGCCTACGAGGCCTTCAGCCCATATGTGCCATGCCCATGAGACCATCCTAAAGCCCATATGTCCATGGCGATACTCGTGTCACGCGTATATTATATTTGGACGTTTGGGGAGAAAAAAAAATAGGTAAGATTATGGTAGAGCACAGAAAAACCTTTTTTTATCATACCTTATGGTAGAGCAGGGAAAACCTTTTTGTACCGTACCGGTTAAACAAAAGGAAGTCAAACTCTTCATAAGCCTTTTTTTCGGACGTGGGAAACACCACGCGGCAAGCGTGGTAAGCCATCATCTTATGATTCTTATCTTCTTTGTGATAGGCAGCTCATGGCGTTCTCCCGGTGGTCTCTGAGCACACGACACGTGTGCTTTGCTTTTTTAAAATGATAATATTTACGTAATAATTTTGCTTTTAAAAATGATAATATTTAACACATCCGTTGGGAGCTCAATTTTTACGTATCCACGAGGCCCGATGAGGGCACACTTTTGCATCCGTTTACACCACAACTAAAGTCCCGTTTGGCACACAGCTCAGCTTCAGCTGTGAAGTTGTTTTCTAAAAAATAGGTTCATGAATAATATTTTAGGTAAAATTAGGCTGTTTTAGCAATGTTGTCGGATACCTAACTATGGGGTACCCAACTTTAACGCAAAATCACACTTGTCGAATAAATCCCGGTCCGAGAAGGCGCCAACCAAGACCCACGCGAGAACGGCCCATGCGAAAGCTTCCCGCACGGCCTAAGACAGAGCCGTGCGGAAGCACATCGTCTCCCTCGGGCTCGCGGACCTCTCGGGAGAGATTCTCCGATTCGCCCGAGCCTCTGCGACAGGGCTCGGGAAAAGCAAACCTCGAGCGATAGACTTCCGATTCGCCCGAGCCCCCCGCTACAGGCTAACTCCCTCAGGCGCACCCTTGCCGTGCCGACGTCAGCACGGCAAACTTGACGGCCAAGGGACCTTCCCTGACCACTTTACAAGCATGGTCCCATCGGGTGGGCCTTTTGACACAACTGCGTCCCGAACGCGCACGTTCGCCGTACCAACTGCCACATCTGCTCTGGCAGGCGATCTGACGGTCCTACTTCTCCCACACCGTTACAGGGACGGTCAACCGTACGGTTCCCTGGGCTGACGAGGAGATTCTCCAACTACGACGGCGACTGCCATACCCCGGCCGCACGTGTGACACCAGGAAAAGGGGAATGACAGCCGCCCGGCCAACCCAGGGGAATGGGCAAACCTTACGATCAGGCTCGTCTACCCCCCGGAAAGTACCACACGTGGAAAAGGAAGCGCCCGAGGGAGGACACTCCCCCCGCTCAATCCTATCACGTCCTCAACAGCATTGAGGTCTCCTAAGACTCGGGAGCTTATACTCAAAGGTCAACCTATCTACTCGTTACACTGTGCAGGGTCGGACGCGGCGGCATGACGTAGCGCCACGCAGCAAACAATGTCAAGCACTGTGGAACGCCTTGGAACTCACCAATGGAACAGTGGTGGATCAATCGAATGACTAATGCCATACCTTCGAGGCGCCAAGACGAGGGCGTGGCTGACGATAGCCACCGGTCACCACTGCCTCCGCCATGCCGAGCACTGTAATCACAGAGCAACACATGTAACTCTAGCCTCTCCCTTGTAACTATAAAAGGGAGGGCAGAGACCGATCACAGGCACGGTTCATTCACCACCAGAACTTCTAGTCATACAATCAAAAAAACACAAGGACACACTCTCAAACACTCGCACTCACAAGAGACCTGGGAGCCCCTCCCTCTCTCGACTAGGCTTGTAACCCCTACTACAAGCACCCCGGTGCAAGGCAACACGACTCGATCTCACATTGGACGTAAGGCATTCATTGCCTGAACCAGTATAAATCATGTGTTCCTCCTTGCACACCATCCGTGATCTCAACCGTAAAATCTAAGTTTACTAGCCGGTGTAGCACTCGCTAATCCAAGCATCGACAGTTGGCGCGCCATGTAGGGGGCTTTTGCGTGTTGATCCAGGTTGCGGATGGTAGCCAACGTCCCTGCACTTCCCGCTGGCGCGGTGCTCCGGTTCGGGAGGCTTGAGTTCGTGGCCACTGGCCACGGCCTCGAGATGAACCTCTGCCCGACCGAGCCCCGTGTCATCTCCGTCCTGATCCCGGCCCAGCAGGCGGCTGGAGAAGGGACCCCGGTGACGCCTCCACCCGTTTCGAGGGACGGAGGGAACACCACGCGCCGCTCCCGCCGAGCTAGGCGGGGAAGGCGCAACCGCGTCAACCCGGGCCTCGCTACGGGTGACGCGACCAGCCCGGTGCCCCCTGCGTGGGACACCGCCTCCACGCTCACCACCAGCTCGACGCCATGAGCGGTGGAGGCACCATGCCCCCCCACTACTCCGCGGAGTAATGTGGTAGGGGCCACGACATCGCCCGCTGTTTCCCTTCGACCCCAATGGGGAAGGCCGGTGACGTCCTCTCCATTTCCCTTTGGGCTCCACACTGCTGTGGATGCCCACGTCCATGCCGTTCATGCCTACGGGCACGACCAAGTGATGGCATCTGTCCATCGCCTGGAGGGCCTGGGCGACCTCGATGACTCTCCACCGTCTTCTCCTGCGAGCTCTCCTAGAGCATGTAGCGGCGGAGAGTGCAATTCCAACAGCAGCTCCACCCCTCTGGAGTACTCGGAGGGATGGGACCGCTACGGCCATGTCTTGCTGTCATGGTATGACCTTGGCAGCGACGACGACGACAACTTCTGGGCGAACGTGGACTTCTCCGACGTCTACGACCCCCAAGCCTTCCTCTCCTCCTCCGACGAGATGGATAGCGCCCTCAGCGTCTACGACTCCGACGAGAGCCGCATCTACCCCTCCCGGGAGTGCTATCACCTAGTGCACCCGGAGGAAGCCGTGTTAGAGGATGTCCACTCAGAGGAGGAGGAGGACGCCCCGGCGGAGCAGCCACAGCCGCATACGCCGCCTCCACCAGCCCTTGGTCCTACGCCTTCGAAGGACCCGGGGGCTGGAACGTCCCACCCTTTCCACCATTCTACGGAGCTTGAGCAACTCCGGGAGCTCGAAGCCTGTATGGACGAGGACCGCCTGCGCCTCGCCCAGCTCCGAGCCGCACTGGAGCATGAGGAGGAGCGGGGAGACGGCGGAGCAGCGCGATGCCGAGCCCGCGATGTCCAGGCCTGCATTGTAGCCGATGACGGGACCAGGACACCAGTACAGGAACCCTGGGTGAGCCGGAAGCTCGCGGAGGCTGCGATGCTCCTCCGGAGCATGCTTGAGCCCTCCAGCGCGGAGGCCCGGCAGCTCAGAGACCAGCCCAAAGGTCTCCTAGAGGACGTCGCTGTCCTCCAGGCAGAAAGCTCGGCATCCCAGCACCGTGGAGCCGAGGAACGCCATCGTGGCACCCCGACGCGCCATGAACGAGAGGCCTCGGTGCAGCTCGAAGTACCGAGGGCCCCCTCGGTCCACCAACGACTTGGCAAGGACGTCGACGTCCGCGCCATCCTCCAGGCCCGCGGTCGACGAAAGACCAATGGGGCCGCACGTGGCTACAATGTCCACCGAGGAGGACGCTACGACTCCGACGGGGACCGTGCTCCCTCATCCGAGCCACCGGGTCCTCGCGTCTTCAGTGAGGCCATCCGGAGGGCCAAGTTCCCGCCCTGGTTTTGACAACCGGCGAACATCGCCAAGCACTCGGGGGAGACGAACCCCGAGCTTTGGCTCGTAGATTATCCTCTTGCGTGCCAGCTGGGCGGCGCGTAGGATGATCTCATCATCATCCGCAACTTACGTGTTCCTGGCCGACTCAGCACGAGCCTGGTTGGAACATCTCCCCCCACGACAGATCTTCGACTAGAGCCATCTGGTCAGGATCTTTGTGGGGAACTTCCAGGGCATATACGTGTGCTCTGGCAACTCCTGGGATCTCCGCAGCTGCAAGCAGAAGCCGGGCGAGTCCCTCAGGGACTACATCCGGCGATTCTCCAAGCAGTACAACGAGCTGCCCCAGGTCGCCGACTCCGACGTTGTCGGAGCCTTCGCTGCAGGGACGACCTGCAAAGAGCTTGTTCATGAGCTGGGGTGTCAAACCCCCATGAGCGTCGCCGAGCTCATGAGGATAGCCACCAGCTTCGCCTCGGGTGATGAGGCGGTGGGAGCCCTCTTCTCCGACCCCAAGGGGAAGCAGAAGGAGGAAGCCCCCGAGGGCTCCTCCTCCCGAGCCCCCAACAAGAAGAAGAAGAAGGGGAAGGGGAAGGCCCCCGTCCGCAACGAACCTCTCGTTGCGGCTGCCGAGCCCAGGGCGAAACAGCCACCCCGTGGCCGCTTCGACGAGCTGCTCTCCAAGCCGTGCCCTTATCACCAGGGCTCGGTGAGTCACACGCTCGCAGCGTGTGTAATGGCCAAGAAGCATTACGGGCGACAGGTGTTCCGGGACGCTGCCGGCAAGAAGCACGTTGAGGACAAGGAGGACCAGTGAGGGAAGGACGATGAGTTCCCTCCCCCCGTCGACAAGTGCCTCATGATCTTCGGCGGACCTGGGACCGCTCCCATGCCGCGTCAGCGAAAGCGTGAGCGTCGGGAGGTCTACACCGTCGGACTAGCGACACCACGCTTCCTCGACTAGTCCCTCGACGCCATCACCTTCAGCCGGGACGATCACCTGGACCACGTCCCGTCGCCGGGGCGATACCCGCTTGTTGTCGACCCCGTCGTTGGCAACACGCGGCTCACCAAGGTCCTTATGGACGGAGGCAGCGGCCTTAACATTTTGTATGTTGAGACCCTCGACTCGATGGGGATCAGCCGTTCTCTTCTCCGGGTGGTGACATCCCCGTTTCACGGGATAGTCCCGGGGAAGAGCTTACAACCCCTCGGGCAGATCGATCTGTCCGTCTACTTCGGGGCTCCTGACAACTTCAGGAAGGAGACCCTCACCTTCGAGGTGGTAGGTTTCCACAGCACCTACCACGCCATCCTCGGGAGGCCATGCTACGCCAAGTTCATGGCCGTCCCAAACTACACCTACCTCAAGCTCAAGATGTCGGGGCCAAAGGGGGTCATCACCGTCGGCGCCTCGTACCAGCACGCCTACCAGTGCGACGTTGAGTGCTGCGAGTACGCCAACGCGCTGGTGGAGTCCGAGGCCCTCATCGCCGATTTGGAGAAGCTGGCCAAGGAGGTTCCCGACCCCAAGAAGGCCACGGGCACTTTCGAGCCCGTCGAGGGGGTGAAGGAGGTGCCCCTCAACCCCGGCACATCCGATGGCAAGGTGCTGAAGATCAGTGCCACCCTTGACCCGAAATAGAAAGTTGTGCTCATCGACTTCCTCCGCAAGCACGTCGACGTGTTTGCTTGGAGTCCCTCGGACATGACAGGCATCCCGAGGGAGGTCGCCGAGCACTCCTTGGACATTCGGGCCGGGTCCAAGCCGGTGAAGCAGCGCCTGCGCCGATTCGACGAGGAAAAGCGTCGGACCATCGGGGAGGAGGTGCAGAAGCTTTTGGCGGCCGGATTCATCAAGGAGGTCTTCCATCCAGAGTGGTTAACCAACCCTGTCTTAGTTAAGAAAAAGAATGAAAAATGAAGGATGTGTGTTGATTATACTAATTTGAATAAAGCATGTCCTAAGTATCCATTTCCGTTACCTCGCATTGATCAAATAGTTGACTCCACTGCTGGTTGTGAACGACTTAGTTTCCTCGATGCATATTCTGGTTACCATCAAATTCGTATGAAAGAGTCCAACGAGTTTGCGACTTCTTTCATCACCCCCTTCGGCATATATTGCTACGTAGCCATGCCATTTGGCCTCAAAAACGCGGGCGCAACTTACCAACGTTGCATGCTCAAGGTTTTTAGGGACCTCATCGGGCGAACCGTTGAGGCCTACATAGATGATATTGTGATCAAAACAAGGAAGGCAGACGACTTGGTAGCCAACCTAGAAGAGATGTTCGAATGCCTCAAAAAGAAAAACATAAAGCTCAACCCCGAGAAATGTGTCTTCGGGGTCCCCCGAGGCATGCTGCTCGGGTTTACCGTTTCCGAGCGCATCGAGGCCAACCCAGAAAAGATATCGGCCATCACACGGATGGGGCCGATCTGCAACCTCAAACGCGTGCAGAAGCTGATGGGGTGTCTGGCAGCCTTAAGCCGATTCATTTCGCGGCTCGGCGAAAAAGGCTTGCCTTTGTATCGGCCTCTAAAGAAAACCGAGCACTTTACCTGGACCTCCGAGGCCCAGGAAGCCCTCGAAAGGCTCAAAGCTCTGCTTTCGGGAGCTCCGGTACTCGTGCCACCCACCGAGGGGGGAACCTCCTGCTATACGTCGCCGCTACTAACCAAGTTGTGAGTGCAGCAATCGTCGTGGAACGGAGAGAGGAAGGACACGCGCTGCCCGTCCAGCGGCCGGTCTACTTCATCAGCGAAGTCTTGTCCGAGACCAAGACGCGCTACCCCTAGATCCAGAAGCTGGTGTACGCAATCATTCTTACTCGACGCAAGCTGCGGCACAACTTCGAATCCCATCCCGTGACTGTGATACCATCCTTCCCCCTCGGGGAGGTGATGCAGAACCGGGAGACGACTGGGAGGATCGCTAAGTGGGCTATCGAGCTCATGAGTGACGGCATCACCTACGCACCGCGCAAGGCCATCGAGTCCCAGGTGCTGGCGGACTTCGTGGTGGAGTGGACCGAGACACAACTGCCACCACTCCCGACCCAAGAGGAGTATTGGGTCATGTACTTCGACGGGTCGATGATGAAGACTGGTGCCGGCGCAGGCATCTTCTTCGTCTCACCCCTCGGGGTCCGGCTCAAGTACCTGCTGCGGCTGCACTTCACGGCTTCCAGCAATGTGGCCAAGTACGAGGCTCTTGTCAATGGGCTCCACATCGCCATCGAGCTCGGGATCAGGCGCCTCGAGGTTCGAGGGGATTCCCAGCTCGTCGTGGACCAGGTTTTAAAGGAGTCGACATGCCAGAATCCCAAGATGGCTGCCTACTGCAAGCTGGTGCAGTTGCTCGAGGAAAAATTCGATGGCCTCGAGCTCAACCACGTCGCGCACAGATACAACGAAGAGGCCGACGAGTTGGCAAAGATAGCGTCTGAAAGGGCTTCGGTCCCGACAGGCGTATTTGCCAATGATCTCCACAAGCCTTCGGTCAACGTCGATCCCTCGGGAGGCAAGGGGAAGGAGACTCCCGAGCCCCCGAGAGAACTCGGAGCATCTTTAAGCCACGGAAGTCCCTCGAGGGCTGCTGACTCCTCTGACAAAGAGGAGTCACCCGAGACCGAGGCTGAAGCCAACGACGAAGCCGAGGCGATGGAGATTGAAACCGAGCTCGACGACGACGAGCTAGATTGGCACGAGCCACTAGTCAGTTGGCTCGTCCGAGGGATTTTGCCCTCAGACAATACTAAGGCTCGACGGCTGGCACGAAGGGTCAAGTCCTTCACGATGATCGACGGTGAACTTTACCGGCGTAGCCCTTCCAGGGTCCTGCGGCGCTGCATCCCTTTCAGCCAAGGCAAGCGCCTGGTTGAAGAGATACATGTCAGGGCCTGCGGTCACCACGCCATGCCGGGGATGCTCGTCGGCAATGCCTTTCGATAAAGCCTCTATTGGCCAACCGCCATGGCCGACGCTACCGAGATAGTACGCTCCTGCGAAGGGTGCCGGTACTACGCTCGGCAAACTCATCTCCTAGCCCAAGCTCTCCAGACGATCCCTATCACGTGGCCTTTCGCCGTGTGGGGACTGGACCTTGTCGAGCCCCACCAGAAGGCGCCCGGGAGCTTCACCCACCTGCTTGTTGCCATCGACAAATTCTCAAAGTGGAATGAGGCTCGGCCCATCACCCAGATCAGTTCAACCCAAGCAGTGTTGTTCTTCACCGACATCATTCATCGGTTCGGCGTCTCGAACTCCATCATCACCGATAATGGAACGCAGTTTACCAGGAAGAAATTCCTGGCATTCTGCGACTATCACCGCATACGAGTGGATTGGGCGGCGGTAGCTCACCCGAGGATGAATGGCCAAGTAGAGCGTACCAACGGCATGATCCTCTAAGGCCTCAAGCCGAGAATTTTTAACAAGTTGAACAAGTTCGGCAAGAGGTGGCTGATCGAGCTTCCCGCAGTGATATGGAGCCTAAGGACCACGCCGAGCCGAGCCACGGGCTTCACGCCCTTCTTCCTGGTCTATGGTGCCGAGGCTGTGCTCCTCACTGACTTGAAATACGGAGCCCTGAGGGTCCGAGCCTACGACGAGCAAGGCAACCAGATATCTCGGGAGGACGCGCTGGACCAAGTCGATGAGGCCCGAGACATCGCCTTGCTGCACTCGGTCAAGTATCAGCAAACCTTACGCAGGTACCACGCTCGGCGCATTCGAGGCTGAGCCTTTAGCGTAGGCGACCTAGTGCTGTGACTTAGACAGGACAACAGAGGACGTCACAAGCTAACGCCACCGTGGGAAGGGCCATTCGTCATCGCCGAAGTGCTGCGCCTTGGAACGTACAAGCTGGCGAACGAAAAGGGCGAAGTCTACAACAACGCTTGGAATATCGAATAACTACGTCGCTTCTACCCCTAAGATTCCGAGCATTGTACATTACATCTTGAGATCAATAAAAGATCCGATTTCTTTTTCTCGTATGATTTTAAGATCTTCACCCGAGCCCACCCTCGGGAACGGGTGAACCGAGCAATCAAAAGTGAGACTCGGCCCTATCTCCAATAGGGCCGACCCTCCCTTGTAGGCTAGGACGGGGGGAGCCCCCGGACTCCTTCGAGACTAATCGAATTCGAAAACTCAAAAATTTCAAAAACCGTTGAAATTTTTTATCCCCCGAGTTCATTTCTCACCCAAACCAAATGCAAAACCTTATAAACCCAAGAAGAGCAAAAGAAATCTCAGAGGGCAAAGCTGGCCAAGCCGTGAGACCGCCTACGCCCCCAGGATACGACATCTCCACTCGCCACTCTTTGCCTAAAGGTAACTTGCGCTCGGAAAAGAACTTATAAGAGTAGCGTTTGTAAGGGCAGAAGGCTCGGGTAGCATTGTAAGAACTCTTTTCCTAAAGCTCTTGCTCTACCGAAATCCATAGGACCACGGCTGGGTCTACGCCACTAAAGCTACGACGCCCGAAAAGGTCCCCCGGGGCTCGATGGCCTAGGCTCAGGGTCGGCGAGGAAAACGCTTAAGGAAAAAACGCTAAACGAATATGCGAACTGAAAAAACAAACATGCACCGAATATTTACATAAATATTAAGGCCTCGAAGGGCCACTTGTTTGTTTTTTAGAAAACTTTTCTGGGCACGATGGTCCAACTTTCCTAATCTAGGCGGCTCCTGAGCGAGCTCCCCGAGGGCTCACCACCACCGGTGCCGAGGGCGTCACACAGCGCGCGTGCCACCCTCTGTAGGTCCTGGTGCTCGGCAACCTAGGCGTCGTACGCAGTGTTGAGGACGTCGATGGTCCCTTGCGCGCTGACGGCCTCCACCTTCAAGACTGCGGCGGCAAAACCGTCAAGCTACGGCGAAAGAACCGCAGACAATCGGAACGAAAAGTAAAAAAGGTAAAACTTACCCTCGACTTCCTCCCGGGCCTTCCTCGCCTCCTCCCGGACGGTGTCAACCTCGCCCGCCGCCTGTTTCAGGGCCGTCTAGGAGCGGTCCAAGTCCGAGGACAGGACCTCCACGACGGCCTCCTTCTCGGCGGCGCGCGTCCGCGCGGCGTCCCGCTCCCAAACCGCCTCAGCCAGGGCGGCCTCCAGCTGTTGGACGAGCTCCTCTAGGGGAGCTACTCGGTCCCGAGCCTCTGCGACCTTGACCTTCAAGGCGTCACGGTCGAGGGTCAGGTCGGCTAGCCGAGCCGTCGCGCCGGCGAGTTCTTCCTGGGAGCGGGCAAGGGCCCGGCTCTTCAGCTCCAGCTGCTTCCAAAGGCCAAGGCCCTGCCGGAGGAAGCAGGACTTCTCCCGGGAGGTCGTCATGAGCTCCTAAGGTAGAAAGAAACAGAGACAAGCCGGCGAGTCAAACGGCAATGCTAGCCGGGGACACCAGGGCGACAAAAAAGGTAAGATAAGTACACTCACCTAGAGTCGCTCTTGGAACTCCGTGTCGATGGAGTCTGTGAGGAGGCACAGGCTCTTCGACCACTGGGACTTCAGGTCTTGGACGGCGTTCTAGCGAGTGGCCTCGACGTCCTCCCGCAACGTGAAGACCGGCGGGGCTTCGCGGTTCGCCCGGCTGGTCCACTCGATGCGGGAGCCCGTTAGCACCCGGGGAGGGCCCCCTTGGACGACCAACGCCATGGAGCTCGTGGGCGGCGGCGCCGCGGCATCGGACGACGGCGGAGCATCGACGTCCATGACGGCAGCACCGGTGTCGGCCGGCTCCATTGAGGACCGGCCGTCGCCTCCGGCGGAGCATCGACGTCCATGGCAACGGCGGGCGCATCGGGAGCCGGACCCGAAGCTGTCTCCTCGGTGGCGGCCGTGGCCACGACGACCGCGGAAGATGGGGCCACCTCCAGTGCCACCGAGCCCTCGGCCGGACGGGTCTCCGCCGAGGGAGTCTCTTCAGCCGACAGCCGGCTCTCCTCTCTAGCGGTGCTCCGGGCCTGCACCTTCAAGACCTTCCGGTGCGAGACCTGGAGGGCCGACCCCGGGCGCTTCCTAAAGCAAGATAGGAAGAAAATCGGCATTCACAACACGAGGAACGAAAATTGGTAAGAGAACGATTCGAAAATTTACTTACTTGGTCTTGGGGATCGCCGTCTTCTTCGCCGCCCCGGTGCTCGGTGGGGCGGCTGGCCCGGCGGACGGCGTGGGCTGCATCGCCGACGGTGGGGTGGACAACACCTCGACGTCGATGTCGTCACCACCTGCAGATGCCCCTAGCGGCGGGGGATCCGTCTGGCCACCGGGGGTCACCTCAGCGCCGCCATCCTTTGGCGGGGACGCCCTGGTTCGGGCGGACCCCAGCTCGAGGTCCGGCATCCCGGCATCGCCCAACTTCGTCGCGGGTGGCGTCCTTTCCCCACTCCCTCTGGCCTCGGCTGTCGTGGCGACCAGCGACGCATCCGGAGGGAGGGTCCGCTAGAATAAGGGCCCCTGGGCCCCATCACCAGCAGCCACCGAAGGCGCGGCCTCGGCCGTCTTGGGCGCCGGGCCTAAGCCTGTTCCCGGTCCCTCCGACGGGCCCTCGCGGCCGTCGGTCGGTGGATCCTTGGCCCCGACGGCATCACAAATCGACACCGCGCCTCCAGGCGTGGCCTCCGTCAACTCCGCTCGGGGGCTCGGAATACGGCCCCCGGCGCTTCCGCCGGCAAGCGCCGACATAGGAGCCTTCCCCGGCTCGTCGGCGCCCACCGCGGGCTTTGTGGCCAGCATGTACTGGGTGGCCTTAGCGTCGTCGTCATCGTCACCTTCCTCATCCTCCTCGGAGGGAGACTCTTCTTCCGGCTCCCCAGCCTCCCGCTGGCGGCGGTGGAGCTGGGCAAGCCTCTGGGTCTGGCGAGCCTGCTTCCTCCTCTCCGAGGTTCTCCTGTCCTTCGCCGTCTTTTGCCGCTCGCCCCGGAGGCGCTTCTGAGCCCAAAGGATGGCATCCTCCGGGACGGGGGGCAGAGAGGGCCTTTCCTCCCTCGAAAGGCCCAACACCGGGAGGGGAAGAAGGATCAGAAGAGGAAGAAAGACGGACAACCAACGAGGAAAGAGAGATACTGACCAGCAAGATGTACCCCGAGCGTGGGCGCATCGCCACCCTCTTCAGCTCGTCTCAGCGGGGAACTCTTCAAGATGTACCTCACAAGGCGCATGATCTCCTCGGAGCTGAGGCTCTGGTTCAGCATCGTGGTCCCCACCCTCAACGCTCCCTCCACCATCTCGTACAGGGCGAGGCAACGCTCCATCAGGGCAGCACTATCCACGCATGGAAGTGCGCCACCACCCTGGCCACCGTCAAGCCTTTGTCCCGCAGCGTCTGCAACGCAGCGAGGTAGGGACTCAGGTGCCTGGCGTCCCGCATTAGGCATCTCCACTTACATCATGGAATGGGGGCGGAGATCACCTTCCTCGTATATTCGGGGAAGGCGTCGTCGTCGTTCCGCAGGTAAAACCAGCCATCGTGCCACCTCTTGTTCGACGACTGGGCCTTGCAGGGGATGTACTCGGCGGAGCAGAGTGCGAAGTTGCAGCCCCCAGCGCTGACGGCCTTTCGTGGGGTTCCCCGTGCCGAATGACTTCGTGTACGAGTCGACGTGGAAGGGAAATAGCTAGAGGTCCCAATGCGGCATCACCCCAAGGTACCTCTCGCAGACGGCGGTGAAGATGGCCGCCTACGAGACGGAGTTGGGGGTGAGGTTGTGCAACTCCAGCTCGTTGGAGAAGAGGAGCGCTCGGCAGAACCGGCTTGGCGGCGACCCGAGCCCCCGCTCGTGGAAGGCGACGAAGCTCACCTCGTACCCCTTGAGGGGCCATGGCTCCAGGTGGTCGCGCGGCGGCGTGATCTACTCCGGACACTGTGGGTCGGTGCGGCGGTGGAGGAGCCCCAACGCCATGAGGTCCTCAAGCTGAGCCTTGTTGGCATTTCTTAACGTTGTTACAAAAAATAGACTAAAAGTCCATCCCCGCAACGGCGCTAGAAATGCTTGTTGGCGTTTCATAGCATCACTACTAAAGATAGACTATGAGTCTGTCCTTAATAATAATACTAGAAACATAAGTTGACATTCCCAACCACCATTACTTCAGAAAGGTAACCCTTGGCCCTTAATGGCGCCGGCCTAGGTAATGCAGTCTGGTAATAGCAGTTAGAAGTGCCGAATTGGCCTTCCTAACCGTCATTACTTACGATATGCAAAACTGTGACACGGCGCCGTGGGGTGCACAAGAATTACAATCCTTAAGTAATGGTACTTAGGTACGCCAATCGATAGCTCAGTAAGAAGTAAGATTACTCTGCAAGCGCACAGAACTATCATTCTATCATTTCAACCCGTGAGTATTCAAGGGTGTCGTATTTATAATTTCCCGTAGGAGGGCAATATGCATCAAGCGTGGTGTAAACATGATCACTTATTGAGTGCAATTGTAGGCATATAGTAAACAGGAATAAAACATGATTTTAAAATAGTGGACACACATCTGGGTCAACCTCAAGGATAAAAAGGAAAAATAAAGAATAAAAGAATATAACTAACTGAGCAGGCATTGGTCATATATAATTATGCAAAGAACTGCTAGCAACACATCTAATTGGCAAGTGTAGTATCAGGACTAAGTCTGGGGTGATAGGGAGATCCCCGCAGCTGGTCTGCCAGCCGATAGAGACTTTACGAACTCCTACGTCAATATCCGAACGTGGGGGAGTGCTAGGGATGGACAGGGCTGTCACCACCTGCCCACCTACCTCTCTGCCCGTGGGATACCGACATATTCGCCGATCTCCGCATACCTGAGCACTATGCTCACGTACTTGGAAACGACTCCTAACCTTCGTGGACTCCAACCCTTTGGATTGACAGGCTAGGTTAAGAGCAACCAAGAAGGCACGACGAACCATCACCTCATTCCTAGTTCTTCCTCTATTCATACTAATTCGATGAACAATGAAGAACGGTGATGAATAAGTCAAGAACATGACACATAAACTATATTCTAGTCTATATATTATGCTCATAACAAGATCATAACTTTGCTCTAGTTCATATGCATGATCATATAAATAAGACAAGAACTTGCTCATGTAAGAAGACCGAATCGTATTCATACCAAGATGATCCTTTTCTTCCAAGGAGACAAGCTCTCCTTGATAGCTCTTGCCTTGCTCACAAACTACTAATACTACTCTAAAGATACAAGTGAGAGGTGTGAGGTAGATGACTCCAAAATGATGTGTGTGTTGAATGAAAAGAGCACCATCTATTTATAGTTGAACTAGGACGGTTTGGCGTCTCTAAACTTGGAAGGAGGTGAAACCGCCTTTGGAAAACCGCCTAGAGCACCGCCATCGAAGACTGGGCCTGGGAGGCTTCACCAGGGGGCGGCCGCACCTGGGGGCGGTCGGTCCCCTGGATGTGCCATCTGGCCACCGCCTTCTGGTGGTCAGTTCTTCCCTGGGCCTGAACCTCTCCTGTGGTTACAATCAGGCCCAGATATGCATTGAAGGTGGGCTTCTTTATTATTCTTGTTTGCGCATTTGCTAAATACGTCTTTGGCTTTTGCGCTTTCTTCATGATGGTTGTGCATTTCCACTTGTTACACCATTAAACCTGCAAAACATGAATACTAGGGGTACAAGTGGAACTTGTTAGTAGTAAAGGCATATGTGCTAGAACTTGATTGTCTTTCTTCTTTTTAGTCTAAGTTGGCAGCATAGAAATGATCCATAAGGACTGCCAACAAGCCTCCGTCACCGAAGAGGGGAGCCAAGGCTCCACCTTGAGCGCGGCGGCGGCGGCGGCGGCGTCGGCGTCGGTGGGCGCTGGAGCAGTGATTGCGAGAGGAAAAGGGCGCAAGTGGAAGAAAAGGACGCCGGCGGCGAGGGCGAGGAGCTTGCGATGGGCTCTGGAAGACGAAGGCGAAGAGGCTAAGGCAAGCGAAGGCAGCAAATGGCTAAGGTAAAAAGAAAAGGGAACGGTTCTTTCCTTATATACTTAGGCCACGAACACGAAGCGGATGCGGTGAATCCGCCGCATTAACTGTGCGGGCCCCCACCATGACTCTCCATATTCACCGCCGCCTTCGCGCACGCAAATGTCCCGTCTGCCCTGAACTGTCGCGTCCGTCTGGCTTCCTTCCTCAAAAGATGCGTCGAATCATTACACTAACCCCTCGATTTCGACGATTGCTCTCCTTTCCGACAAAGGAACCCCGGGCTCGGGCGCCCGCTACGTTTCAAGGGGATCGAAGACTGGCCCTCTGTGGCTCGAACAGTCACCCCAGGGATACCGAGTTAGGGACAGTAAGTGGGTGGATCACTAAACGGTTAGTATTCCGATGACCGAGCGTCAAAAGGGACACCCCACGCTGTGTCCAAGTCCCAGCAGTGAGTCGATGATATGGGATCCCCTCTGAGGGAGGCATCAGGCCCTCGGGACCCGTCGAAGGGACCCGACACCCACAAATCGACCCTCGAGGAACTTTTGGAGTGTGCTCAGGCCACTAGCCGACCCCCAACGAATGGGGCATGGACCTCCACTTGGACTAACCCGCTTGCAGCTCACCGGAAATGCCGACTCGCGCCCCCACCGTGGGAAGTTGAGCATGACCAAACCTTCCTCTTCTCGAAGAAGAGTGCGAAGGTCGAACCAAAAAGAACCCGATCGACCCCCGATACAAAAAAGGGGCTCGGGGACTCTCTGTGTCTTGGCAGGATAAAGGACGCTCCCGGATCAGCCGTCTACCCGTGGCAAAGGCTCGGGGGCTCCAGCACCGAAAAACTCCTACCAAGGGACAAGTCGCCGGCAAGCCAGAAGGCACCCGAGACTCTACAAACTCGATTTCAAGCTCTTGAAGGGATGCATCATCCCTCCAAGGCCTCGGGGGCTACACCCGGCGGGTGCGCTCGCGCGCACCCACCGGATAAAATAAACAAACCCTACCAACATGACGGGGAAACCCAATTTGAGCCTCTAGAGGAGTGCCTTCACTCCACCACTGGCTCAGGAGCTACTGTCGGGTACCTAACTATGGGGTACCCAACTTCAACGCAAAATCACACTTCTCGAATAAAGCCCGACCCGAGAAGGCGCCAGCCAAGGCCCGCGCGAGAACGGCCCATGCGAAAGCTTCCCGCACGGCATAAGACAGAGCCGTGCGGAAGCACATCGTCTCCACCCGGACGCGCGGACCCCTCAGGAGAGATTCCGATTCGCCCGAGCCTCCGCGACAGGGCTCGGGAAAAGCAGACCTTGGGCGATAGACTTCCGATTCGCCCGAGCCCCCCGCTACAGGCTAACTCCCTCGGGTTCGCCTGAGCTCTGCCGATGTCAGCAGGGCAAACTTGACGGCCAAGGGACCTTTCCTGACCACTTTACAGGCATGGTCCCATCGGGTAGGCCCCTTGACACAACTGCGCCCCGAACGCGCACGCTCGCCGTACCAACTGTCACATCTCCTCTGGTAGGCGATCTGACGGTCCTATTTCTCCCACACTGCTACAGGGACGGTCAACCGTACGGTTCCCTGGGCTGACGAGGAGATTCTCCAACTACGACGGCAACTGCCATACCCTGGCCGCACGTGTGACACCAGGAAAAGGAGAATGACAGCCGCCCGGCCAACCCGGGGGAATGGGCAAACCTTACGATCAGGCTCGCCAACCCCACGGGAAGTACCGCACGTGGAAAAGGAAGCGCCCGAGGGAGGACACTCCCCCCGCTCCATCCCATCACGTCCTCAACGGCACCGAGGTCTCCCGAGCCTCGGGAGCTTATACTCAAAGGTCAACCTATCTACTCGTTGCACTGTGCTGGGTCAGACGCGACGGCATGACGTAGGGCCACGTAGCAAACAATGTCAAGCACTGTGGAACGCCTTGGAACTCACCAATGGAACAGTGGTGGATCAATCGAATGACTAATGCCATACCTTCGAGGCGCCAAGACGAGGGCGTGGCTGACGATAGCCACTGGTCACCACTGCCTCCGCCATGCCGAGCGCTGTAATCACAGAGCAATACATGTAACTCTAGCCTCTCCCTTGTAACTATAAAAGAGAGGGCAGAGACCGATCACAGGCACGGTTCATTCACCATTAGAACTTCTAGTCATACAATCAAAAAACACAAGGACACACTCTCAAACACTCGCACTCACAAGAGACCTGGGAGCCCCTCCCTCTCTCGACTAGGCTTGTAACCCCTACTACAAGCACCCGGTGCAAGGCAACACGACTCGATCTCACACTGGACGTAGGGCATTCATTGCCTGAACCAGTATAAACCCTGTGTTCCTCCTTGCACACCATCCATGATCTCAACCGCAAAATCTAAGTTTACTAGCCAGTGTAGCACTCGCTAATCCAAACACCGACAAATGTTGTTTGATAAAACAGCTTACCCATCAACTTCATGCATGGTTAATAGAGAAATGAGAGAGAGCGCTAGGATAACCTACAATTTTAAAGCTTCATGCCAACTTATCCCTTTATGAGAGGACAAAAAACAGCTTCACCTATAAAACCATTTTGGAAAAAAGATGTTTAGCAAATAAAACAGCTCACAACAGTTCATGAAGCTATTATGAGATATACAAATAACCTTTAAACATATAAAAGGCGGACAACCCTCTCTGATGTCATCAATTTTTTAAGCTCAATGGCATCATTACTTGGCCGCTTACATTTTTTTGTGTGTGTTTGGTTTCATGTTTCCTTTACCTCTAGACCATGTCTCTTTTCAGCTCCCCGTTTCTTTTCTTTTGCCTACTTGGAGCATCTTCAAAAGTCTTTCTAAATATCATTCTCTAAATCATCACTTAGAGAGTCATTTGCATAAAAATTGTTTTCTGTATCTCTTGACTCTTCAACAGTTTTTCTATATCTTAAGCGCATTTTGGAGAGCCATTCTCATCTTTTATATTTGGCTAGCGAAAAATTTAGAATAGAAGATGACTATATTTGCATAACCATTTAGACAGGCTCTTGGAGGTTAGTTTTTCACCAAAATCTTTATTCCTCACATTTAGAAATGATTTAGAGAGTATGTTGCTCTGAGAGTTGGAATTGGCGAATTGCCATCTGGAATTAAGGTAACCACGTAGAGCGGCAGAGACAAGGTTTGTGTTATATTAAAGGAGGTAACCACATAGAGCGCGACAGCGAATCGCCGTGGCCCTAGCGCGTCAGAGCTCCGGCAAACCCTACCACGACGCGGTGGGGCGGCGGGGGCAAGCACGAGGAGTGCAGGCAAGGGTGGGGCGCGAGGAGAGCAGAGGGGCGTCGCTGACGGAGGTTGAAGATGACTGATGGTTCAGTCACCTGCCTAGGAGACACACTCTATATTAAAATACAAAATTAAGACATGGTTTGAGCTAAACTAATCATAACTAATTACTAGCTAAAATTGAAAACAAGACATTTTGTCTGTCCAAAAGCAAAAAAAAAAAAAACAAAACAAAAGGAGTGTGCTTAATCATTGGTCCGCTGTCCTCTGACTTACCATTAGCTTTCCTATCTGTAGACGATGATTACGGTGACGACGACCGTCGACCGAGCGTGCTACATCTGTTTACACTCAGGAGACAAGAAGGCACTTTTGCATTTGTTTACACTTAGGGGACAACTAAACGAAGGAGAGGATCATCATGCCATCACATGCCGCAGCCTGACCAAAAAAAAAGCACCAAACAGTACAAGTTTACAGAATCTACTCTCTTTAAAGCTGCGGGCCTGGACGCGGCCCCGCGCTGGCTACGTCGACGGAAATACTGTGCGCCGCCGGATCCGGCATCGGGTGGCTACCTGCGCCGCCGTACATGGACCGTTGCCGCGCTGGGCTAGGTCAGGGGCTGACAGGGCGGGCCCATCGCATGCGGACCTGGTGGTCGAGGCGGACGGTGGCGCGGGCCATGCTCCCGTGCCAGCGGTGCCCCTGTTCCGGCCAGGTCGCCGAACCGCCGCGTTTGGTGCCGCAAGCCTACTGGTCTGTGGGTCCTGCTTACCCACCTGCCGGTGAGGAATGGTGCCGCTGTTTCGGTCCCTCGGAGCTTGGCGCATGTGGGCCCGGTGGCGGAGGCGGAGGACGGCGTGGCCCGTGCTCGTGTGCGAGCGGCGCGCCTGTTGCGGCCAGGTCGCTGGCCCACCGCGCTCGGTGCTGCACACCCTGCTGGTGTGTGGGTCCTGCCTACCGTTTGTCCCACCTGCCAGTGAGGGATGGTGCTGCTGTTTCGGTGCTTGCGACCTGCCTCGACTGTTCTGGCGGGGCGTTGTCGAGCGGCCATTGGTAGGCTTCGCCCTTGCGGGCCCTAATGCCGCGTCGGGTTCCAAGGCAGCACTGTGAAGCAGGGCCGCTGTCGATCTACGATTGGTGTGCGCCCTTGCTGGGCCCGATGCGCAGAGAGATACACAGACCATGGGTGCAGCAGCCTGTTGTTGCTTCTTAGGCGTTTATTAGTCTGGTGGAGCCTCTCTTCTCCTCCAGTTTCATTCGGCTGGCTTCGAGGTGTGTGCTTGCTCCTCCCTTTTCTTGCTTCGTCTTGATCTTCTTCCTATCGCTCTTCTTCTCGCATTCTGGTACCTGTGGGATTTAGGATTGGGCGGCGTTGCGTGTGGCTTAGGCGCCCTTTGGGTTCCCTGTACCGGTGGGGGTGTCGGCGTGGCCCGTTGTCCCGGCGTTCGGTCGTGGCGCGTCACAGGCGCTGAGGCTGCGCACTGCTTTGGATGCGGTGCCCTCTGGCTGGGCTCGGCGTGCCATGACTGTGCTTGCGTGCCTTGCGGATGAGGTGTTTGCGAAAATGTTTCCTTTGGGTTCCCTGTACCGGTGGGGGTGTCGGCGTGGCCCGTTGTGCCGGCGTTCGGTCCTGGCGCGTCGCGGGCACTGAGGTTGCACACTGCTTTGGATGCGGTGCCCTCTGGCTGGGCTCGGCGTGCCATGACTGTGCTTGCATGCCTTGCGGATGAGGCGTTTGCGAAAATGTTTCTGAGGCTGTGGTGGTGGTTTGGTGCCACAGTGGTGGACAGTAGGCTGCTTGTTCTTTTGTTGTGGTTGATGAACGTGGTTTCCTCTAATGGTTTGTTTGTTCCTTGTGAATGGATTCTTTCAGGTGCGGTTGGGTCGGACGCTGCTTCCTTGTGCTGCTGCTGAACAAGATTCAGATAGCGGACAGAGACGTTCTGAGGAGGACAGCTTGTTTCGGTGTGTTTTCTCGAAGTCCTGGCTCTTGAGTAATATAGAGTTTCCAATTCTTTTTACTGTCGGTGTTTGCCTGCAATGCGTGCGTCTGTTTATTGATACTGACTTGGTTCTGGTTTTTTTATTCTTTCTCTTGTGTGTTGGGAAAAAAAAGGGTTATGCGATTTTAGGCGTATTTATTTTTTTCCTTTCTAGGCCAGAGGGGTTTTGGATTCTACCCTTGGCAGGCAGCAACCGAAGAAAGGGGAGATGTTTATTGTTGCTGCCTCCTATCTATCTTTATTGCAGACTGTGGCAGCCAGGTGTTCTCTTCCATATGTGTCCCTTGTTTCAGAGATGGCTGAGAATGGAGCTCCTCTTTATGGAATTGAGGTCGAGGTGCCTTCCGTGGAGAGCGCACGTTGCATGGAAACTATTTTTTTCTGGGCGCCTTCTGGTGCTGGTTGCTGTGATGGTTATGAGCAGGCGGCTCTACAGGCTATTTCTTTTTTACAGGGTCTATATGGGTTTGTTGTTGTCGATTACAATTTCCATGGCGTGATGATGTATAGAAGTGTTGCTCAGTCCGCGGTTTCTATTGCCGCCAGGGCTGCTAGATTCGTTAGGTTAGTTTCTGGTGCCGCCTTGACCAGTGTACCTTCACATCCTGCTTTGGTGATTGAGTCTGAACGTTTTCTAGAGGAAGTTTCCTTGTTGAGTCAATTTCTGTGACGGTGTGTTGTTCTTGTGTTGTGTTTATTCTGTCTATTTTCACGGTTCCAATAAAGGCTTTCCCTCTTTCACCTTTGTGCCTCCTACTGGGTGTAGGAATGCCTCTTGGTCTTCCTCCTCGTGCAAATGATGACGAAGCATCTTGTATGCCCTATGCTCTTAGCCTTTCTTTCTTTGGTGATGCAGGTGCAGTTTGTGTTCGTGCTAAACCTGTGCCCTTGCTTGTCTTGTCTTACAGCTTCAGCACCTGTAGCCTACGCAAGGGTAGATGGGTCAAAACGTAGAAAGACAAGTATGTTGAGGGCTTGCTGCTTTGTGTGCCTGTGACAGAATATATTATATATATTATATATGTTCTGTTTATAGACTTGGGGCTTTCTTAATCTTTTAGATGAGGGAGGCTATTATGTGCCTCGTGTGCTATCTCCATATCAGTGCCGAGCCAGGCGCCGTAAGTACCTAAAACAAAAAAGGATTGCTTCATCAGGTAATTCAGTGTTCATTGTATAGGTAGTCTGGACGCTTATCTTTACCTTCCTTGCATCCTTTTGGGCTTAGCTCGTCATGGGTGCTTCTTATCTGCTCGTTGCTTCTTCTTCCTTAGGGCCTTCGATTGAGCGTGGTGTAGATTTAGTGTGTGTTCGCTTCACGCAGGAGTATATAGATGCTTTGAAAGGTAGGTTCAATTACCTTGTTGCTACCTTATCCGTTGTAGTATGCTGGTGTGTTGTGCTGACCTTGAATTTTTTTTCTTTCCATCTGTGTTGTGTGCTCCCTAGCTTCGTATGTTGGACGTTCGTACTACGGGGCGCCTGATTATGAGTGTCGGTATTGCCATGCTGTTTTTTGGCATCAAGAGAGGATTAAGTCGGACTCCACCAGTACAAGGATAGTTTATAACAGGTGTTGTAAGGGTGGCAAGGTCGTCCTCCCAGGCTATAGAGACCGTCCAGAGCCGCTGGCTTCTTTGGCTAGGTTTGATGGTGATGCGAGGTGCAAGCGTTTTTTGAAAAACATAAGGCAATACAACTGTTTATTTGCTTTCACATCCATGGGAGCAAATATAGATAGATCTGTTAACGATGGTCGTGGGCCTCCTGTTTTTAAAATTTCTGGTCAGGTCCATCATCGTATTGGGTCTCTACTTCCAGGTCCTGGTAGCCCACCAAAATTCCTACAGCTTTATGTCTATGACACTACAAATGAGGTAAAAAATAGGCTATCTGCTTTGAGCCCAGTGGACAGGCCTGCAGAACCTTTAGATCCTGCTATTGTGGACCAGTTGAGGCAAATGTTGGATAGTCATAACCCGTTGGCTCAGACGTTTAGAGTGGCAAGAGATAGGTTGGTCGAGAATGGCGATGAGGAGTTTATCATAAGAATTGTTGGCGCTAGGGAGGGGGATCCGGTACAGTACAACTTGCCCACTACTGAGCAGCTTGCCATGCTTGTTGTTGGTGACTTTTCTTTGGATACTTTCCAGCGTGATATAGTTGTGCAGACTAGGTCAGGTGATTTGGAACATATATCTTCCCTGCACCCTGCTTTTATGGCTCTTCAGTACCCTTTGTTGTTTCCATATGGTGAGCGTGGGTATCAGGTGGGTGTGCCATATGATGGTGTTATCCAAACTAAAAAAAATGCACGTGTCAAGGTGACGATGCAAGACTATTTCCGATATAGGTTTCACTATCGAAAGAATCAGCCCAACCCTTTTTTGTGTTATGGTGCTTTGTCTAGCCAGGCTAAGGTCGATGCACGAGCCTCTGTAGATGAGAGCAGGCTTTGGTATATTATCAAGAATCAAACAAAGCTTAGAGTGGAGAGTTTTCAAGGATTGGTGGATGCCATGGGACGAGGGTGTGTGAGTGGAGGTGAGATTGGAAAGCGAACTATCTTACCTGCTTCTTATACCGGTGGTAGACGCTACATGATACAGAACTATCATGATGCCATTGCGATCTGTAGAGTCCATGGGCCCCCGGATTTCTTTACCACGTTTACTTGCAACCCTAAATGGCCAGAGATTTTCGAGGCTATATCCTTTGAACCAGGACAGAAACCTACAGACAGGTCAGACATTGTTGTTAGGGTATATAATATGAAACTTGAAGAGCTTCTGCAGGATATTAGGGAGGGAACCGTCTTTGGACCTGTTAGCGCTGGTATGTTTCTGTCCTGTGTATTTCTACTCCTTGTGGAGCCATGCGTTAGGGCTACGTTACTACTGCTTAATGGTTTTTCGTATGCTTTCTCCTCTTGTATTAGTGCTTCATACTGTTGAGTTCCAAAAGCGTGGCCTTCCTCATGCCCACATTATAGTGTGGGTGTCGCAAGATACATCGCAACCGGCGGCTTCATTTGTTGATAGGTTTGTACATGCTGCCATTCCAGACCCAGAAGAGGATCCTTTAGGCTATGCGTTAGTTGCTGAGCACATGATGCATGGTCCATGTGGACCTGGCTATGAGACCTGCCCCTGCATGAAAAATGAAAAATGTTCTAAGAGATTTCCTAAACCATACCAGCCTGCGACAACGATAGATGACAATGGATTTGCTATATACGGGAGGCCACAAAATAGTAGGTATGTACAGAAAGGGAGTAAGCGGCTAGACAATGGTTGGGTTGTGCCATATAATATGTACCTCCTTAAGAAATATCAGGCACATATCAATGTAGAGTGGTGTAACAAAGGGATATTTATTAAGTACCTGTTCAAGTATGTTACCAAGGGTCCTGACCGTGGCAAGGTTTATATGAAAAGAATAAGTAATGGTGAGGAAGTGCCCTACGATGACCAGACTGATACAGTCAATGAGGTAAGAGAGTACCTTGATTGTAGGTACATATGTGAGCAAGATGCTTGTTGGCGAATATTTGGATTTGACATACATAGGCACTATCCTCCTGTTGAAAGAATGCCTGTGCATCTGCCAGGAGAAAACAATGTTTCTTTTGAGGAGGACGATGAGATAGCTGATATTACGTCTCAAGAGTTCCGCCGTAGGACAATGTTGACTGAGTGGTTTGTTGCTAACCAGGAGTATGACGATGGGAGGGATCTTACCTATTGTGAGTTCCCTTCGCAGTTTAGGTGGGATAGTTCGGCGAGGTCATGGATGGCTAGACGTGGGACTAGGAACATGGGCAATGCAAAAATAGGACGCCTGTATTATGTTCATCCATCTGTTGGTGAGAGATACTATCTTAGAATGCTGCTTCTTGTGGTTAAGGGTGCTAAGAGTTATGAGGATGTTAGAACGCATAGTGGTATCCTATATTCATCATTCAAAGACACGTGTAATGCCCGTGGTTTGCTTGGTGATGACCAGGAATGGTATAATGCCTTCGATGAGGCTGCTGCCTGGGCGACATCTCCACAACTTAGACAGCTTTTTGTCACTATGCTTTTATTTTGCGCGGTCAATGACGAGAGAAAATTCTTTGAAAAGGTGTGGAGGCTTTTGGCCGATGACATACAGTACCGTTTTAGAGAATCCATAGGTAACAACCAGTATGAGATACCTGACATACGCCTTAGAGACTACCTGCTAAATGATTTGACCGTTCTATTTGCTAGGCAAGGTGTACGGATTAAAGACCGTAATTTGCCACATCAGACTGCTGGGAATGATTTCTGTCTTGGGAATAGGCTTATCGAGGAGGAGCTCTTCTATGATGTGGATGGTTCCGCGGCTCAGGCGTGTGATTTAGTTGACAAGCTCAATCCTGAACAGCTTAGTACGTTTAGATCGATAACAACTGCTGTTCTAGCTGGGGCGCCAGGATTTTTCTTTGTTTCTGGCTATGGAGGGACCGGAAAGACTTTCTTGTGGGGTGCTATCGTGGCTTCGCTACGAGCGCAAGGGAAAATTGTGCTTAGTGTTGCATCGTCTGGTGTTGCTTCTTCGTTGCTGCCGAGAGGGCGAACAGCACATTCTCGATTTAAAATACCCTGTGATCCAGAGGATGATTCGATGTGTGATATTCCTAGGGGTGGCTTGCTAGCTGGGCTAATCGAATCTACATCGTTGGTTATTTGGGATGAGGCTTTAATGACGCATCGCCGGGCGTTTGAGACTCTAGACAGGAGTTTTAGAGACGTTCTTTCTCATCGATCTGACGATGCTAGAAACCAGGTTTTTGGTGGTAAGGTTGTTGTTCTAGGTGGTGATCTAAGACAGATATTGCCTGTAGTGCCAGGTGGTGATAGGGCTCAAATTGTAGATGCGGCGATTGTGAATTCTCCACTTTGGAGGCATGTCACTGTCCTATCTTTACGCACGAACATGAGGCTACGCTCTCCAGATTTAGATGTAGAAGCACAGCGAGACCTTACTGAGTTCAGCCAGTGGGTGTTAGATATTGGTGAAGGTAGAGTAGAGAAGGTTAGGAAGGATGGCGAGATGGAACCTACATGGATTAAGATACCCCGTGATTTGTTGCTCATGACAAGTGAGGACAAAATTTCCTCCATAGTTAAGGTTGTGTATTCAGAGTTGTCTACAAGGTACTGTGATCCAGAGTATCTTCGTGCACGTGCTATCTTGACCCCTACAAACGAGGCCGCCGATGCTGTTAATTCTTATGTTGTGTCGTTAGTGCCTGGTCAAGAGAAGGAGTATCTAAGTTGTGATAGGATTTCTAAGGCCTCTGAAAAGCATGATTCATATGATTTGCTATATCCTATTGAATTTCTCAATTCTGTGAATGACAACAATTTCCCTCAGCATCGTCTTGTGCTTAAGAAAGGAATTCCTATAATGTTGCTCAGAAATCTTGACCAAACCGCTGGATTATGTAACGGGACAAGGTTAGTGGTCATTGAGATCGGTGACGCGCTGCTGAGGGCCCAGATAATAACTGGCACACACACAGGCAGTGTTGTTTTCATTCCTAGGATTTGCTTGACACTTAAGAACACAAAGCTACCCTTTACTCTAGAGAGACGTCAGTTCCCAGTTAAGGTATGCTATGCAATGACAATCAATAAGAGCCAGGGGCAGACCTTGTCCAGTGTTGGCGTCTACCTAAAAAGACCTGTCTTTAGCCATGGACAACTATACGTTGCTATTTCACGTGTAACTTCAAAACAGGGTCTTAAGATACTGATACAGGATGTGAATGGTGATTGCACCGATGAAACACAGAATATTGTTTACAGCGAGATCTTTTCGGCTCTACCACCTGTGGAGAGATAGAGTTGCCTTGTTTTGTTAGGTAGAGGTAGCTTGGCCTGCCATTTTTTTTAGTAGGTGAGCGATTCATTTACTCTTAATACTATGCCTGTTACTTTCGTGCTTTGTTGTTCCAGGACATCTTTCTTCACTTTTCTTTTATCTTTTGTTTTGCTGGCCAGTGTGCTAACTGGACGGCTCCAATGGCGTTCGGTCTGCTTTCGAGCCTGAAGGTTGGGAGCATGCGTGCAGTCATCTGTGTTCGGGTATCCCGCAAGTGGGAATACCGCGGTGGAACTGATGATGGTCCTACACAGCATGTTGATCTTGTCCTGATTGATGCAAAGGTAGAGCTGCCATTATTTGTCCCATTCCATGTACAACAGTCTGCACCTGTGACACTCCTATTTTTTCCAGGGAAACAGCATGTATGGTGAGATTCCAGCTTCAGAAGTGGAGACCAAGAGCCCCCTTATAGAAGAAAATGGCATCTATGTCATTAGCCGTTTCAGAGTCTCTAATGCGAAGCGCAGCTTTAGGCCAGTTGCTTCGCAGCTTATGGTGGAGTTCACTTTTCGCACACAGGTCTCTGCTGCCAGAGATGAAATGCCTGCCTTTCCAGCGTACACATACAGACTAACACCCATAAGTGACCTGAAGTCGCGTGTTGGTGACAATAGAGATTTCATTCAATGCCTTTGCTTTGCGTTGCCTTTCCCTTACATGATCCTTGCTGTAGATGTGATCGGGCTGCTAACAGAGGTGTCAGAGTCTCACACTGTGCACCTACCTAACAAGGCTGCCCCTACACTCACCAGGAACATTGTTCTTAGCGATCAAAGGTGTGTACAACCTATCCTTTGTTTCTTTCCTTTGTTTTTTATAGTGCTACATGAATGAAGGATGGTCTGATGTTTTTTTTAAAAAAATGTGCAGTTACTCGGAAATCAAAGTGAGTCTGTGGGGAGAGCGTGCTTCTGCGTTTGCTGTTGATCAGATCCTCAACCAGGCTGAAGGAAGACCGATCGTTGTCCTGCTTGTTGGTACACTAATGAAAAAAATATAACGGTAGCCTCTGTTCTTCTCTTTTACTTTGCTTTGGTTTGTTTACATATGTTCATTCCTGTGTTACCACATTGTGGATTTTGTGTAGATGATTATTATCTGAGCGCCAACACAGCTGCAAGGTGGTATTTCAACCCTCAGATTCCAGAGGCTAGGCAGCTCTACGGCGGGTATTTTCACTTGCTTATGTTTGGTTGGATCTTCGGTCGTATGTCCATGCTGTTTATTTCATGAATTATAGCTGATACTTCAGAGCTGCACCCCTGAAGAGCTCACTGAGGTTGCTTCGCAGGTTCCAGGATCAACGTGTTGAGGTGAGGCGGGTCGCTGCACCTCCTCAAGTAGAAAACCCCCGCCGTGTGCCTGCCCAGCTTGAGGTCAAGACCCTGCTAGAGCTAAATAAGAAGGATCCATATGACTACGAGGTGAGAGGCAGGGAACATATTTGATAATTTTTTTGTAGTTGGTTACCAGCCAACCTTCGTAGCTGATTTTAGCAAGTGATGCCTTCATTTTTAATAGGAGGATGGATATCGCTGCACGGTTACCATTGCTCGCTTGGTGCCAAATGTGTCGTGGTGGTTTGCATCCTGCACTAGATGCAGTAAGTCATGCTCTCAGGATGGCGCTGGCTACAGATGCAACGCTTGCTTATCTACGTCATTTAGGTTCAAGTATGTGCATGTTCTTCCAGTTCTTTTACTCTTCGCGTGTGCTTACTCAGCTAATTGCTCCGCTTTGTTTGTTTCTGAAGATACAAGATCTGTTTTATTGCTGTCGATGGAACTGCTGAAGCTGAAATGATATGCTTTGGAGACGTTGCTCGCCAGATTGTGGGCAAGCCAGTCCAGCAGCTTCTCAGAGCAGTCACCCCCGCAAACCTGTTGCCGCCTGAATTAACAAGGATAGTTTCACGAAGATTTACCTTCTCGATTACTTTGACTCAGCAGAGCTATTATAGGCAGGACAAGACTTTACAAGTGACCTCAGTGCTGACAGCCTATGGCCAGCATGAGCCTGCTCCAGCTATTCCTCAGCGTGATCCTACTGCACCTGCAGCTTCAGATGGAAACGGTGGTCCTTCAAATGGAAGTGGTGGGAATCAAACAAATAGCTTGAATCAAGCTGCTTCCTCTGTGGTTCTTGCCAGTGATGGAGTTCTTTCGCCTCCATCTGTAACAAAAGACCAGGTACCTCCGCTCTTGATAATATAAACTTCTTGCTTCCATTTGTGTTTGTCACCTTCGTAGGTCCTTGGTGTATGTAGTTTGATTGATCGTGCCTAATTAGTGTTCTGTTCTTTTCATTTTGCAGACTCCACCTTCGATTGTTCTTGGCACGCCATCGGTGGACCTGCAGTCCAAGTATGATGATTTCTATTTCCTTCCTGTAGATTTTGCTAGCCTTTCAGTACATGCATGACAATTTTGTGGCCTCGGACAGGCAAGACTTGACAGAGGACAAACACCCTTCAGCTCGCAGGAAGTTGTCGCTTGATGGTTGCGATGACGAGGTTTGAACTCTGGGCATTGGTCGTTTGACTTTTGTGTATTTATTCATTCATACTTGGTTGGTCTTCTAGGCGTATATTGTTTGTAGATTAAATTTGATGTTGCTTGTGCCTGGGTGATTTGCGCTGTTCCTCATCTTCTTTCTTCATTTACAGATCCGCTACACAACTGTTCTTTCCTCAGACCAAGAGGTAGTTGATGATGTGAACTCTACCACGACCCTCAATGCGTCTGCTGTTCCTACCTGCACAGGGTACTGGCTTTCCTTTCTAGCTATTCTTAGACTCTTACCTCCAGGTGTTTTTGTCACACAATTGATCATGTCGTCTACCTTATCATGATGTCTGATCTTTGTAACAGAGCTCCACCGAGTGCTACACCTGGGGAGAAAAAACGCTCGCGCACAGCGCGTGCTGCTGCTCAGCATGCTGGCTAGACATGGTACGATCTGTTCCTCTGTAATTGCATGGTTCTTTCCTCTAGAATGGTGTTTCCTTTGAACTAACATATGCTCACTGTAGACACTTGAAGGTGTCGTGTCCTTTTGTTTTGACGACATTACTGCTAAAGATGGTCGGAGCAGCCTTTCACGCTTCTGGAGGTGCATCATGCTACTGAATGTGCCTGGGGAACCTTCTCAGTTATCCTGAAGGTGTGGTATCCTTTTGTTTTGGCGAGATTACTGCCAAAGATGGTCAGAGCAGCCTCTCACCCTTCTGGAGGTGCATGATGCTACTGAATGTGCCTGGGGAACCTTCTCACTTATCCTGTTCCCATCGAGGAAGATTCATGCTCTTTTGCCGGTCTATTATGACCCTGGGTTTACCTCGCCGATGACCTAGCGACAAGGTGTCACATGATCATTAAGCACGAAGAACTTCCAATTCTATTCAGCACTGTGTACTTTCTTTTGTAAGTATTGAGTCTGCTCCGTGCGCTTCTGCCTGTACTCAAGCCCTCGTGGTCATGCTAGATGCTTGACCGAACATTGGCTCGCTACTTGGGCATCCAGCCCTCTTGTGGTTCCCCTAACAAACTCCTTGCTCAAGCGAGGCACTCAGCAAACTGCTTGGCCCCAGTTATGTTCCGGCACATGTTAAAGATTTGTTCGATGATGTAGCATACTCATAGTTGCCTCTTAGCTTCTTTATACATGGTTATTTTCTCACTTCGTGTCTCTTATGTTCTTCCTCATGTTATTCTTACATCCTGCTCACGCTTTGAACTCTTCCACTCAACGGTTGGTTTCTTCCATATTAAGAACAGACATTGTCTGTTCGCTATGTTCTGGACGCCGTTGCCTGTTGTTTCAAATGATCTTAATTCATTTGGAACATTGGCTTGCTGGCAACACTTAGGCTGCCACGGGAGAGCCATGTCTGTCTTAGTGTTTATTGGGTGCTACTGCTTTGCCGTTTGCCACCAATGAAAGCAGCTAAAGGGTACTACGTAACCAGCCGTTTGACGCAAATCGCTGACGCTCTTGGCCCACCTATCATTGTCAAGCATCAGGCGTCTGAGCGTAGCATGGACTGCATCTATACTGGCCTACCTTTATTCCAGGTCTTGTGCACTATACATGCACGATTCCGACGCTGCTTCTGGCCACACCTTGGCCCTGCGACCTACTTATATCCTTTTACTTGCTTCTTCCCCTCTTCCCTTCCATCGCCGCCATCTACATGGATCGCATGAGTCTCCAGGAAAAGGTCAGCCTCCTCCTCCAAGTTGCTTCTCTACTCTCCCTATATCTTTACCTCCCATCTCTACGTTCTTCAGATGCGCCTTTGCCTCACATCAGTTTTTGCTGTTTTTTTTCATTTCATCGCTGCCAGGTCCCATTTGTGCTTACGGTTGATACAAAAGACATGTTCGCCGCTGCGGCACGCGCGCTTGGCTTATCCGTGGAGGCGGAAGAGGTCCTTCCAATTGGTGATGAGTTCGTCACTGTCATCAAAGTGGCTAATCTACCGGCCAGAACATCATCCCAGAAAGAAACTAAAGAGTTCTTTGGTGAGTTTGCTTCTACAGATCAGTTGTCTATCCAGAGCGCGTACCATGTCGCCCTCACTTACCTAGAGAAACAAAAAATGGTGGTAATCAATGATTATAATTCTGAACACATCGTGCAGCTCAGGAGTGATCTCATTCGTTCCAAATCCCTGGCGATGCTGCACGAGTTCGATGCAGCGTCGCTTAGAAAGAAGGTCAACACGGTGGCTGGCACTTTGCGTGAGCTGCTGTCTTCCTTGAAGTATATTCTTGGCCCTCCTTCCTCTCCTCGACCGGCCAAGACAGCGAGCGGGGCAACATACCAAGCTGGTGAGGGTGGGCTGTGTGACTCGCTCACCTCTTTTGAGACTGCGGTGGCTTCTCTTCTTCAGAGTCCCCTCGACGAAAATGCCTCTGCGCCTCGCCAGTCCAGGGAAGAAGAAGCACGTCAGTCCAGGGAAGAAGAAGTCAGGCTCCTCTGCACTTATGTCGTAGAATGGCCAGTATGCATCTGTCGTTGTGGTTTCGTTGCTATGCAGTGTGTCGTCTCCTCTTATCATGCATGTGTCGTTATGGTTTTGTTTGATGGCCAGTCACTAGGGAAGACGTTTAGTGTTAAGGTGTGGACGACTGACTACCTGTATCTTTCACTTATGAACTCTATTGACTATGCTACTTAAATCTGTATTTGGTCTCCTTAAAAGAAACTGTATTTGGTCTGTTGTTTCTAATGCTGTGCTAATCCTCCGCATTGGCTGGCTGACGGTCTGCGAGGCAAGTGCCTTGGGGCGCCAAGTGTGGTTGCCAAGCTCGACAGCTTCGCCCTTATCTCAAGCTCGAACGTGCACGTAGCTCGCTGGCCACTCTTGGGCACCTGCTACAACGGGCCGTTGTCGACCTAGGATTGGACGATGCCGCGGCGACGTGACCCAACCTTGCGCGTCAGCCAATCAGGATTCGACAACGGGAGCTGCTAGCTTCTGTACCGAACAGACGTCTCGGCACGCTGGGTGAGTCCTTCCTCTCTGGTACACACCTATGGGCCCGCCCGTCATTGACATTGCCGTGTTGAGTACAAGGCGTCCGATAAAAGCTACTCCTGCCGGTCCTGCTGCTCATGCTTCCTCCTTCTCGAACAAAAGGTGCTTGCGCGTTCTGCTCTTCTCCTCTTCTTCTTTTTTCGTTTTCCCGTCATTCTTCCTAATTGACATAGCTATAGCATGCAGATTACTTTGTAAGATCAAGGCTGTCCAAATCTGCATTGTTTTTTCGTTGGTTCCTCTTTGTGGGTCTTCTATTTTGTTTCTATAGATCCGAGAAATCAAGGCGATACGAAAGATTAGAAGTGAACAGATCTAAGATTTCGAGTGACGTCATGCATCTGTTACTGATTTCTCACTCGGCCTTATGAAGCTTCTATTTTATTGCTCCTTGCTGCAGTTTGTGCCGGGATTAGCTTCAGCAGCCAAGGAAGGCCGTCAAGCCTAACTGCATAGCAACTCCACTAAGGTATGTGCTCTACTATTACACACTCTAGAAACCTGACCTGATACGTGGGCTGACCCTGATCTGATGCATAGAACTAGGAGTACTTTTGTTACGTAGAAAATGATGCGTTGCATAATTGAATTTTCTGCTGTAGATATTATGTCCTGCTCATAAAGGCCAACATTTAAATGCTTTCTCAACTTCGATTAGAACCAGCTTAGTTAAATAGTCTCAATGTCATGCAGGCTTTCGTTTTTTCTATACTTTCCCCCGTATTTCCTTTCATTATGTCAGTTGGATTCTGTTTTCACCACGCTCCTATATGTAACTCACAGTTTTTTTATGTGCTTAGAACAATAGGATGCCACTTCTCTCCCCTGCTATATTTCATTTACAGATCCATGTTTAACTCATATGCTCCTGAATTTCCTTTAGCTTGCAAAAATAGGATCATTAGACTCACTATTGGGAGCTTCTTTACTTTTACAGAAACAAGCATCCACAAAGCAAAGAAACGCTGCCAGCTTCCGGGAAAAAGACAACAGTGTCTGACATGGTATGTGCCTGAATCTACCTAGATGCAGTAGCACTCCTCTTTAAAGCAGACACTCATGTAGAGTATTCAGCGTTTGTTTTCTACACTTCCACTCTCGCTTAATTTCGAATGGTATGTAGGATGCTCGGTGCAGTGCCCTGCTATCAGTGGTCCAACCTGATGATAGCATGCGGACTAAAGAAGAAGATCTTGCGCATGCTGTTCTTGCTATTGATGTTAGCCCGAATACTGCTAGCCCATGCATCAGAGATATCCGCTATGCAGTTGAGGGCCAGTTTGGCAACTTGGCTAAGCCCCTTCACATTTCATCTTTTCATAGTGACTTTGTCATTCAGTTTGGCACACGTGAGGAGTGAGATGCTGTCTTAGCCTCCGAAGTGCTGTATGGCCGCAATTTCAACATGCTGCTTATCCCGTGGTCAAATGGCTATAAAGCCAAGACCGTCTCTTGGGAGACCGAGGTTGCTATAGACGTTAGTCTACTCCCTTCTCATGCATGCTATGCCCGCTGCCTGGAACCAGTGCTCTCTCCCTATTGTAAGATCACGACCTGCAAATTCAACAAGCGCACTGGCACATGTCGTGTTGTGGGTCTTGCACTTAGCGTGGAATCCATCCCATGCTCTGGAAATATTGCTATTCAGTACGACCACGGTACCAGCGTTTCGAACAAGATCTTCCCAGTGACACTCAAGGCATATCCTCTCGCTGAAGCACCAAGATTCAGGTCTTGTTCCTCACCGATCGGCTCGCCTGTGTCTGTATCATCCTTGGACACAGGTGAATACTACTACATATCAACAATTCTGCGGTATCTTATTGTCAACTATACATCTATAAACACTCTCACTGTATTTTTGTGTCAGCTGAGGAGTTTGGCGTTGATCCGGATCTCCTTAGAGAGGCTTATGAAGAACAGCATAGAGGTACTATATCTACACATCTTCATATCCTTGTACTATAACATTCCATGACATTTTTTTTGCCTTGCTGTACAGCTAACCAAGAACTGGAAAATCCACGGCTCTATTCAAGTGGTGCTGGATTTTACGGTGCAAGTAAGACACAAGGCCCAGTAACGTTTCCTAAAAAGAATTTCCGATGCAACTCAAGAACTAACATCTATGAAAAATATTTATACAGCCTCTTCGTCTGGATCTTCTGATGATGGATGGATGGGAGTCTGATCGAAGCTGGCACCTTCTTTACGCACCATAGACGCTTGATGCTTCGTGGCTTCTTATCCGAGTTATCCTTAGATCTGCTGCCACCGTCTCCTTCGTAGTTTAGTTACCTAGCTAACTTTTATGTAACATCTATGCCTCTATATTTTCATGTACTTTGCCAACTTACTCTCGAAACTCTGCTACTTAGCGTGCGCGCACGGATGCGCACTAACCGCTATGTTAGGTATCATGTCTTCGTATCTGCTAATATTGTGAAATGTTTAGCTGTCTTTTGTATTTGTGGCACTATTTTGCGCGCATGGGCGCGCACTAATCACTAGTTGCTATATAACAACCGTGTGTCTTCTGGGTTGTTGGCACACGATTTTTTTAGCCGGTGGATGAGCATCGCGCGGCGCTTGTTACTCTGTCCATTTGTATTGCTGACATCTCTGGTCCACAATGGGTACTGTTTGAAATCAGGAGTCACGCTCGTCGTCTATTTTCTTCTATCATTTCCCCCATCTTCTTCCCCGCGACGCTCTGCCTACTTCGAGGTGATTTCAATGGCGATGTCTCGATTGCGCCGGTGAACTTGTGATTCCCCAACAGGTAGTGCCCCCGAAGGTGTGTACTCCATTATATTTCGTAGATCTCATTCATCTGCAGCAGCTGATTGGAGATTTAGTTGGGGGTTTGTGATTGCAGCGAGGGAGTGGACGCTGAGGTTGTTCCCGTGCATCTTCTGGTCGCAGCATCCAACAGAGGTGGAGGAGGTAGCGGGGGCCGGGGAAGGCGAGGGTTACTTGTACGTGCTGCCTGTGTTGGAATGGAGACGTAGGCGGTGGTGGTGGTGGCGAAGTGGATGATGTTGTCCCAGCAGGGGGGACATCACCTGGCCGCACGCGCGACGCGGCAAGGTAGCTACGGCAGGGACACAGCGCCGTCGGGTCATCTGGATCGAGTGCAGTGAACGGGTTGTTGCACAGCAAGGTGTTCTTCCTGTTAGGATCCGATGCAATGGGTCACGGAGCCGCCGGACCGAGTATAGCAACTTGCCGATTTCTGTCACGGAGACCCCTTGATCTCCCTCTGTCTGCTTCTCTTTTCTTCCCTGCATGATTCTGCTGGGGTTTGTCCCGGTTGCTGCTCTCCTCCCCCTTTTAGTGTTTCTCCTCCCTCTGCCCCTATGTGTTTCGCTGACATATGCATGCAGGATCTGTGTTTGTTGCTTGATCTAGTTGATTTGCTGCCTGACCTAGACTAGTGAGTATGCGGCAGTTTGTGGGATGGAGTTGCAGTCAGTGCAATTGCATTAAATTTTGGTTAGTGAAGTTGTCGATTTTTTGTTGCACTTTTTGTTTGGATTTAGACATTAGTTTTAGTGGATTAAGGTTTTGAAACTGTTGTGGATGTGGATTTAGTTGTGTCAAGTGTTATAGATATGTATTTGGTCTATTCAGTGTCTTGCTCTTTGGGCGTTGCCAGGGCCAGCGCCTTCCTGTGGATGAGCAAGCATTTTGTGGGTGAGCAGAGTTCATAGATATTTGTCCTCAGTGCTCATCATTTTTTGGATGTATGTTAAGCACTCTGCTCGATGTTGTATTGTTCATTTCAGATTTAGTGTTTGAGTTTCAGTATTTTCAGTTTAGGTTTAGTATTTTTGTTTTATTCGAGAAGTGTTTTATTAGTTTGTGACCATAGTGTTTTGAGTTCTTGTTTCTTGTGAATGTATGTGTAGATTGTAGAAATACCTGGATGATATCCTAGAGGATAACAGTGTCCAGCTGAATTATTTGGTCAGAAAATTTAGAAAGCTGCCATGATTTGATTAGCTCTTACTGTTTCACCAAAAGCTGTTATGATTTATTTTAATTTCTTTACTTGTCCATCAGTCTTCTTATTGCTTTACTGAAAAATTAATACATCATCAGGCATAACATCTTGGAACACTTTTCTTTGCGTAAACTATAAAAACTAAATAGACACTTGAACTCTGCTAGGTTGTCTCATAAGTTTTACACCAAGAGAACTACTTCATCTAGCTGCTTTGCTGGCTTGTTGCTTCATACAATCTTTTCATGTTGCTTCATCTAACTGCCTGATTGTTGTTCTGAAGATGTTAAGTAATTGTAATCAGATTGGGCACAATTGCTGACCCTGAATTTCCAACAGTCAGCTTTGCTCTGGTCTGGGAGCATTTATGTTTGGTGATTTGTAATACCCCGGGTATTACGGATTAATTAATCTGCCATGTCATCATATTTAAATTAATCATTTGCATATGATTGTGATTAGGTCCCTAGAGTGGTTTGAATTTAATTAGTATTTGTTTGTAAAATTAAATTCCCAAAGAAAGGTTTAAAAATTTACTTTTATTAGGGCCAAAACCTAATTCAAAATATAAAAGGAATTTGGAGATAGTCCCTTAATAAAAGTTTTAGATCTTTTAAAATGGAACAACTTTTATTTTTGGAGATTTCAAAGTTCTGTGGTGGAAATTCAAATTTATTTCAAAACAATGATTTAAAACTTAGTTTTGGATTGGCATTTCAAAAATTATTTGGAATCTGGCAAAACTTCCTAAATAGAAGTTGTAAAGCTCATTGAGTAGAACAACTTTTATTTTGGCAATTTTTCAAGTTGTTGTGTAAAATAAAAAGTAATTTTGAAAATGCAGTTTGAAATTCAAAAACCAAGTTTACCCCTTTTGCTGTAGTTTCAAAAATATTGCTAATTTGAACTTGGTTCCAAAAGCAAAGTTGTTCAGAATTTCAAACCCTACAACTTTTATTGTTGCAGTTTTTCATGTTGGTATTCAAAAACGATCGCAATTGTGCAAAAACCGACAGCCCTAGGGTCTAGGTGCTACAGTGCTATGCCCCCTCACCCTGTTCACGAACAGCGCCGGCAGCCGCCGTGCCGGGCGCGCGCGCGCGGCCGCCCGTGCCGGCCGGGATCGTGTCCCCGCGACCTCGGCAGATACGGGCGCGCGTGCGCCGCGTCGTCCTGGTTCTGTCCCCCTCGCTCCCGGCCTTTAGAAAGGCGACGAGGCCCTCCCCCTCGCCATTTTCTTCTCTCCCGGCCACCTACGAGCTCTCTCGGTCGCCGGCCAAATTGGTCGCCACCGAGCCATCATCACCCTCTCCATCTTGCTGCAAGCTAGCTAGCCTCCTTGCGCACCGCCTGCGTCCGTCGGTGAAGGCTGTGGAGCCTTGAAACCGCCGGAACGCCGGTGTCTTCCTCGCGGGCGGGCAGAGCGCCGCCGCGAGCTCCGCCGTCGTCTCGAGCTAGTCTGGGTAAGCTCTGGGCCTCGGATTCTTGCGTACCGTGATCTCCGTGACCCCTTGAACCTTACGCGTGCGTCGGCGTACTCTCTGGTTCCCTAGGTTCGCCGGAACGCGTGTTCGCCGTTGAGCCGAGCCGCCGGGATCCGCCGCCGTCGCCAAGTCGTCTTCTCCGAACCACCTCCGTCTCCACCGACCCCTCGGCCAGCTTCGTGGTGAGCCCCAGATGCTCGCGCACCTTCTCCCCCTCTCTTTACCGGCTTGTGCTCGCCGGCGACGTGCTCGCCGCCGCCACCGAGCCGCCGCGTCCGTGTCTCCAGGTGCTGTGCGCCTCGGATCTCGTCGTGTCTTAGCTTGGTAGACTCGCCTTGGAGTGTAGAGTCCGTCAGTGCCCTCGGCTTCGTCCCTCGGCTCACCGTAGGCGAGCTAGGGGCGACGGACCGCCGGCGCACCCGCCTCTGTTGAAACAGAGGGATGGCCAAGGGCCTCGGGTGAGAAGGCAAGTTTTCCCAGGGGGTTAAGCGCGAAGTTCATGACTCATGTGAATAGTGTAGATTGGACCGCGGGTTGATTTCCAGTTTCCCCAGGGTCTCTTTTGCAAAGCCGTCGGCGCCGGGCGTGGGCAGGCCGAGTGGGCCGGCTCGCTCTGGACTTGGGCCATAGTGGGCTGCTTTGGTTTTTCTATTTTCCCAGTGAATTACTAAATGCTTTTCTTTTATATATTCATATGAATAGTGCTGCAGTTTGTTATTTTCGTGTGGATTAATTTACTGCGCCAAAAATGATGAAATTAATTTTGTATGCTCTCTGAAGTATGTAGTATTTGTTAAAAATATAATATAGGGTGTTCCAGTGCTTTTAATCTGCTGTATAAATCAGTGAAGTAATTAATAAATGCAAGTTTGGGTAATTTTAATTAATTATCTGTAAATCCAAAAATCATGAAATTTATTGTGGCTCTGTTTTATGATAAAACCTAGCTGTTGGTAAAGTTTGGTTGCAATTGAAGTTAGTTTGGTCAATTAATTAATATATGTGAAATTAGGGATTAATAAAGTGAAATAGAAAAATGAATTTAGGTTTGTTGTGTGAAATTTTGGGTTGAATGAAGACCAAGGATCTTTCGCTGTGTGATCCTTGGCAATTTGAGAACTTAGTGCTTGATAGTAGTCATAAAGCTGTGTAGCGGCTTTCTGTGACCGTTAAAAAGGTCAATAAAACAAAAGTAGGAAACATTACTTTTACCTTCCGTAGATTGTTTACAACTTTACCGTGAAGGAAAGTTGTACTCAAGATATTAATGGTTTACTTCCAAGCATTTCATTTGTTGCCCTCATGCCACGCTAAGCATACATCATTGCATACGTGTAGTGCCCGTTCCCGAGGTGGTCCAGGTCGAGACTACTACTGAGGAGGCCTACTCCAGAAGTCATCCAAGGATTCGACATCTGCGGGACTGATCCCGATCCGACGCTGTACACGATCCAAGGCAAGCCCCGGTGCATTCAGCCCCTCTATTACAAAATATTTATAATTCGAGTTAATCTACTGCATTAGGTTAATAGGAGTTGATTGTCACCTATCCAGATGCATTGTCTCAAATAAATACCCTGAAACCTGATTTAAATAAAATGGTTTGAGAAATGCTTAGGCATGCTTAATGAACTTAGCTTTGCGTAAAAGAAAAACTATTTTCTGTGCCATGATTATACTTATACTTTGATTGGTGAAGAACTGGTTATCCGTTGGTCGATGTGTATTTGGGTTGGAATCCCAATGCATGGTCGCTTTCGGAATAATTTGGAACTGATCGATATCTTTGGAAACGTGTTTCGTTGGGTGGCCAGCTCATGGGGCGGCGTTCCCTATGTCTCACGCACCCGACAGGCACGATAATAATAAAAACTGTCAGGTAGTCTTGTACTTGGGTTGGAGTCCCAATGCAGGATTGACGGCAGGAAGGAAATAGGGACCGTTCGTTGTAGGCCTGCTGTGATCATGATGAACAGCCTAGCCACATACCAATGCGGAAAGCCTAGAGTTCGGTGGCGCTATTGCTGGAACCGACAACCACGCACTGGGAGTGAAGAGATGGCGAGAGTAGCTTGTACCCACGTGGCCGGCGTGCCTGGATAAGAGTGGAGTACTGTGCTCTCGGGTGGCGCAGGACCGGTTTCGGGATAGCAAAGCCGTGACGACGGGTTGGTGTATGTATGCCGGCGTGCTGCATATGCAGTGTGGTTAGAATCCCCAGCTGGGTACTTTCTGGATTCGAATCGACGTGCTCCTCGGTTATGGAGACTTGATCCTCACACTCTACACCGAAAAGTGGTTCTCAACTAGGTTATCTGAATGAATAAAGTAATTGAAAGAATGATGATACATGAGTCTGAATATTGGAGCTATAAATATGATTATAATAATGAAAAAATAAAATATGGAACAGGATAGATTGCTTTTCTGCAAACTCCTCATCCTCTGCTAGCCTTACCCATAGCCTTGCATTCCTGAGTCTCATTTTACACCCTTAGTCGGGTAAGTCTTGCGGAGTACCCCAAGTACTCAGGGTTTGTTAACCCCGTTGCAGGAGGACCGCAGTCGGAGATCTGTCTTGCTCCATGTTGCGTGACCGTGGTCGAAGAAGAAAGCGGCGATGAGTGAAGTGGAACCCGTGGGCAGGGTTCGAGTTATCTTATCTAGTATTGTGTAACTATTCCACTGCTACTGTTATGTCCTCTGGCCTGTAATAACTATATTTGAATCCTATTTGAACAACTGGTTTGTAATCTAAATGTTATGTAATCTTCCGCACTGTACTCTGATGTATTTTATTATGAAATGTTGTAATCCTGTGATGATTCTGCAATGGTGATCCTGTCGGAGAAAAGGGCGCTAATGTAGCCCGACAGACCTGTCTAGATCATTTGGGACACGGGCCCGGCTGTCAGAAGTCGTTAGTGACAATGACAGGTGCCGGTGGGCCAGGTGATTTAGCCGGTTCTGTTACAGTTGGTACCAGAGCATTCCATTGCTAATCATTATGGATTACTTTTCAAAAATTTCAAAATGTTTTGGATCATAAAAAGTTTAACCTATTATTTTGGGTCCAAATTGCTTCTATCCTTATCTTGTTCAGTAGTTCTTGCCTTGTTCTATATTTTACCTTATGGGATTAAGGTAGCATGTGGAATAATATTATTATTAGCCCTATGTTAAAAGTTTATTTATGTATGTAGGTACCTTGCATGATTTAAATTCGTAAGTACGTACATGCATCATGATAATCACACCTGTTAATTAACTTCCTCCTTAAAGTGGGTTTTTGGGATAGTTTACCAAACCTATTCTTGCTAACCTATTATATCTTAAAATTCCACTTACCTTCTCCAGATGGCCCGTTGCAAGCTCACAGCACGCAAGATGACCGGACCACGTGGCGTTCCACGCCACCAGTTGGCGCCACGCGCTGGCGAGGGCGGAGCTTCTGGGAGTCGCTCACCTCGTCGCAGCAGCGAGGAGCTTGAGGCTGAGGTTGGAAGGCTGCAGGATCTAGTCAGGCAGTGGGAGGAAGAATACAGAGTGGCACGTCTCAACCACTACCGTGACGTGAGGACCAATCGAGATCTGCGTCGAGAGATCGATCGCCTGACCAAGCAGAGGGATGAAGCTTGGGATCGTGAGGAGACGATCATGGATAGGATGCTCGAGGCGGAGCAGCGTGTTGGTCAGCTTGAGCTCTACAACAACGCCTTGCACGAGGAGGTGCATGAGCTCTATGGTGAGCTCCACCCTATTCCTGCACCGCAGGAGGAGGATCCCGAGTTGGGAGTTGTCCTCGGTCAGGAGGATGAGGACGTGGAGCATGTTGACGTGGAGGTCGAGCCGGTCGAGGTCGTCGAAGCAGATGCCGAGGAGGACTTCGAGGAGATCGACGAGGACAGTGACGCCTCTGGCGCGTCTGGGATCGACGAGGACTAGGCCGGTGTGGCCTAGAGTTGTCAGCTAGTTGTTCTCTTTTGTCTGTAGTATAGGTGCTTACCTAGAAAACCTTAGTTATGGGTTGTGGGTCTTGTCTGGGCGCAAGCCATGCTATGTGAACCTTGTAATATTGCTGTGTGCTGCTATGTTTGCTTAACTAATATAAGACTCAAGTTGGGTTTGCTTATTAACAGATGGGAGACAATTCTGATAATGCAACTGGTGTTCCCCAACCACCTCAGTTTCCACCCACTCTGGCAGAGGCCATCGCTGCATTGACCAATGTTGCAGCGCTGCTAGCTCAGAATCAGCAAGATCGTGGTGGACGTCGTGGCCGCCGGGATAATGAGGATACCACCTATGTTGACTTCACTGACACCCGCCCACCGGTGTTCACTAAGGCTGATAAACCTTTGGAAGCTGATGATTGGCTCCGTACCATGGAGCAGAAGTTTAGTCTGATTCACTGCACCGAGATCCAGAAACCGCTGTTTGCAGCTCAGCAACTCCGTGGCCCTGCGACTACTTGGTATGCCAACCTGTTGGCTGCGCAGGATGCTGGACATCAACTTACCTGGCAAGAGTTCCGTGACGCCTTTCGTGCTCATTACATCCCTGCGGGTGTGATGAAATTGAAGCTGGATCAGTTTCTGGCACTGAAGCAGAATGAGTCTACTGTCGCTCAGTATCTTGGGCAGTTCAACCACTTGGCACAGTATGCACCTGAGCATACCAACACTGATTCTAAGAGGAGAGCCTGCTTTGTCAGAGGTCTGAATTTCAAGATTCAACGCAGTCTGTCTAACAACCTCAAGTGCACTTTTCATGAGGCAGTGGATAGTGCAATAGCTTCTGAGGAAAGCGACCGTCAGCTCCAAGAAGAGAAGAAAAAGAGCAAAAGGTCTAGTTCTTCTGGCAGTCAGAAACGCCAGAAAGTTATCTATCATCCTACCCACCATAATCGTCCGTCATATCCCCATCAGCAGGTAGTTGTGCGCACTGCCGCTACCTCTCATACCTCTAATCAGCAAAACACCACTCAGCCGAATGCCCCTGGCGTTCGTATCAACACTCCACAGACCAACTATAATCACCCATGCTACAACTGTGGAAAGATAGGACACTGGGCCCGTGATTGCCCTTTTCCGAAACAGAACAACCAGAATGTGCAGAAAAGTCCTGGTGTTCCGCAACAGCAAATTCAGCACCGTGGTCACCAGCAGCATGCTCAGAAGGGCAAGATTGTCAAGAAGGCAGGTCGGGTTTATTACACTCAGATTGAAGATATTCCTGCTGGAGAACCCGTCATGATGGGTAAGTTTCCCGTTGCTAGTCATTCTGCCGTTCTGCTATTTGATTCTGGTGCATCTCATTCGTTCATCAACCGTACATTTGTGGTTAAGCATGAAATACCTATTGGGGAAATAAAGGAAGATTTCCTTATACATTCGCCCGGGGGGCGTATAACTACTAAAGAGGTAGTTCAGGGAGTACCTATAGAGCTGGGAGGGCATAGATTCCCAACCACAATGATAGTACTTAAGGATCAGGATATAGATGTGATATTAGGTATGAATTGGATGTATCAGCACAAGGCCTTGATTGATGTGTTGAATAGAACCATAAGAGTGAACATACCTAATAGTCAAACTCAACTTCTTATCCAACTTCCATTGCCCGTAAGAAAGATTGAAAAGACTGTGCAAAGGTTGTGTGCCACCGCAGTTGAAGAAGTGTTGAAGATTCCAGTAGTCTGCGAGTTTTCAGATGTGTTTCCTGATGAGTTGCCTGGTTTGCCACCTGATCGAGATGTGGAATTTGCTATTGAGCTAAAACCTGGAACCGCACCTATATCTCGTAGAGCCTACAGAATGCCTCCCAAGGAATTGGCAGAGCTTAAAGTGCAGCTACAAGATTTGCTAGATAAGGGTTTCATCAGACCCAGCTCATCTCCTTGGGGTTGTCCTGCCATCTTTGTCAAAAAGAAAGACAAATCCCTCCGACTCTGTATTGATTACCGTCCACTCAACGAGGTTACCATCAAAAACAAATATCCTTTACCCCGTATTGACCTACTCTTTGACCAGCTGGCTGGAGCTAAGGTGTTTTCCAAGATTGACCTTAGGTCTGGCTACCACCAAATAAAGATCCGTCCCGAAGACATCCCAAAAACAGCTTTCACCACTAGATATGGCCTATATGAATACCTCGTCATGTCTTTTGGCCTAACCAATGCACCCGCCTATTTCATGTACCTCATGAATTCCGTCTTCATGCCTGAGCTCGACAAATTTGTTGTCGTATTTATTGATGACATACTGATTTATTATAAAACACCCGAAGAACATGCCAACCACCTCCGTATCGTCTTGAACCGTTTAAGAGAACATCAACTCTATGCCAAATTCAGCAAATGTGAGTTCTGGTTGGACCGAGTTCCATTTCTTGGGCATATCCTGACAGCGGAAGGTGTGTCCGTAGATCCAAGTAAGGTGGAAGAAATCTTGAACTGGAAACCACCAACCACTGTGCACCAGGTTCGCAGTTTCATGGGAATGGCGGGATATTACCGCCGATTCATTCCGGATTTCTCAAGAATAGCTAAGCCTATAACCAACCTATTGAAGACTCAGGTCAAGTTTGTCTGGTCGCCAGAATGCGAAACAGCGTTTCAAACCTTGAAGAGATGTTTGACCACTGCACCAGTCCTTGCTCAGCCAGATATTGAAAAGCCGTTTGACGTGTACTGCGATGCGTCGGGTACTGGTCTTGGTTGTGTTTTGATGCAAGAGGGCCGAGTCATTGCTTATGCTTCACGACAACTCCGGCCTCATGAAGAGAATTATCCCACTCATGATCTTGAATTGGCAGTTGTGGTTCATGCATTGAAGATTTGGCGTCACTACCTGTTAGGCAGCACATGCAATGTCTACACCGATCACAAAAGCCTGAAATACATCTTTACACAAGAAGAATTAAATATGAGGCAACGAAGATGGCTTGAGTTGATAAAAGATTATGATATTGAAGTGCACTACCATCCTGGTAAAGCTAATGTGGTTGCCGACGCACTCAGTCGGAAGGCTCATTGTAATTGCTTGACTGTGAAGCCATATGATCTGTCGTTGTGTTACGGGTTAGAAAAATTAGGCATAGAAATAGTCCCTCAAGGCAGTTGGAACAATATCAGCATCAAACCCTCCATCCGTGATGAAATCGTGGCTGCTCAGAAAAATAGTAAAGGTATCAGGCACATCAAAGAGAAAATCCAAGCAGGGAAAGCAGATTGTTTCAGAATTGATGATGAAGGGATTGTATGGTTCAAGAATCGGCTTGTAGTTCCAAAAATTCCAGAGTTACGTGGCAAGATTCTTGACGAAGCTCATTTGACAAGATACTCCATTCATCCGGGAAGCAACAAAATGTACCAGGATTTGAAACAGAAGTTTTGGTGGACTAAGATGAAGATCGAGATTGCTCAGTATGTAGCAAATGCGACACTTGTCAGAAAGTAAAAGCTGTACACATGAAGCCTGGTGGAGAGCTGCAACCATTACCTATTCCTGCATGGAAATGGGAAGACATCAGCATGGATTTCATTATGGGTCTCCCAACAACCTCTAGGGGTTTCAATTCCATCTGGGTTGTTGTGGACCGCCTCACTAAACAAGCTCATTTCTTGCCTGTCAAGAAATGTACAGGGCTCCGCACTACGCCAAGCTATACATAGAAAATCTGATGAAGCTACATGGAGTGCCCAAGACCATTGTCTCTGACCGAGGCACTCAGTTCATATCCCAATTTTGGAGATCCTTCCATAAATCATTGGGTACAAAACTCCTGCATAGCACAGCCTATCATCCTCAGACTGACGGACAGACAGAGAGGATAAATCAGATACTTGAAGACCTGTTAAGAGCCTGTGCACTCAATTACCCTGAGAAATGGGACGAGTGTTTGGCATTGGCCGAATTCTCGTACAAACAACAGCTACCAAGAAAGTATAAAAATGGCTCCGTTTGAGGCAGTATATGGCCGCAGGTGTCGTACTCCATTGAATTGGTCCGAACCTGGAGAAAGATGGTTCTATGGAGTTGACTTGGTCAATGAAGCCGAAGAGAAGGTTCGACTGATACAGGAAAATTTGAAAGTGGCACAGTCACGACAGAAAAGTTATGCCGATCAGCGGCGCAGACCTTTGACATTTCAGGTTGGAGACTATGTATACTTGAAAGTTTCGCCCATGAAAGGAGTTAACCGCTTTGGAGTCAAAGGCAAGTAGCCCCGCGTTATATTGGACCATTCTTAATCATAGGACGCGTGGGAAAGGTAGCTTATAAGCTTGAATTGCCAGAACATCTCTCGGAAGTACACAATGTGTTTCATGTTTCTCAGCTGAAGAAGTGTCTCCGAGTACCTGGACAAGTCATCGATGTTGAAGGAGTAGCACTTGAACCTGAATTGACATACTCGGAGCAGCCAGTACGAGTTTTGGATATAAAGGACCGTGTTACCCGAAGGACCACAACCAGATGGTATAAGATCCAATGGAGTGATCATTCTGAAGATGAAGCTACCTGGGAATCTGAAGATTTCTTGGCAGAAAACTTCCCTGAGTTCTTTGCTACCTTGTAAAATGTAACCCTGTCTTTTAATGCGTATGTTTTCCCCTTGTCTCTTGTTTGAGTATGAACTGGTTGTTGTTAGCTCTTTTCCTATGCCTTGTTCCAATCTTGGTTTATGTACCTAATCTCGGGACGAGATTTCTTTTAGGGGGGAAGGCTGTAATACCCCGGGTATTACGGATTTAATTAATCTGCCATGTCATCATATTTAAATTAATCATTTGCATATGATTGTGATTAGGTCCCTAGAGTGGTTTGAATTTAATTAGTATTTGTTTGTAAATTAAATTCCCAAAGAAAGGTTTAAAAATTTACTTTTATTAGGGCCAAAACCTAATTCAAAATATAAAAGGAATTTGGAGATAGTCCCTTAATAAAAGTTTTAGATCTTTTAAAATGGAACAACTTTTATTTTTGGAGATTTCAAAGTTCTGTGGTGAAAATTCAAATTTATTTCAAAACAATGATTTAAAACTTAGTTTTGGATTGGCATTTCAAAAATTATTTGGAATCTGGCAAAACTTCCTAAATAGAAGTTGTAAAGCTCATTGAGTTAGAACAACTTTTATTTTGGCAATTTTTCAAGTTGTTGTGTAAAATAAAAAGTAATTTTGAAAATGCAGTTTGAAATTCAAAAACCAAGTTTACCCCCTTTGCTGTAGTTTCAAAAATATTTCGAATTTTGGATTTAGTTCCAAAAGCAAAGTTGTTCAGAATTTCAAAACCCTACAACTTTGTTTTGCAGTTTTTCATGTTGTTATACAAAATCAGTCGAATTTGGTCAAAAACCGACAGCCCTAGGTCTAGGTGCATACAGTGAATAATGCCCCCCTCTTCCTGTTCGCGAACCCCAGCGGCCGACCCACCGACCCCGTGCCGGCCCGTGCTGGGCGCGCGCTGCGCGCGGCCGATCTGTGCCGGCCGGTAGATCGTGTTCCGACAACCATTCCTCGCGCTGGGCGAACGTGCGCCACGCCGTGCTTGCTCCTGTCCCCTCTCCTATTGCCCCTTAAAGTCGCCGACCGCCCTCCCCCTTCGTTCTTTCTCTCCGCTCGGCCGCCATTGCTCTCTCGGTCTCCCGGCTAAATTCGCCGCGCCTCCGTCCCATCACCACCCCTCTGTCCATTCTTGCAGCCAGCTAGCTAGCTTCTATTGCGCATCTCCTGCGACGTCGTCGGGGCTGTTAGATTTTGTAGAGCTTCGTAACCACCGGAACACCGGGTGTCTCCTTAGCGGTCGCGGCAGAGGCGCCGCCGCGAGCTCCGCCGTCGTCTCGAGCTAGTCTGGGTAAGCTCTGGCCTCGGATTGTTGCGTACCGTGATCTCCGTGACCCCTTGAACCTTACGCGTGCGTCGGCGTACTCTCTGGTTCCCTAGGTTCGCCGGAACGCGTGTTCGCCGTTGTGCCGAGCCGCCGGGATCCGCCGCCGTCGCCAAGTCGCCTTCTCCGAACCACCTCCGTCTCCACCGACCCCTCGGCCAGCTTCGTGGTGAGCCCCAGATGCTCGCGCACCTTTTTCCCCTCTCTTTACCGGCTTGTGCGCCGGCGACGTGCTCGCCGCCGCCACCGAG